>ML685809.1:12378881-12622197 GCA_007922175.1 Pelusios castaneus | reverse complement strand
CGGTCATAGCAGCACACCAGACTGGATTTGGGGAGCAGCCTGTCACAATTTAGTCATCTTTTACTTGTGTCCTTCCACCATAATCATAGGGTTTTTTCCAGTGTTGAGCACATGATATGGCCCAGTCTGTAGCCCAGGCAAGATTTTCCCTGGTTCATAATTTCTTCTGGAGCCAGGGGAACAATAGATGTTCAATGACATGTTTCACCACAGTCGCCTGTCTTGGGCATTGGAATAGTCACACTTTCATTTATTGACTTTTGACCTACTGACTCTTGTTCAGAGCCGATTTAAATATCTCCAGGTTACCCGGTCCTTGTCCTCACCGGGAAGAAGCCATTTGGCAATGTCAGTGTGCATTTGGATGTTTTCATAGAATATTTCAAGCCATGTATGTAACATTTCCAGTCATGTAGCTGTCAGTGTTTTTTTAAGTGGTTCCATTCCAGCTAGGAAGTTTCTCCATGATGCGGATGTGTAGTGGATGTCTGGTATCTTCAACCTGTCATATTCATTCCATTTTCTTTTGATTGCTCTCCTGATATCCAGTGAAGCAATACCAGCAAGCACCTAAAAGCTGTACACATTCATTTGTTTTAGGTGTCCTGTGACATAGTGGCAGCTGTCATTCAGCACAGGATCCCACTTCTTTGAATGAACAGATCTTTCCGACACCAGACATTCATATTCAGCTGCTGAATAGCAAGGTGAAGTGCAGGGCTCCTAATGTTGCTGAGCTGGTTCTCCATTTTGAATCTGCAAGTTTCCTGAGTTCTGGGCGCTAACTTTGTCTTTTGTCTTCTCCACATGTGTCTTGATGGAGAGAGTACAGTCTAGCATCGCTTCAGTTAGGTTGGCTACTGGCCTCATTTCAAAGCTAGAAGAGACTCACTGGAATTCTGGCTGGGTTGGCACACAACTGGTTCTTGGTGTAATAGACTGGGGCTATGTCTACACTTACCAAAGTTAGTTCAAATTAGTTAATTTGAACTAACTAATTCGAACTAATTTTAGTTAGTTCGAATTATCTTAATTTGAAGTAGCATGGCCCCACTAGAATGCTAGTTCAAACTAAGCAAGTGCCATGCAGTTGCATTAAGCTCAATGTGCCGGTTAGTTCGAACTAAGCAGTTAGTTCGAACTAATATGGCCACATTGACTTAATTCGAACTAACTAATTCTTTAATTCGACTTAAGGAACTGCTTAAATTGAATTAAGGAAACTCAAGTGTAGACACAGAGTAAATTAAGTCGATTTAAGCCTGCTTAAGTCAACTTAATTTACATGTGTAGATGCACCCTGGGAGTCCAGACAGTGTCCATGTTAGTGTAGCTTTGATCTGGCAAGATCTTCAGCTTGGGCAGTGAGGCATAGGTCATCAACATAGATAAAGCTTCTTGTGCTGAGTTGGATCAATTGATCGTTCATGTAGATATTGACAAGTATTGCCAAGAGTACACTCTCTTGTGGTAGGCTGTTTTTCTGTTGCTGCCATTGACTTTGCTTCCTGCATAGTTTGATGTTGGTTCTATAGTAGAGATTATATGTGTCATACGAAGTGGTGATCTTTCATCATGTTGTATATTTTAGTGAGGAACTTTCAGTGGTTTTACTAGTTCATGCGATAAATAAATTTGTGAATTTGTAGAAGTGCCACAGGACTCCTTGTTTGTGTTGCAGAAATAGACTAACACGGCTACACCTCTGAAACTGTGTCATATGATGCTGATAGGTCTACAAACACAGTGCTTGTGACCATATTCTTTTCAAAATCGTGTTCAGTGTGTTGAGTGAGGTTCAGCACTTGACTGGTGCATGACTTACCTGGTAGGAATCAATTTTGCTTTAGAATTAAGTGCTTTTCAAAAAGTTGTGACTGGCAATTTAGGATAAGACACTCATACAATTTATAGGGGTGACATAGTAGTGATACAGGCCTGAAGTTCTTCAGCTCCACCATGTCCTTTCCCACCATCAGGAGTGCCACAGCACTTGGACATTGCCAGAACTTGGGTAGTTTATAAGAGGCTGAGTATGTGGCTCGAATGGTTTTTAGTCATGGTACAAAATGACTCATTAAAGGAACACTTTTTAAAATATGAGTCAAAAGAATGACTTACAGATCTGAAAAAGTTCCAACCAATGATGTTCCCAGGGTTTCTTCAAATGAATTCTTCTGCAACACCTGTAATCTGTAAATCAACAGTTTTGTGCTTCTTTACCTGTAAAAACATACCCCAGGTGAGCCATGATTGTTTCTGAACTCACTTTAATGATCTTTCTGTAAGATGACAGCTGATTTGCAACAGATGAAACTGAGCTATTAGTTAAATTAGTCAATCAAATCACATTTGATACACATCTTGAATTTCCATTTCTTTTACATTTTGGAATCACGAAAATTTCAAGATTTTGAATAATTTTGTTGGTCAAATCTTGATTGAATACTGGCTACTGTAAAATCAATTACTTCAAAATAGTTGTTATAAAATTCCTTAGCTGAATTTGGGTAGTTGCATTCACCTGTGTCTATTTGCATTTTCTTGGGAACTTTTCCTGAGGCTCAGGCATTTCAGTTATCCTTAGCTTTAAATTTTTCTGGTAGTTTTGTTACCAAAATAAATCATAGCTTTTATGTGGTCAGGTGGCCTGAAGTAAATTAAGGGTCATTTTCATTTTTTAAAAACTGACTTCTGTTGTTGAGATGCCACACCCTCTTTTGTCTCCAGTGTCAAATGAATATATTCACTGGCTCCCATTTGTTATACAAAAGATCTGCATTTTGTTCAGCTCTGTCCCCTCCTGTTCCTCACTGGAAGAAAATAGGGGGGATGGAGAAGGGACTCACCCTGTTCTTCCAAGAGAACAGGGAGCCAACAGCCACCTTTGTTCTCTTCTCTATTTCCTTTAAGTTCAACCACGGACCACAGGGCTATAAGTACACTCTGTCTTCTCACATCCTTGCAAGTTTTCTTCCCCTACTACCTGAACATGCTGTGCAACCCTATGACAGTCTTGCCTAGTCTGGACCTAGGTGGTAAGCACATCTCATAGTCTGGATGAATACAAATAGAGATTTACAATGCAAAGAACATTCTCTGCATTTTCATAATTTTAAGGCTCTGTAAGTCAAAAGCAGGACCTAATGGATAGACAGCATTCTTCAACTATTTAATAAATCCAGCACTATTGTTACCTGCAATAAAGAGTATAGGTAAATAATTTCTTCCTGAACACAGCAGCAATAGGTCAGATGTATTTTATTACATTTCTACCTTAATAGAGTGTATAAGATGCGAGTGATGACTGCACATTAGATCTGAACTATGAAAAACAGCAGCATTCAAATGCCTGATAACTTGTATTCATCTTAACCCTACAATATACATAGTACAATAGTTTCCTATTGAATTATGATTTTTAGAAATATATGCTTAGAATATAAAGCTAGTTTAGCATAATTGAAAGGGATTAATTTTATACTAGCTATTTATTAATGCTACTCTTATTTTAAGTAACCCATTGATCCAAAACATGAATATATTGGTCAACTTCAACCTGATCATGCAATTCTCTCTCAGGGAGCAAAATCTATAGAAGTTTTGCTCAAATAAATTGAGTCCATTATTGCAATTCATATTCATTTTAAATGGCCTTAGAGTCTCGTTTAAATTATTGACAGAAATCTTTGAGTGCAGTATTTCAGGTACCATTTTACAAGTGTTTTAGGAGCTAGTGTTTGATATGGTATCAGACAGCAGCATGCATCCTTTGCAGATCTAATATAACACTGTGCAGTAATACACCTGCAAATAAAACTCTGATAAAGCAATAAAGAGCAGTCAGTTGTTATACCAGAGAGCATACACATCCCTCAGAGATTGGAAGTATATCAGATATGATTCAATATATTCAGATATTAAAGAGAAGATATAAATGTCAAAGACCTAACTGGCCATAAGAGTCACATTGTAAAAGTGTGAAAGCACCATCTTGGCGATGAGGACAGCTGAGAAAGCTCAGGACTTGCATCCTTAGCAAAAACTGAAGTATTTGGCAGCAGGGAAAGAAGTGACACCAAATGGTTAAGGAGAAAATAAAAATCTGTAGCAACCTTTTAACTGCTGGATTTATGTGCCCTTTCAGAATTTGCGTCCAGAATCTAATTGCTGAATTCAGAAAGATAATAGAGAACCCACTGAGAATTAATTGGCATGTGGCCTTTACACTTTCTGCAGCAATACTAGCCATCTGAAGAGCAAAACTAACCTCCTTTATTCCATCTCATTTGTATAGGTATTCGCCTTGCTGTTCTGCAGTTGTTAACTTTTATTCTCTATGGGCAAAACTGACACGTTAAGAACAAAAAATCTGCCAGTCCAACACCATAGCTGCCTAGCTTTTCTGAAGAGGACTGAGAACCTTTTCTGAAATATATCCTTACAGGCCTTTGTGGCATGACTAGCAGTTGTCAGTTTGCAATAGTACTCAAAATCCAGCTAGTTTTCAGGCACCATACCTAGGTCCCATGGCCATTAGTTAGTCTATAAATCAGTGAGGTTTCAGATAAAAGTGGACCCAGTCCTTAGGAAAGACTCCTGATCAGAGTATACCTTATTGCCATCATGAAGAGAGGGAAATAATAGAGGGAGGAAGTCAATCTTGTATACCAGTGATTACCAACCCATGGCCCAGGGGCCAAAAGTGGCCCACAGGGACTTTCAAAGTGGCCTGCAGCTCCCCTGCTGCTGGCTGCAGAAGGGAGCCACTGCCTAAAGACCTAGGTGGAACATGTTTCTGTGGGGCTAATAGATGGTGCAGGCTCCTTGCTGCAGCCAAGGGGATGGGAGATTAGCACTCCAATGCCCCTGGCTGTAGCAAGGAACACAGCAAAGTGCTCAACCTAGGTTCATAGGTGCTGGGGTCCTTACTGGAGCTAGTGGGAAGGGAGCACTGATTTTCCATCTCCCTGGCTGCAGAAGGGAGCTACTGCCCAAGGACCCCGGTGGAGCGTACAGGGCTACAGACGCGTGCAGTTTCCCTGCTGCAGCCAAGGAAGCAGGAGATCTGCAAGGAGGCAGACTGCTTTTCAGGGTGGGGGTCTTGCTGGCGGAGCCTGATGGCCCTTCAGGGCTGTAAAAATATCTATGGCCCTCTAGCCCAGTGGTCGGCAAACTTTTTAGTCAACTGAGCCAAATATCAACAAAACAGCGATTGAAATTTCTTTTGAGTGCCAAATTTTTTAAACTTAAAATATATAGGAAGGTATATTGTTATTAACTTAATAAGGGTATTCGTAACCATCTCCTTTCACTCCACAAATCAATCAATCTCTCTCTCTCGCTGGCTGGCTCTATCTATCTATCTATCTATTTCTCTCTCTCTCTCTCTCGCTGGCTGGCTGTATCTATCTATCTATCTATCTATCTATCTATTTCTCTCTCTCTCTCTCTCGCTGGCTGGCTGTATCTATCTATCTATCTATCTATCTATCTCTCTCGCTGGCTGGCTGTATCTATCTATCTATCTATTTCTCTCTCTCTCTCTCTCTATCTCTCGCTGGCTGGCTGTATCTATCTATCTATCTATTTCTCTCTCTCTCTCTCTCTCTCTATCTCTCGCTGGCTGGCTGGCTCCGGAAAGCCACATCCCAGCCCCGCACCCTGAGCCTAGCCCCCTGCTCGGAGGCGGCCCCAGCAACGAGGCACACGGTGGACGCAGCCACCCCCCTTCCCCAGCCACACGCAGACCCTGCCTGTCCCACCCTGGGGGCGGGGACGGCCAGCCCCCAGGCCGGCTCTGCCGCGGCTTTACCGGGGCCCTCCACCCCTCTCCAGGCGGCAGCCAGTGTCCTCGTCCCCCCCACCCACTCTCCTCGTCCCCCCCCCCCTCCAGGCCTCCCTCCAGCCCCCTTACCTGGCCCCGGCTCGCAGCTGCAGGGACGGCCGGCCGAGCTGCCAGGCCGCTCCCACCCTGAGCACGCTCTGTCTGCGCATGCTCAGGGCGGGAGATTTGATTCTCCCCAGCAGCAGTCTGTATTTAAAGGGACCACGGCTCGCACCAGCAAGAGCCAAATTCAAGGGGCTAAAGAGCCGCTTGTGGCTCGCGAGCCGCGGTTTGCCGACCACTGCTCTAGCCAAAAAGGTTGGGAACCACTGACATATACACTCAAAGCAAGAGACAAGCAGCTAGCATCTGCAGAAATTTTCTGTGAAAATATTTTCTCTTGCCCATCAGTTGGGTGTCACAAGTGTTAGGCAATTATAACTAATTATAGTTAGTTAGCTAATTAGGCAATTATAACTAATTGGGCAATTATAAGACTAACTAATTGTGGCTATGTCTACACTACAAAAAGTTAGGTCGACTTTGTTAAGTCGATTTAATAAGGTCGACTTTAAGTCGACCTAAAGTTGACCTTATTAAGTCGACTTAACAAAGTGGTTTCCCTTAACCGGGACTTAGTAATTCAACCTAACTTCCCTTAGGCTGACCTAAGAAAGTGGACTTATGCATCCACACTCGGCTTAGGTCAACCTGAGGAAGGGTTAGGTTGACCGAAGGAGGGTTAAGTTTGAATACCCCATGGTTCTTATTAAGTTGACCTAAGCGTTGATTAGGTCGACTTAAGGAAGCCCCTTAAATTGACCTAATAAAAGCCCAGTGTGGATAGGGATTAAGTTTGGTCGACTTAAGCCTCCTGAAGTCGACCTAACTTGCCAGTATGGACATAGCCTATAAGTCTAAGGTTAATTGTAAGACTAACTCAAAACTTGGATCAACAAGGGAACTAAAATAAGGTTAAAAAAAATTGCTAAGGTTTGTGGATTAATACACTAACAAATGAGTTTTCATGTTTAAGGGCCATATTGTTTCTTTTGATGCCACAAGCAGAGGGAAAGGTGTTGAACAAGTCCCAGTCTCGGTCCCAGATGAGAGGAATGCCGCTGAGGTGTCAGCAGATGTAAACCTCTGATGTGCTTGGGGGTGAGGGGTCTAGAGAAGACAGCATGGAGTGGAAAGTAAAGATGAAGCAAAAAGGCTGCTGCACAGATAGCTCGGGCATCCACAGAGCAGATGGTTTGCGGGATCAACTGTGACTATATACCCTACCCCTGGGGTCAGCATGGAAGTTGTGGAACCATTCTGGCCCCCTTGCCTTTCCAGTTTGGCCTGGCCCCCAACAATGCCTCACTGGTGATAAACAGCAGGCCCTCAGAAACTCTTACCACCCAACACAACAGCAGGTGGAGCCTCAAGCCCAGCTAGATAGCAGGAATGTTTACCTGCTCTGGCCAGAAATCTGGATGTTGGGAGAATGGATCCCCTTAATGGCTAGAGCCCTGCGCGGATACAAAAATGTGGATCCGCAACCGATCCATATCTGAGACATGTAAGCACGTATCCGATCCGCAATCTGCAACTCAATGTTTTGTAGGTATCCGCAACCGCCCCGCCCCCGCCTTACAGCAGCTCCGCTCTGCTCAGCTCCTCGTGTCATTACACTGTGCTTTTGTTTTGTGTTCCTGCCTGTGTGCATTCTGTAATGTAACAACTTAAAAGCAGGGGCTTAGTAAATGTGCACACACTTTTTTTATTTTAAACAACATTATAGAGAGTCCTAAGGATCCTGATGCAACCTCTGTGTTTTCTTCTGGGGCAGCTGCCTGTCAGTTCCTGGATTGTTAGAGAGCAGCAGCTGCCTCACACAGAGCCCAAGGAAGGGGGCAGGGAGGGCGGCACTAGCCAGCAGCTCCCAATACTGTTTGTTCAGAGCCCTGCTGGCCCTGATCATCTGGTTATTCCACCTACTAGAGCGAAGATCAGATCGGGAGGCTGGCAGCCAGGGAAGGGGGGAAGCAGTAGCCCATCATCAGCTGATGTGCGTGGGCTCTGGCGAGCTAGGTTCAGGAAGCCCAAGAAATAGCTGAGAGGGGAGAGAGTTGCCAACAGCTCCCAGTGTTTTTCAGAGCCTTCACTGGCTCCAATCTGAGCAACTGTTATTCTGCCTGGGCTGGGCTGGGAAGTCTGGGCTGCTGCAGTTTCTCAGCTGATCAGTGGAGATGGGGACTGGCTACTGAAACTGAACACCAGTTCTGACGGGCTGGGCTCTGGCTCTCACAGTCTGGCGTCAGAGACTGAAGGACAGCTGGGGGCGGGACCCAGGACTCGGATGAGCCAGTAAAAGCCCGATGCTGTTCAGAGCCCCGGCTAGCCCAGATCTGAGCAACTCTTATTCCACCGGGGCTGGCCATGTGAAACGGGGGCTGCTGAGATCACTCAGCTGTTTGGTGCTGGGGGGAGCGGCCGGCAGTAGGGGAAGTGGGAGGGGGAAGAACTGTTACTCCACTTGGACTGGCCCCTGGATTCAGTCCAGGCTGCAGCTGTAACCAATCAGATTTTCTGGGCGGAGCAATGGTGCTCTCTGCATGTACAGCCGTGACCAGATAAAAACAGTATCCATACCCGAGTCGCAATCCGCAGCAACGGGTCTGCGGATATCCACATTTGCACCCTCGGATGCGGATATCCGCGGATAAGAAGTGGATATCCTCATTTGCACCTGCAGATGCAGATATCCGCAGATAAGATCTGCAGGGCTCTATTAATGGCCCATCAGCACATCTGGCAGGGGTCAGCAACCGGCACGCATGCCAGTAGTGGCATACAAGGCCATTTCAAGTCGCATGTGGTGCCCTCTGTGGCCTGCAGAAGTTGCCACTCCTGCCACCAAAAAGCTGCTCCAGGTGATCTCTTGCTGTGGTGACACCACAGAGAGAAGCTGCTCCCTTCTCTCCAGGCATGTTGCAAAAAAAAGGTACTCGGAGCGGCTCCTCTCCGTGATGTGCTGGGGTTTTAGAAAGAAGCTGCCCAGAGTTGCTCTTCTCTGCAACACACGTGCTGGAACTGCTCCCCTGCCTCCCCACCCAAAAGCATCCCCAGGGACGCCGCAGAAAAAAGCCAGTCCCAGGCAGCTTCTGTCATTGGCATGCCCGATCTCTTCCTCCCCTCCAGCCATGGCCATCAACGAATTTTCAGGCAGTGGCCACTCTTTTTTAGTGGAGGGTGCTACTGGCACAGGCTGAGGATCAGGGAGGAGAGGCTGGCACGAGAGTAGGAGAAGGTTGCCGACCTCTGGGCTACTCCATTGTTGTACCTAAGAAGCTGATTTGGACGTTTCCTACCTTACTAATATCTTTCAGCAGCACACTCATAGCAAACCTTCATAACTTTGCATACAATGTTAACACATGCAATCCAACAAGACATTGATGTTCAACAGATCAAGACTTCTAAAATGATACCTCACAAGGCATACTTTGTACAAAACATATAATTATATGGCAGTGGGAAACATGGGAGTTCTGGGGTATTGCTTTCAAACACAGGGTGCCACAGTAACCTTTTGTCCATCCTAGCGCAGGCTTGACCACCGTGCAGTAGAAGAATGTGTAAGAAGCTGTGTGAGGCAGTTTTGCTGGGCCCTTTGTGCCTCTCAGGGACATGTGATAATGTAACCTTTCATGAGAGCGTGGTAATCTCATCATATGCTCCCCCTCTTCAGCCAGTTCCTTACTTTACATGGCTCAATGTGAGAGCACATGCTGACGCATGGCCACAGGATGCCAGCTTCTCAGCTGCTGCTTGCACAAAGCACACATTTCATAGTGACCTTACAGTTCTGTAAATATCCCTTTTACTAATACTGGGCACACAGGACCTAAAGAACATGAGTCACACCATATTCTCCAACTCACTGCTAGCGCACCACATACATAGGCTAAACTAAGAAGAAAAGTCAGTCTTAAGTCTTGCTTCCATTAAATGGGGAGGAATCTTAGGCTATGTCTACACTGGCAAGTTAGTTCGAATTAAGGAAGCTTAATTCGAACTAACTAAAGCCATGGCTACACTAGGCTTTAATAAATTCAAATTAAGGGCTTCCTTAATTCGAACTAATAAATTCGAATAGGCTATTCAAAGTAAGGGTTAATTTGAACCAGTCAGTTCGAATTAACCAATGTGGCCATGTTAGTTCGAACTAATTGCTTAGTTCGAACTAACCGGCCCATTGAATTCAATGCAAATTGCTAATTCGAACTAAGCAAGTGCCATGTGTGGCACTTGCTTAGTTCGAACTAATTTTTTCTAGTTCGAATTAAGTTAATTCGAACTAACTAAAATTAGTTCGAATTAGTTAGTTCGAATTAACTAATTCGAACTCGTTGTAGTAAGTATAGACATACCCTTAGGGTGCGTCTACACTTGTAAATTAAGTCGACTTAAGCAGGCTTAAGTCAACTTAATTTACTCCGTGTCTACACTTGAGTTTCCTTAATTCGACTTAAGCAGTTCCTTAAGTCGAATTAAGGAAAAGTTATTTCGAATTAGTAAAACCTCGTTTTACTTCGAACTAACCCTTAATTTGAACTAGTTAGTTCGAATTAAGTCAGTGTGGCCCATGTTAGTTCGAACTAACTGCTTGGTTCAAACTAACCGGCACATTGAGCTTAATGCAACTGACTAATTCGAACTAAGCAAGTGCCATGCATGGCACTTGCTTAGTTTGAACTAAAATTCCAGTGGGGCCATGCTAGTTCGAATTAGTTTGAATTAGTTAGTTCAAATTAATTAATTCGAACTAACTTTGGTAAGTGTAGACGTAGCCTTAGGGTGCATTTAAAATACAACAAAAGTTACCATTTTAACAATGGGTGTATGGGGACAATTGGAGTTTATAAAGGGCTGTTTAAATATGATGCAGAATTAACATTTAGAAACATCTTAAAAAATGAAATCCCTGGAGTCTGTTGAAAGAGAAATCAAGCAAGCTTTTAAGAGTATTTGTACCTACAGTGATAATGACACTTCTCAAATGTAATACCTGTCATCTGATTCTCTCAAAGCACCTTACAGAAATTAAATTAAGTAATCCTCACAACACCCCTGGAGGTAGGTAGGTATTACAGCCTTTTGTTCAGCTGGATAAAAGGTTAGGCATCCAGCACTCACATTTAACCACTAAGCCCCTTAGGTTTTTGGAACACCACTGAGCCAACCTCAAAGCCTAGACCAAAATAAAGCAAGCATGGACACCTTTGGAGGCTGAATGCAAATGTCAGTGGTTTTTAAAGGTGAGCTGCAAAGCAAAAATTAAAGTTGAGTTAAACAGATTTGTATTATGAAAACTTCCACTTAGCAGGCTTTGTGGGAGAGCAGGAGGAATTCATCACAAAAATAAGTTCTACATAATTTTAAATGTAATTCTTTTTTGCCTGCTGTGATATCTTATTTGGGCTTTGTGGTCCATTGAGCACATTACAGAATGCAACATCGTAAGTATTAGAAATCTGATTGCTTGATGCATAGTGCAGTCAGATATTTTCAGGGAACCAGGCAGCACCAAGAAAAGTATTTTTTTTAAAGATACAGATTTAAAAGGGATATAACAGGTCATGCTTCAGAACATAAGACAGACAATCACTATACCTACCTGCTGTTAGGAAAACACTTCCGATCTGAGCACATTACTGTCTCTAATTCTGTTACTATTTTTTTCCTTTTCACCTGACTTTTAATAGCAATAAGAGTCCATTTGTTTCCGATTCTTATACAGTTAGCTATTCACTGTCTGGTTTTAGTGGTGCCTAATACTTGTAAAGCTAACTCATGAACGAGACGGAGGTTAATTATAAGAATGAAACTGCTGTGAGGAAACAGTTAACACTTCATTGCTGAATAGTGGAAAAAATACTAGGTATAATACTATGTACTATGTATTAAACCCAAATTTGCAAAATGGCATGTGATTTTGAGTGCCTCAGGTTTTAAGTGACCAGCTTTAGACATGGATGACCGGATTTTCAGAAGCGCTGTGCACCTGCAATGCCCACGCTGGTCAGTTGGAGTTACCCCACAGCACCTCTGAAAATTAGATCCCAGCTGTCTCAAACTGGGCATGAAGCACCTGAGACTCTTGTGAAGAATTTAGCTTTATCTGCTCTCTCTCCCTTTGAGGTTGTCCCTACAGATCGTTTGCCCTGACAATATGCATTAACTCTGTGCAGAAGAGCCAGAAGGAAACTTAGTGTGACTTGATGTATCTGTACAACTGTCCTTTTGCATTCACTCTCCTCCTCAGCACTAGAATCCTGCTGAATTAGCAAAGTAATTTAATCCAATAGCTGGCTGTTGTTTTTGTGGGCTTCCGAGAAATCTTGTCTCCTGGGATAATGATCGTGCTTCCCAGGGACAGATTTCATTCCAACTCTCAGTGAACATATTGATTTATTTAAGATAAAAATAGCCTTCCCTTCATCATCTACTCTCTCTCACTTGCATGGGTTTGATTCCAATTCCTACTTTCTCTTACAGTTAAAAAAGTTGTTTATCAAACAGTTGCAAAATTTATGTCCTTCCATCCTTCAGTTGGCTGATTCTGGTCAGTGCTAAAATTATAGCACTTGGAAAGGGAATGAATGTCATCAGCTTCGTTCTCTTTGCCAATGTGAGATTAACAAGTGGTCTGTATCGGCCTTGGAAATTTAGAGAACTTTCTGTTATCACAGCAGAATAAGGCTGATCCTTAGAATTTGTTGAAATGGGCCTGGATACAGTAGCGGGTTAGATAAAGCCTCTTCCATCTGGCTCTTGGGGAGACTGAGGAACTAAAATTAATCTCCCAGGATTAAGGGCGTTGTTTTGGGCTGCCTGAGTGAAGAAAATCAAGAAGTACATTTGGAGGAGCCAATGGCAAGAATCTAGTGAGCCAAATTGGTGTGAGGAGAAAGACTGGGAGATTTCAGAGGCCTGGGAGAGAAGAAGGACTGAAGCATTGAAAAGAAGGAAATAGAAAATCAGAGTCCGTTCTAGGGCACAGGCTTGGCTAGGAGAAATAGCCTGTCATGGAACCTTCTAAGTTTTGGAGGGTTGGGACAAGCTTTTGGTGGATCTAGGTTCTGTTCAAATTTTGTTAATAGTTCCCCTGAACATAACTGGCAATGTATATTATAGGACATAAACGTCTTACATTCTTCTATCTAGAGTCCAATAGTCAGTTTCAAGTTGGGAAACCAGATGGAGATATGGGCAAAACGATTCTAAATTTTAATTTATCTTCATACAGAATTTTCACTAGACCAACCAAGAGGAGGACTATGACTTTTTCACCACTGTACTCAAGTATCTCTGGAAGATGTCTCTAAAGGCAGCCCGCACTCCTCTGGAGCAGTGCAGGAGAGACCCACCTACACACACACACACACACATACACACACACTCTCTGGGGGCACTTAGGACTCAGAAGGTTCCTTCCTACTCTTCTCTCCCCTCCTTTCTCCACCCCACTATGTGGCTCTGGGGACAATCTGCAGATAGAAACTAGCCAAAGACTCCAGACAGTAGGAGCAGAAGCAGCCAAAGCAGGGATCTTTGGATAACTAGACATTTGGAGAACTTTCTACAGTTTTGATGGGACTTTGGATGCTTGTTTCATCCTGCTCCTTCTTCCTCCCCTGGCTTATTCATCTCAGTTTCACTCCACACCTGCTTCCTTTTCCTCTTCTCCCCTGCCCTGTCCTCCACCTTCTCTTCAATGTCTCCTTTCCTTTCCCTTTCCTTTCCATTAAACTTATACCTCTCTTAAGTAACCCTCCTCCTCGCAAAAAACTGTGGCCTGAAAATGGCATTTGCCACCATTTCATGGTTCACTCTCCTTGTGTGTTCTACCCCTTTCCGCACCCTGTGCCTGTCTTGTCTATTTAGACTGTAAGCTCTGTAGGGCAGAGACCGTCTAGTACTTTGTATTGGTACAGCACCCAGCACAATAGGATCCTGTTCTTGGTTGACCATTAGGCACTACCATAATAAACATAATTAATGATAATAGTAAAGGTTCTGATGACAAGTGCTGCTGGAATTTGTTATTCGAATGTGAATAGGTCAGTGTGAAAAGGGCATAGATCAGTATGAGTAGATCTGTGTGACTAGGTCAGTGTGAAAAGAGACAATAATGGAGAGATGGTGACTACCGCATCTGCCTGGGGAAGAACATGAAAATAGTTGTACTAAAAGATGGTTTGGTCTTGCACATATATTTTAGTCATTTGTGCCGATTGAGGAGACAGAGAAAAGGTAACACTGCATGAATCTCCCTGTAGCTATTACATGATGGTTATGATAGCTATCTCATATATAATGTTTTACATCTTGCTATCTGCAAATGCTTTACAAAAGACGTTTATCCCAACAATCTCAACTATTATTATTTACAAATGGGGAAAATGAGACATGAAGATGTGACATGACTTGTCCAGGTCCACCAGCAGACTAGTGGCCCAGAAAGGAATAATCAAGGTCTCCTGGAGTCCCAATCCAGTGAAGAAAATCATGCAGAAATGTTTTAGATATCCAGTGAGCTAGTGTCATCCCATTTGTCCTCACTCTTTTTCCACAAATACACATTGCACCTGAAAAAACACATTCTTCTTACAAGTGGAACAACCTTAAGAAAACCCTATTGAAACTTTTGCAGAGATGCAAAACCATGCTCTGAAATGTCCCTAGCCTCTGTTTTCCAGAGGCTGGGAATAAGCAACAGGGGGTGAGTCATACCTGTTCTGTTCATTCTCTCTGAAACACCTGGCATTGACCACTGTCAGAAGACAGGATATTGGGCTGGATAGACTATTGGTTTGACCCAGTATGGCTATTTTTAGGTAGCTTATACAGCCACTGGATGGTTTTCTTCTGGGTATTGTCAAACTAGATCCCCACTCTTCAGCGAGCATGTTCCCTTAGCACAGGCAGGGCCATGTGTGTACTCATTCATTTTACGAAACATTCAAAGTGAGGTGTTATAAGAACCCTTGGCTCTAAAATCCATTACCTAGGGCTACACCTGTGCCTTACCATGATGTTTCAAAACCACTAATCCCAATGGAATGTTGGATTTCAAAAGTCCTGCCCACTCCATAGCCTCCAAATTGGTGGAGAACACAAAAGGACCGCTGAACAAAACCACTAAGTGATAGGTACAACGTCAACAACATTGGACATTGCACTCAATCCCTCTACAAGTTCCCATCACCCTCAGTACAGATGAAGTAAAAGAGGGGTTAGATGCAATGAAGAAAGGGAAGGTGGCTGACAGAGATTGTATTCCCCTGCAATTTCTTCATCAACTAGGCCCCAGCGGATTCCAGTGGCTGGCAAAACTGTACACCAAAACTACAGAATCCAGATGCATTCCACAATCTGGTGGGAGGCGATAGTAATTGCCATACTCAAACCAGGCAAACCAACTGATGACCTGGAAGTTATAGGCTGATATCACTCCTGTGCACTACCTATGGACTCCTGGAGCATATCATCCTCCAGAGAATCAGTCCCCTTGTCTAGTCAGTGATCCTAGAAGACCAAGCATGATTCTGTCCTTAACACAGCTGTGATCATGGCGGAATATTTCCAGAAATGGAAGCTCAAGCCAAATCCTCAAAAACAACACGTTCCCTGCATTCCATCTCGATAACACAAATGATAAGCACACTCTGAAAGTGACTTTCTGGAGTGACACTGTGCAACATGACTCCACTCCAATCTATCTCAAAGTGAAGCTGGATCACATGCTAAACTTCCACAACAATCTAAAAAAGGTAGCTGCCAAGGCAAAGACAAGGGTTAAACTGATCCAGAAACTGGCAAACACAAGCTGGTGGGAGTATCAACATCAGTACTATAGCCATCAGCGATGGTCCTTATGTACTCCATAGCCATGTACTTTGCACTGTTACGGACCGGACGTAGCCATACCCACCTTGTTGATGTGCAGCTGAATACTGCAGTGTGGTGCATCACTGAAATTCTCAAGTCAACCCCAACACTCTGGCTTCCAGTACTGTTGCACAGTGCTACCTCAGCCAGTCACCATATGCTGCAACCCTTTGGGTATTCCAGAGGACTGTGGAAAGTGAATGTCTTCTCATCCATTAGAACCTTAACAGCATCTCTGACCACCGTATGAAGTCGTGTAAGCCCTTTTGGATCCATGTATTTAACCTTCCACAGTGCAACTTCATCCCTGGTGAAGGGTGGAAAGCCAAATGGAGTTGACAAAAGTTATAACTAAACACCTCATAAAAGATCCAACAGAGAGTTTCAATCTCTCATGAAGTTTATGGACAGTCTTAAGCCATATCTACAAAAACTGTGGCAGATGCAGATACTTGCTGCACAAATAGAAAGTCAAAGACTCTCCAGTATGTAACTGTGATCACTTAGAACAAACAATGGAACGTATAATAGCTCAATTCCTGATTCACAAATACAATGAAAGCATCACAGCAATGCACGCTGCTACTCCAGACGCAATTATCTGGCTTAACCACCTGAATGTAAAATTATAGTTGTTTCCAGTGGCGTTGTCAGGGTGTCTGGTGCCCAGGGGTCAAGGCGACATTTGTGATCCCCCGGCACCTCACGCCTTGCCGCCCCCCCCCCCCCCCGCCTGGCACCTCCTGCAGCCTGGAGGCTTGGCCCCCACCACCACAACCTGCATTGCTAAACCACTGGTCATTTCTCTACATTTACATCAGCCTTATGAAGAAGACACCAGTGCCCACATTACTGTGCTATATCAGCATTCTTCCAAAGCAATATCAGGAATGCAAGTTCTGTAACCAGGATTTCCTTATCCCTGCCTCCTCCCCCAAAGGCTACACTTGCTAAAATTAGTTCAAATTAGTTAGTTCGAACTAACTAATTCGAACTAATTTTAGTTAGTTCGAATTAGTTTAATTCGAACTAGAAAAAGTTAGTTCAAACTAAGCAAGTGCCATTCATGGCACTTGCTTAGTTCCAATTAGTGATCCCCATTCATTTCAATGGCCGGTTAGTTCGAACTAAGAAATTAGTTTAAATTAACATGGCCACATTGGCTAATTCGAACTAGTTAGTTCGAATTAAAGCCTTACTTCTGAAGCCCTATTCAAATTTATTAGTTCAAATTAAGAAAGCCCTTAATTCGAAATAACTAAAGCCTAGTGTAGCCATGGCTTTAGTTAGTTCAAATTAAGCCTCCTTAATTCGAACTAAATTACCAGTGTAGACATAGCCAAAAAAACTAGGAAAAATTTGTCCTGAAGAGATTCAACAAATTCATTAGCAGATTCAAGTTAAAAATGGTGAGCTAAACCTCTATTATTCACAACTAAATCTTTGGCATTGGTTTTTAGTTCTTGACCTCAAAGATACACATATCTACCTATACTTCAAATCAGTATTAAGAAATACTTAAAGGGAAGAGTTTTCCCCACATGCTTACCTACCCACATGCTTACTTATATGCTCATTTTAGATGCCAAGAGATCCATATTGGCCCCTGCTTAGGCTGATAAGATCCTATTCACCTCAGAAAATGCATTCTGCCCTCTGGACAATTGGTTCCCTGTTTCAGCTGAAAATTAACAAAGTAAAATCAACTTCAGACTCTCTCAGATGATCAACTTCATCAGCGCTACTATCACTTCAACTGGCATGGCACATCTGCAGCAGACACAGGCAGATGGGTGCACACCCTTTAAATAATCAAATCTCAGCTGCAAATGAAGTTGGGCCCTATCTGAACTTATTGGGGTTCATTGCTTCCTACATATTCTTTACCCTGTTTGCCAGATTCAGGAGAAGAACTCTACAATAAGTTTACCTCAGTCTTGATTGGCCTTTGTCCTTCACGCAAGAGATCAGGGATTCTTCTATGTGATGGGATCATCCAGAGAAAGAGCGCATGTTAAATAATCTTAGTAGACATTAGATCAAGAGTTACATAATTTTAGGGATAAATATCCCCTCTTAGTCTAAAAGTGACTTTGTCAGAACAGACTTGAGGCACAGTGGTAAGGGCTGTGGGGGGGATCTTAACTGCCAGTGACCATGCTCTTACACTTCTGTAGATGAATAGAGCGTCTCAGTTTCTACAGCTGTCAACCCAACCCCTTTTTCAAAAGCACATAAAGTAATTTCCGTTTAAAAGATAAATAAAAATTCTTTTAGTTTCTCAAGTGGAAACCTCATTCTTAAAGCTATCATCATCTCAGAAAAATGGTATAAAGAATAGCAATTCCAGGAAGTTCAACTTTCTGGTATTGCAACAATTCTTTTGTTACAACTGAAGAAAAATTGGTATAACAGCAAAGGCTGTTAGCGTTAGCTCAAGTGGGCTTATGGTGTGAAGCCGAAGACAAGTTCTGTCATACAGCTCTGCAAATGCACCTGAGTACAGTCTGCAAAGCTTTTATATTCTAATCTTATGCCCCCTTTCACAGATAGCATCTGATCCTGAATTGTTTAGTAGTTATTTTTAACTGAATGAATGTCTGGGTTCTGTAAGTAAAGCCCTCTAGACTCGTTTTACTTGTGATGGCAAAATGCAAAAAGCCTGCCTTTGTAATAGAAACTACCACTCTATCTAGCTTTTAGATTCTTTCTTTTCTTTAAGAATTGTGTTCTCCTCACAAAATATAAGCTATATGTGCCTGACTGATCTATCACTGCTTTTACACCACTGTAACTTTATTAATTTCAGTGAAGTTAATTCCTATATTGGTGAAGTGAATCAGAATCAAACCCAATAATCTTTGCTTTAACACTTTTCCTGTTTACAATGTACAGATCCCTTTTTCTTTTAATGTAAAAAGCTAATCCTGTTCAGATGGAACAACTGAATAAGCTTACCATACTTACACTAGACATTTATTTAAAAATCTAATTAAAAAACTACTAAAAGAATAGAGAAATGTCATTTTTCTAAGCCTTTTGTGAAAGACTCAACTTCAGTTCTTGAATCTGGTCCCCCTCTTCTTAGGTTTGCAGGGACTTGGCCCTGATTAGAAAGGAACACATTGTTTTTCTTTGCACATGCCTTGTCTTTCTGCAGCACCCCTTCTATCTGATATGCTTCATAGAGCCCTCTGCAACCAAAGCTTCAAAGCGTCTGACAAAGTGGGATTTTCTCTCACGAAAGCTCATGCGATAAATAAATCTGTTAGTCTTTAAAAGTGCCACAGGACTCTGTTGTCTTGAGTAGATGGTGTAATACAAGCACATGTGATTATAAATGGTAACTCCTAAAAACAGCTGTCGTAACAACATTTGGAGTCCTGCGTTCAGCCTTGAAAGAAATTGTTGTCTACATAATGCAAAGAACGGTGGGTAACTGTGGCTTAAATCCTATAACAAGTATAATCCAAAGCAGGGCTCTGAAGGCTATTGTACCTGCCTCATTACATGTGGATATTGCTAGACCTCTATTTCTGCACTGAGCAGCAGTGAATCTCAAGCCCCCATATATTCCTTCTGTCTTCTAAATATTCAGTGTGAAACAGGGCCAGGACCTGTGTGGAGAATGACAGTCTGGGGAGACATCCTCACACTGATGAATTGCTTCACTACATATTCCTACTAGGCAGGAATCACTTAGCAAGGTACAGCCGTGCTGTCATTAATGCAGGATTGGGTTCCTCTGCGCTCAGTTCTGCTTGTCACTTTTTACTTTTCACTTACGCAAGCAACATTCCCTGCATCAGCACTGTGCAAGACCAAAATCTATCTCTTGCCCACTGAAGAGAGAAGTGCTGCCTGTAGTGTTAAATGGTTGTCTGGAGAAACTTTAGCCTATGCAGCACAGTTTTTGGCAGAGCTGGGTGAATATTTCAAAATAAGTGTTCACAAGCAATTGTCCAAAGCCCCATGAATTTGCTTTGGTGTTGATTTCTCTGAACATTCAGGGGATTTGATGTTCTTCTGCACAGTAATGTTCAAGAAAGTGAAATTCTCACAAAAATTTGTGCACATGTTTATTTGTAAGAAGGTTTGCATATGTTCGCATGGCCTTTCTGAGAGCTTTGGAACTTTGATAAACAGACAACAGACAGAGAAATCAGATGTTCCAGTCCAGCAGCAAAAAACACCAGCATGTGAATGAAGAACCAATTGCACATTACACACAGAAGCTATCACAAGATAGTCAATGTGAATAGCAGGTGCACAACCAGCGGGCTGGGTTGAAAAGAACAAACAAATGTGTAAAACTCAAGTTCTGTTTGTAGATAATTCACAAACTGAAGAGCAAAATGTCCATGGAGTTCATTCAGATGTGATTTCTACTGTCAGTCAAAGAGCGAAAAAAGTTGATCTGTAGGGCAGTTAAGTAGTTTTCTCTCAGAATGGTAGTCATTTCCGCCTCTATATTGAAAGAATTGTATCCTGAAATGCACAGTTGTGCCAACCCCCTTCATTTCCAAGGTACTGTGCATATCATTTTGTCCTAAGCCAGGAAAATCTTCTTTATTTTCCATATATAATGGGCCCACTGACACATCTTCCATAGATATAGATATAGATATATATCTTCCATATATAGCTGGAGTCTCCAAACTGTGGCCCGTGAGCCAAACATTCCACCACCCTCCGCCCCACCCGCTCTGCCCTTTCCCCCATCCCTCTCCCACATGGGCCCAGCCCACCACTTCCCCCTCCCAGCCTGACTTCTCTCCCACCTGGGCCCAATGCACCACTCCCAACCCCAAATAGTGCCACAGGGTGGCCACTCCTCCCTCCTAGCCCTGCATCTTCCACCTCAGCCCCTGCACATGACATGAGCCTAGCTGCTCCAGCCCACCATAAGAGCAAGATTGAGAGAGGTGGCCATCGCAGCTGGAAGTTCAGGGACCTCTGACATATAGGTCTTTCAGTTATTAGCAGAGTGTCACAATCAGGGAGATTTATACCTAGTTTTAAGGTACTCCGATGGGATGTACAAACCCCTTAATGGAGAAAAGCAGGTTAAGGGCTAGCTCTGAGCACAGCTGGCCTTGGCCTGCCACACTTTCAAAACCTACTTACAGTGGAGGCAGATCTTCTTAAGGGAAGCTGAGAGGGAGGCAGACAGTGGAAGGGAGCAAACCCAGTGCCCTGAGCTCTGGGGAAGAAGTACTGCAGGAGCTCTTGTTGCTAAAGCTGATGTTTATTTTTGAAGGTCAGAAACTTTATTTCATGTTCAGTTCTTTACTTAGAAAAAAGGGACTCTGGTAGGAAGTGACCCGGAGAGGCAGCTGTTTAGCACCCCAAGGTGCAAAACTAAGCTGCCCACCACTGGGCTCTGGATTGGAACCCCCTGGAGAGGATGAGCCAGACCACAACCCACAAAAGAGGGGACTTAGGAGCCTATTCATCGGTGAGAAAGCTGGATCCTGACCCCAAGTCCCTAACCTAAGGAGAAAGTTCTGACGCCCCTGCAGGCATCTGAACACTGCCCCATTACTGGAGTGTTGATTGTGTACCCGTAGAGGGAAGAGCTGGTGCATAGAATGTGGCTAGAGGCTGAGTTGCAAAAAAGGGTCAGGTCACCACAGGACTGAGCTATAATGAGAAAGTGGGATGTGCAGGAGGAAGACAACCTGCCACACCACTGCCTGGCCACAAGGTGGCATTGATGTTGAGCATTTTCCAACACAGGTACATTCTACATAAAACACAGACCAATCAATCTTAAGTATGTATAACCCTTGATAGTAATGGTGCGTCAGTGGCAGACGGATAGGCATTGAGCACTAATAGAATTTCATCAAACTTTATTTGCCTAGACTTTATTCAATGTTGTCTACATGACTGATGTCTTAGTAGCACTTGAAAACCCATGTTTTAAGAGGTCTGGTAAATAACAAATGCAGGGATTCAGTTTGCTGAGTGAATTAAAATAAGCATATTGCATTGTAACTGTATTGGTGATTTTTACAGACATTGCTGTAGTGGCTGGGCAAGAGGGAATACTCAGTCATTACAAACTCTATCACATCCCTGCTGAGCTCCTAATTATGAAAAGGCTTTCAGCCACGCCGTTAAAATGAGAAATGGCAGGCTCTGAGTAGACATGTGTTGCAGGGTCAAGAGAGAGAAGGTCCAAACTGGGTGGAGTGATAAGGAGCAGTTTATTTAGTTTAGCATCTATCCATTCATTTGCCTTCATCTCACAACCAGTGAAGTGCGCCCCAAGCAGGGCCGTCCCGTGGGGGGAGCGAGGCCCAGGGCCAATTGGCCAAAGCGGGGCCCCGCCCCCCAGGGAGCTGGCCCCCGGCTGGAGGCCGCCTGTGGAGGGGAGCCGGCCCCAGGCCAGTAGGCCGAGGCCGCCTGCTGTGGGGAGGGAGAGCTGGCTCTGGTCCCAGCCTCGGGCCAGGAAGCCGAGGCTGTCTGCAGGGCAAAGGGGGGTGGAAGCTGGAGCCGACTCTGGTCCCAGCCCTAGAGACCGCCTGTGGGAGGGAGCTGGCGGCCCCGGCCCCGAGCCAGGAGGCCGGGGGAGCCAGGAATGTGGGACAGCCGGGCCCAGAGGCCAGACCCCACGTGCGCCGCCCCTGGGCCTGCCTCCTCCACCCTGGGGGCGGGACGGGACGACCTAGGGGCGGGGCATAGCCGGCCCGGCTCACTGCCAAAAGCAGCGGGGCGGCTGTGGGAGGAGGAGCTGTGGCACGCGGGGGCCCCGCACTGCCCTGCTGCGAGTGGGACAGCACGGGACCCACGTAACCGTGGGGCCCGGGGTGATTGCCCCATTCGCCCCCCCCAGGGACGGCCCTGGCCCCAAGTTAACTACTTCACAACTTCCTACCCACAATGATATGTAAATACACACTCTATCTAGTGCACCCCTAAAAACCACTGTTTGGTAACATGATTATAAAATTAATATTCATGATTATAGGAAGAATATAATTATACCTGCCCCTGTTGTAATTTACAGCTTTAGCTTACAGAGGGCTGGCGCTTTACTTTGAAACATATTATCTTTGCCACAGAAATGACTCCAGATGCCTTTAACAAGCAAGAAAGGGGAAAAAAGGCAGGGGTGGGGGGTGGGGAGTGGGCAATTGCAACTTTTCTTTAGTAGGCCTAGGAAACCAAGAGATAACACCCTCCTACCACATTTTTTGTCTAGGTGCTGTTATGAGGAATTATCTGCCTTTGCTGTAACCTCATCACTGCCTGCCAATGAAGTTTTATTTTAGCATTGTTCCTTCCCATTCTCCTTTCCTAAGGCCAAAGAACTACTGTATAATATATAACAACAATGCATCTGACGAAGTGGGTTATAGTCCACGAAAGCTTATGCCGAAGAAAATCTGTTAGTCTATAAGGTGCCACAGGACTCTCGTTGTTTTTTGCTGTACAACAGACTAATACGGCTACCCCTCTGGAAATTTGTATAATAAATGTAGGATTTCTGCTTGTGGTTGTGTATAGTTCATGGCTTTTTGGTCTAAATCAGGGGTCCAGTGGAGGACAATTCATGCCCAAAGCCTGGGCCCAATCCCTGCCCCACCCCCGTCCAGGAATTTGGCGCAGCACCGGCTTCCTTTGTCCCTGTACCCACATGAACTGAATTGCTGCTTTTACTGATCAAGACTTCAATCTGGTTATACAGCAACTTTAGCCTAACAAGGCCCTTGGATGAGCTGATATCCATAGTGAATTCATCTTTTGGTTTGGGCTAATCACCAAAGGTTGGGTGCTTCGATTTCTGAATCCTTGTACCCACGATGGCTAAAAGCCCAGCACAGAACAAAGTCAATAGCTGTTCCCAAGCCAAGGAAACTACTGACAGACCCACAGAGCTACTGACTCATTTTGGTGCACTATGTTACTTGTAGATTGATGGAAGGTCTAATCCTGATGCTGATTAATGAGGTGGTTCATCCTCAGCTGCCTCACATTCTGGCTGGATGCAGGAGTAGACAGTGCACATAACCCCAGGTGTTCCATCACACTCGAGACAAAGCAAATGCATTAGAGTCAGGAAAGAAATCTGGTGTAGTTCTTATTGATCTGTCTGTGGCAAGACACTTTGACGGCCAAGCTACTGCAGGTTATTCCTTGTAGGCCACTGATGCAGTTCATCCAAGATATGATTAACAGCCAAAGCTTCATTCTGCAAGTCTGGAAGAAAATCAGTTGCTGTAAACTTCTCCACAACGACCTTCCATGAGGATCACTTTTGGCTCCCTTTTTGCTCATTATATTCACATACAAGTTCCTGATATGCAGGCCAAAAAGTGTGTGTAAATTGATAGCATCTCTATTGCTGAGTCTGGAAATGACTTCTGAAGGATTGAAGGGAATCTCAGCCAAGACATGAATGCTTTGACCACTTACTTCCAGCAACGGAGATAGCGGCAACTACTTTGCATCTAAACAATCTTCTTGCCAATTGACCTATCTGACCCATGGCCAGGGACAACCATTGCCATGCAGTTGCTACATACTTGTGAGTAAAACTCAAGCACGGGCTGATATACTGCCTTCACCTGGAATGCCTGAAATTGAAGATCTCTTCCCATACCATCTTGATACAAAAGCCACCTAGAACCTTCTGGGGAGCAGACCCTTTGTTCAATCATACATTTGTATTGGCCCTGGTGTTTGCTCAGCTGAGCCCTCCTTTGCAGGCACATGGGGCCCCACTCATCTTTTCAACACAGAGATGACTCAAGCATTCTTATTGTTAGTGGCTGCTTGAACTATACACCAGCCTCCAGTCAGTAGGTGCTAGGCCACATCGCTTCACCAGACCTTCAAAAGATGTCGTTACGTCTGCTTGAATGAAACCTGTTATATCTCTGGCTGATTGATGCCCCATTTTCAGACAGGAAACAGTGTGCTGCACTAGCTCAAATATCTGCTTGTATTCAGGGGAGGAATCCCTGTGTTTGGGATGTAACCTCCCGCTGATCTCTCAACACTCCTTTGTTATGGCAGCTAACTCATTCTTGGACAAACGTCAGTGTCCTACTGTCCCTTCATGAATGATCAGTGCCACTTAGGAGCCAGAAACTGCATCCTACAGAGCACAAGCATCGGTGGGAAAGATAGTCTAACATGCTACGTAAATTTAGGAGACCAACGCTGCACCTACTTCATTGTCCACTTGTTTGTAGATCTTGGACCAGTCTCAAGAGGCTCCTGTTGTAGATCTTTGACCAGTCTCAAGAGGCTCCTTTGTTTCGACCAGAGTTGCCACAGCCATTCACCAGCTTAGCCTGGTTTCTTCCCCAGTTGTGATTGTGGATTAGCATTTCAGACATTTCATGTGATGGAAGAATGCCCAACCTGGGGGGCAGTCTATAACATGGCATGTCCCTTAACCCAGATGCCATCCTCTGGTTATGGAATTTGGACATTAAGCTCTAAGATCTGCATATGAGCAAGCAAGCAAACTGTAGCGTCTGAGCTTTCTACAAAATGAAAGATGCAGTACATTCCTTAGCTTTTGAAACTTTAAAGACACATCCCATCTTGATTTAAAATATATGAAACTGCTCAAATTGAAGTAATGGACTGGAGGCAGAAATTATTGGATAAAGTTCAATGGCTATGTCTACAACTGGCCAAATAAGTCGACTTAGCATGTCTACACTATAAAAATAGGTCGACTTAAAGTGGACCTTGCCAAATCGACTTAGAGCATCCACATTGGACGCCTAAGTCGACTTGTAGGGGCTAGGTGGACCTGGGACTGGTCAATAGTGGCAGGGGGGCCACCACTTTCAAAGTGCCAGGGAGCTCAGTATTTGCTCCATTGTACCAGGGTACAATGGGGGCTGAGCAGGACAGGAACACTGGCAGGGCATAGGAGTGGAGTCGGCAGGGCTGTGTCCCTGTTCTGTGGGTGGGCATGCAAGGCTCTGGCTGTGCCAGCCACCGTGGCAAGGAGGTCAGTGGGGGAGCCCTAGGGGCCCTTTAAGTCGACTTAAAATCAACTTAGGACTAATCCGCATCTACACTGGCTAAGTTGACTTAATAAAGTCAACTTAGCCAGTAAAGTCGACTTTAAAGTAGGTTTAATAAAGTCTACTTAAAATTTCCTTAAGTCGACTTAAGCACCAGCTTAAGTCGACTTAAGGAAATTGTGGTGTAGATGCAGAGTAAATTAAGTTGACATAAGCAGGCTTAAGTCAACTTAATTTACAAGTGTAGACGCACCCTTTGATCTGTGTTATGCAAGAGGTCAAACTAGATGATCGTAATTGTCCGTTAGGGCCTTAAAATCTATCAAATAAGAATTCTCTCTTCCCCCACAGCTTTTTGCTACTGAACATATGTCAGTGGTGTATTCCAGCTGCAGCTGGATTTCTTACAACTAGAGCTCACAAGAGGACGAAAATTCCATTTCAAGGCAAGTTTCTAGTTTTCAAAATTTGTTTTCATTCCACATTGGAATGAAACCAAGACTTTTAGAATGTTTTTGCAGAATCAGAGTTGCGTCAGTGTCCATTTTTGGATCAGAACTTGAGCTTTTTGATTCTCTGTCTGTCTTTCTCAGAAGGGTAAGGCAGAGTTGTTCATCCCAGTTCACTCTGAACAAGATAGATCAGGGACTCAAACCCTGTGTCTTCTACATACCAGGGCATCGCCCTAACCATCAGGTTACAAAGTGGGTGGGAGAGAGAATGTCTGTGTGCTTCTCAAAAATAAAATCTTCCCAATGAAAATGTCAAAACTGATTGCCTCCATGAAACATTGCAACTTGGATAAAACAGCATATTTGGATTGAATAGGATTTCACTGAAAATGTTCCAACCAGTTTTACTTACAACCCAGCTGTCTATGGAGACAGCAGCTTAAACAGGTGCATCATGCTGTGTGTTGACCCTCATCTGTAGAACAGGGTTCTGGAGTCACAGGCTGAGAATACTCTACCCTCAACTCTCATAAGGTGATATCTGATCATTGTAAGCCAAATCATCCCTCTGATCATTGCAGACGACAAAATAAATGGTGAGTGAAACAGTCACTGAGACAGGCAGGCTAACTATAGTCATAATTTTTTAATATAAGGGCAGGGACCTGAAATTGACAGAATGTGACAGGCAGCCAACACAAGATGCAGTGCACCGGGATGATGAACTCATAAAAGTTGCTGAAAAGGAGGCATTTGATAAGTGAAAATGGCAGAAGGTATTTCTGGCCACTCTTGCAAGCTGAGCATCTAGAAACAGTGAAGCTTTGAGTCAGACCCAAAGACCCATCACTAGGGGACAGATACCTTCAGTGAAAGAGCCAAAATTGTAATATCAGGTAGTTCAAAAAACGTTTCCCCCTGTCTTGTCTGGCCGAACCTTTTATGCACGTACTCTTCTTTTAGACTTCTGCTTCACTCAGACACTGAATGTCACTGGGAATTTGTCAGGCACCGCATATCACTAAGGTAAATCGCTGTGTCTGCATTTATAGGGAAGCAAATGTAGAGTTTAGTGCTATCTGTGCATTGATAGCATTTTAGCCCATAATCTTCATGACTTAGTGACTTTATGTCACGGAGCTGTTGAATAGGAAAGGTGGTTGAATTGGTCATCCCGAACTGAATGTAAGGAGGATCACTCACCACCATCTTCTGGGAACTTTCCTGAAAGAACCAGCAGATCCAGTTTGAAGTTGAGTGCCTTGCAGGTCCCATAGGATGCGTCTACACTTACAAATTAAGTCCATTTAAGCTTGCTTAAATCGACTTAATTTAATCTGCTTCTACACTACAATTTCCTTCAGTTGATTTAAGCTGCTGCTTAAGTTGACTTAAGGAAATTTAAAGTCGACTTTATAAAACCTCGTTTAAACTCGACTTTAGTGGCTAAGTCGACTTTATAAAGATGCAGATTAGCCCTAAATCGACTTAAAGTCAATTTAAAGGGCTCCAGGGCTCCCCCACTGCCCTCCCTGCCAGGGTGGCTGGCACAGCCAGAGCCTGGCGTGCCCATCCACAGGGCAGGACACAGCCCTGCCCACCCTGCTCCTATGCCCTGCCAGTGTCCCTGTCCTGCTCAGCCTCCATTGTACCCAGGTACAATGGGGCTAATGCTGAGCCCCCTGGCACTTGTCAAGGGGTGCCCCCCCCTGCCACCGTGGACCAGTCCCAGGTCCACCTAGCCCCTACAAGTCGACTTAGGCATCCAGTGTGGATGCTCTAAGTTGATTTGGCAAGGTCCCCTTTACATTGACTTAATTTTTGAGTGTGGACATGCTAAGTCAACTTAACAAAGTTGATTTAAAGTCGACTCATTTGGCCAAGTGTAGACATAGCCATAGATAGGAGAAGAGCATCTCATCATCCATGGTCCTGAAAGCCACTGAGGAACTAACATCGTTATTTTGACCATTATCTAATGCAATGATGGGGTTACCCAAGCATGTTATCTCCCCTTTGGAAATACAACCAAAAGGAATCCAAACAGCATTAGAGTCATATATTGCTGGAGTCTTCCAGCTGCCACCTTTTAGTGACCTTAATGAAAAGAAAGCTTTGACGCTAGACAGCATCTATTGAGATCATTACTCAAGAGTGTTGGTTTCTTGAGCACAGCTAGATTATTATATGATTCAGGGCTGCTTTTTCTCATGTTGGCCCAAACAATCTCTGAAAGTAATCAACTCTTACTCTCACCATTCTTTCAACAACCAAAAAGGGAATGGTTCCATTTTGAATATGCTTTCGTGGACTTCATTGCCTTCCCTCTTCCTTGCCTTGAGCAGCACTTCCTGTGGGATTGGTCAATATTCTACATCCTCTCCACTCTGACCCAGCTTTCATAGGGCCAGAGAGGCTGCTGGAGATTTGCTTGATCTTTGCTGTGAAGAAAAAGGAGAGCTCCTTCCAGCACATGATAGTTGTAAGAGAGGGACCAAACAGCCCAGGTTAATGTTTGGGCTTGTCTACATGATAGGGTAATGCACTTTGTAGTGGTTTGATTTTTATAATGCACTAATAATTGGTCCATATTGACCATGCTGATGCGCTTTAATGCAGTGCTGTTTGAAACCAGGGTGGGCCCAACCATATAGGTCCAGCTAAATCCACATGAATACATGTCCAAGGAGTCTAAAGCCAAGAATGTAGATGAGCTGGGCTAGGATCATGCTGAATTTTCTGACATAGTATAGCACTTTGCTATTGATCATCAGCCACCAGCCATTACTCTAGGCCAGTGGTTCTCAACCACTGTGTCAGGATACATTAGTGTGTCGCCACACAGCCGTAAGTGTGTCACAGAGAGCTGTGAAGATGGCTGGATTTTGCCTGGGAAGGGTAGGCTGGATTTTCCTGTAGGGTTGCGATGTGCTGCCAAGTGTGTCACGACCCACAAAAGGTTGAGAACTACTGTTTTAGGTTATGTTTTTCTTCAATACAATGCCCAAAATGACCTTTGTGAAGAGCTCCCAAAACCTGATATTGAAGTGATTTCAAAATAATCACTTGCATTCCCCATAAAATTGAACCATGCTTCACAGATAATTCACATTGTTGTGATGCAAAACAATCATTCCTTTTATTCAGTACTGTATGCTGTAGTACCATTCCCTTCACAAGTGAAAGCACATCATCCTTTGTGGTTTCCCTGTTGATGTTTGTACTAGTGATGAATAATCTAACCATCAAACCGCCACAGAACACTTCATCGGATGTTTCTTTGGGCTGATGAGAGCATGGCATAAGCACAACATCCCTTTACAGAATTCAATAGTCCAGGAATGAGCTGAAGGTAGTAATACCCATCATTGCATACGTGCAACAGCTAATGATTGAATTTCATGTTCCAGTCCAAAAACTCAAAGCAATGGTTGATGATCCATCAGTCTACCATCAAATAGGTATGACATTTCTGAATTCTGAAGATAATGCTGAAAGTTTCTTGCCCTATTTGTGTATAGTTCTTAGGAGTAGTGAATGTTTGTGATGCAAAGGCAGTTGGTTTATCCATGCTATTAGGAAAAACATGGGAAAGAACTGCACCAATCCATTTAGTGAAGCACCAGAAGCCAATTGCAATGATAGCAAAACATCAGAATGCATTGGAACTGTGGATAATGTCAACAGTTTCTTTGAATTCTTAAATGTAAACTCTTAAACGCTTTAGACCATTTCCACTTTTTCTTCATTTGTAATAGTTCATGTAAAGAGCCTTTATTGTCACCATATTAGGCAGAAATTTACTGTAGTAGCTAAGCAATCCTAAGCATGAATGTGAGTGTGGGTCAGAGTGGAGAGGAAGAGTGGTGGCACTTGAAGAACTGCCTTCTCTTTCTCCGGAGATCTCCTTAACCCATGGCACCAATTACAGGTCCAAGGTGTTCAAATGAGAATTTGAAAAATGCACATTTGTCCCAAAATACTGCCAGTCTGGCGTCTTCCAAACATTGCAAGACACCATTTAAACCATTTAAATTTTGAAAATGTACCTTTTGATCCCTTCTTATAATAAGGATATCATCCAAATAGCCTTGAACTCTATTCCATCCCTCCAATCATGGATTTTTGGAACAGAACAGGTGCCAGCCAATGGGATAGTGAAAGGCAACCTGTTGTAACAAAATAAGCATTTTTGTGTTAATTGTAAGACATTTGAGAGATGCCAGGTCAATCTCCAGTTGTAGGTACGTATTGAGCAAATCCAATTTACTGAAAAACGGTTCACCTCCAAAGTAGCAAATGGTTCTTCAGTACAAGGTAAAGTAGACAGCTCTGCACATAAAACAGGATTCAGTATCACTTTGAACTCTTCACAAATTCAGACTGAGCCGTCCTTCTTGATCACTGCCATGATGGATATAACACTCTCATTTCCTTGGCTGCGTCTACACTTGTAAATTAAGTCGACTTAAGCAAGCAAGCAAGCTTAAGTCGACTTAATTTACCCTTCGTCTACCCTACAGTTTCCTTAAGTCGACTTAAGGAAGTTGCTTAAGTCGACTTAAGGAAAATAAAGTCGACTTAATGAAAATTAAGTCGACTTTATAAAACCTCATTTTAATTCGACCTAAGGCTTAAGTCGACTTTTTCAGGGTCTCGCACTGGCCCCCACCACCCTGCGCCACCTCCTTCTGCCCTGCCTTGATCCCAGTCCCATGCCATTCCCCTGGCCTGAGTCCCACCCCTTGGGCTAGATCCTAGCCTTGACCCCTTCCTGCAGCCCTGCACCGCCTTCCCAGGCCAATCCTGGCCCCCGCAGCCCTGCACCACTTCCCCGGGCCTGATCCCGGCCCCCGTGGCCTCCCCGCAGCCCCGCCCCACCTCTCTGGGTCTGAGCCCTGCGCTCACGGCCTCCCCGCAGCTCCGCCCCACCTCTCTGGGTCTGAGCCCTGCCCTCACGGCCTCCCTGCAGCCCTGCGCCACCTCCCCTGGGCCGATCCCAGCCCTCATGGCCCCCTGCAGCCGTGTACCACCTCCCCGGGATGATCTAGGTCCCCGCAGCTCTGTGCCGCCTCCCGGCTAACAGCCCCTCCAGCCCACGGGCCATAAGTTGGACAAGCATGGTGTAGATCAACAGTGAATGAAGCCAAATATGCTTAAAAACTAATTAAACTTTCTTTCAAGTTACTACTGAGAATCCTTCTAATAGTTACAGTCTTTGTCGTAAAAGGCATGTTCACTGTAGTTAATATGCCATTGAATCTATGGAAGATTTGAAGTGAAGATGAAACTGGGTCATGCCTCTGTAAAATTGAAATAAGGTGTAATTAACATGCCCATCAAATATCAAAGATGTGATAATAGTTTGCAAACTGTTCACTAATTCTGTATAATGACAGCAACACGTACAATGCCATCTCCACAGCTGAAGGTAAGCAATGTTTGTGTGCAAACTTGCAATATCGGTACGTTTCAGAATTAACCATTTCTGTTTTAAATAAGTAAAATGTAAATGAGCATTAGAAACAATGGGCCGGATTCTTTAAAGAGTCAGTAATTACTGACTCCCGATCCCTTTTTTGTTTCATTTTGTGAATATGAAACACTGTGTTAAATTATGAAAATGTTTCATCAATCATTCGGGAGCTGGCAAACAAGAATGAGAATGATCTGCTTTTAGCAGAAACCCCATATTGGCTGCTGAAAATTTATGAGACTGCCTGCCCAGTCTGCTATTCTTTACACAACCCAATTTGCTATTGACTGCATTGGGGGCTTTGGGTGTGGAAAGAATGTATAATAAGGCAGAAAGGATCCTGCAGCCATTGCTCTTCCTCACAGAGAGCATGAGTCTGCACAATTTTGCCTCCATTTTTCATGAGGCTAATGATAATCTTGGGGATAGTGATAGGGTAGCTACTGGGAATGAGGATATGGAGGCAGAAATTACCACATCCAAGGTAGAAGCCAAACTTGAACTACTTAATGGGACTAAATTGGTGGCCTGGATAATCTTTATCCAAGAATACTGAAGGAACTAGCACATGAAATTGTAAATCCCTTATCAAGGACTTTTCATTAATCTGTAAACTCAAGGGTTGTACTATATGACTGGAGAATTACTAACATAGTTCGTATTTTTAAGAAAGAGAAAAAATGGGATTCGGGTGACTGCAGGCCAGTTAGTTTGACCAAAAAAAAATTGAAAGAGAAAGTATAGTTAAGGACATTGAGGTTAATGGTAATTGGGATAAAATACAACATGGCTTTATAAAAGGCAGATCATGCCAGAGGAACCCGATCTCCTTTTTTGAGATGATAAGAGATTTTTTTTTAGACAAGGAGAATGCAGTGGATCTAATTTACCTAGATTTCTTTAAGACATTTGATACAGTTCCACACGGAAAATTATTAATTAAATTGGAAAACATGGGGTTTAATATGAAAATTGAAAGATGAATAAGGAACCACTTTTGAAGGGGAGACTACAGTGGGTCGTGCTGAAAGGTGGACTGTCGGGTGGAAAGACTAATGGAGTTCCTCAGGGATCAGTCTTGGGACCAATATCATTTAATCTTTTTATTACTGACCTTGGCACAAAAAGTGGAAATGTGCTAATGAAGCTTGGGAATGACATAAAGTTGGCAGGTGTTGCAAATGCTGAAAAGGATCAGGCTATCATACAGAAAGACGCAGATGACCTTTTAAACTGGAGTAATAGGAATAGGGTGATATTTAACAGTGGAAAGTGCAAGGTCATGCATTTAGGGACTAATAACAAGACTATAAGCTGGGGATGCATCAATTGGAAGTGACAGAGGAAGAGAAGGAGCTGAGCATATTGATTGATCACAGGATGACAATGAGCCACCAATGATATGTGCCCATGAAAAAAGCCAGTGCAGTCCTAGGATGCATCAGACGAGGTATTTCCAGTGGAGATAGGAAGCTGTTAGTACCATTATACAAGGCATTGGTGAGACCTCATCTGGAATACTGTGTGCAATTCTTGTCCCCCATATTTAAGAAAGATGAATTCAAATTGGAACAAGTGCAGAAAAGAGCTACTAGGGTGATCCATGGAATGGAAAACCTGCCTTATGACTCAAGGAGCTTGGCTTGTTTAGCCTAACCAAAAGAAGATTGAGGGGAGATATGATTGCTCTCTATAAATACATCAGAGGGATAAATACCAGGGAGGGAGAGGAATTGTTTAAGTTCAGCGTCAGTGTGGACACAAGAACAAATGGATATAAACTCACCATCAGGTAGTTAAGGCTTGAAATTAGAGGAATGAAGTTCTGGAACAGCCTTACAATGGGAGTCGTGGGGGCAAAAAACCTATCTGGCTTCAAGACTGAGCTGGATAAATTTATGGAGGGAATGCTATGATGTGACAGCTTACTTTGGCAATTTACTGATCTGAGTAAATATGCCCAATGGCTTTTGATGGGATACCACATGGGATGGGTTCTGAATTACTATGGAGAATGCTTTCTTGGGTGTCTGGCTGATGAGTCTTGCCCATATGCTCAGGGTTTAGCTGATCACCATATTTGGGGTCAGGAAGGAATTTTTCCTTAGGGCAGACTGACAGAGTCACTAGAGCTATGTCTACACTGGCAAGTTAGTTCAAATTAAGGGCTTCCTTAATTTGAACTAATAAGTTCGAATAGGGTATTCGAACTAAGGGGTTAATTCGAACTAACCTGGGTACAATGGAGGCTGAGCCTGACAGGGACCCTGGCAGGGCATAGGGGCAGGGTGGGCAGGCCCTGCCCTTTGGGGGGGCACACCAGGCTGTGGCTGTGCCAGCCACCCGGGCAGGGGGGGAAGCCCTGGACCCCCTAAGTCAACTTAAAGTCAACTTAGGGCTACTCCACATCTACACTGGCTAAGTCGACTTTCTAAAGTCCACTTAGCCAGCAAAGTTGACTTAAAAGGAAGTTTTACAAAGTCGACTTAATTTTTCCTTAAGTCGACTTGAGCAGCTGCTTAAGTCGATTTAAGGAAAGTGTAGTGTAGACGCAGAGTAAATTAAGTCGACTTAAGCAAGCTTAAGTCGACTTAATTTACAAGTGTAGACGCACCCTCAGAGTCTTGTTCTACTGTAAGGGCATGTCTGCATGAGGACATTCAGGAAAGTTAAACCAGATTAACTAAAGATGTCATTTGAAGTGCATTAAAACCCTATGTGGGTGCTCTCATTCAGAAGTAAAGTGGTCTTAGGTCACTTTCCACGTTACAATGGGGTAACAAAGACTAACAAAAAGTGCCATGCGACTCCTCGTTTGTTTAGATCACTTTAGTTAGTGTCTACACATGGATTTAAATGTTCTTTGATTCATACCTTTAGTTAATTTGATTTAACTTTCCTAAATGTCACCATGGAGATATACCTTTAGTGAGTACAGGCCTTTAGGACTGACAACATCTAACACAGGGGATGTGCTCCTTGAGTGTTTTCAGAAACACAACTGCTGTCTTCTATAGCATATATAAATTATTTCCAAGGTTTGGCAGTAAAAACTGGTATGTGCTAAAATATACATAAATATATTTACACCTTTCTGGCACTTACATATTTGTAAGTTTAAAGCCACAAGCCTGTTTTTTCTCAGTGTTTAAAAAGTTTTTGTACAACACTGCAATATTATTACATATTGTAATTACACAGCCTAATTACATGTCTTTACACTAATTACACAATTAAATGCCATTACAGAAATTGTGAATACATTTGAATCAATTAAAAGTCATTTAGAAAAGACCTGGGAACTGACACAACAAAAGTACATTAAAGGTAAGTAGCAAAGTTGCAAAATGCATAGTACAGTGTCCCACTGTATCTTGCTTGTAGTGGCTCCATCCTCAACTTCCATTACCTTTTTTGTATTTTTATCTTAGTTTTGTTGTATAAACATACTCTATAATAGTAAGAACAAAACTAAATATAGAAATTGAGTAAACCTAAGAAGGAGTCATCTTGTGGTTTATATACTAAAATTAGAGGACAGTTTCACAATTGCTTCCAATGCGACTCTTGGGGGTAAAACATAAAAAGATCAGGATGACTTTATGGCTTAAGAGGATTGGTAATGAAATATAGTAAGAACAAAAACAACGAGAGTCCTGTGGCACCTTAAAGACTAACAAATTTCTTCGGACATAAGCTTTCATGGGCTCCAACCCACTTCATCAGATTCATGGAGCCCACAAAAGCTTATGCCCGAAGAAATTTGTTAGTCTTCAAGGTGCCACAGGATTCTCATTGTTTTTGTGGTACACAGACTAACACAGCTACCCCTCTGGATATAGTAAGAGCATTTTACCTATTAGCTATTGGTTGAAATCCAGCCCAGGCCATTAATGACTAAAAGTTATCATATGATAGCAGTTCTGTGGCTAGGTGTGATAAGTTTTTCTGTCCAAATTCAGTTACCAGTGGACATACATCCACAACATAGAAAGTACAATTAAAACTAATTAGCAGTGTCTCTAAAGATACCAGTGAAAGCATGGACATGAAAACCACACTTTTTTTACCTGTTCTTCAGAGACAAGGTTTTGTTGTTCAGGACTGTCAACCCAAAGCTTTCTGTAAGCACCACAAGAACATGAAAAAATTCTGAAACCCAGAAAGTTTTCAGTGGGAAAGGGAATTTGCTTGACCCATTCATTCCCCCTCCTTTCTAAGGGAATAGCCTCACTAACATCAGTACGGAGAATGAATGGAACAACACCTTTAATATTTTTATCTTCCTTTTCTGTCCCAGTCATTTTTTTAAAAAGAGTGATATTAATACACCCCCGGCAAATTTTGTATAAATTAATGACAGTACTGCAACACCAGTGGTACAGAAGCAATCCCTCTCTAGACACATTGATGAAGTAGGTAGTTCTCTGAAGGTAAGCTGCCTCTGGGAATTCTCACTCCAGAACTTTATGGTTTCTCTTTGCATATGGAATCAGGAATTCTATGAAGCCTCAATAAGCAAACTTCCACCTGGTGCATAGCTATTAGAAACTCAGCAAATGTGTCTCAGGAAACATAATATACTTTTCAAGAAGCTCCTTTTTTTTCTGTAGGCATCAATAAAAGTTTCATTCAGGATAAAGATACTGAATACAGCTTCCCTGTTTTAGTTCAGTTTCATGTAATTTAGTCTGTTTTCGGTTCATTTTGCAATTACAGGCTCCATTTTATGTGCTTGTTATAAGGGGAAAAAACAGTTCCCTTTACACTTCCAAAACACTCAAAGGCAGAGTTGCCACTTACCCAGTAAGGTAGGATTACTCTGCTTATGATGATGCCTCATTTTTCTACACACCTCTACCTTCTCCAACTTACTTATTTCTTGCCATGTACTCACCATATTCATAAACTGCACAAAATGTTCCTAGATTTTTGAGCCATCTTCACTGACGGTAGCAAATTCACTGCCGTCAAATCGATCTTCCCACTCGACTGATCGGGTCTGTGAAGACCCAATCAGCTGATCAGGAAGTTGGTCTCTGAAGACAAGCCCTAATAAATAGAGTAGTGCAAAGTTGAAGGGAGGGCATTTCCCTTCAACTCAGCACATTGAAGATATAGTGATAAGTAGGTGGGAGGCAGTCAGAAGGAGATACGCAAGGTATTTGAAGTACTTTGCGTATCCCCCTTCAGCTGCTGCCAAAATCCCAAAGAACTGTAGACCTGCCTTCTTTTTGTACTGACAGACCCCATAAATCCAGGCATAAAGTTGTAGCTCTTTCACTCACAAGGTAGATTTCCTTTCCTTGGCATTATGCAATACTACTGTGTGATTGATTGATTGATTGATTGATTGATTGATTGATTGATTGATTGATTGATTGATTGATTCAAACCCTGGTTTCAGGCAATTGTTACTGATTATTGGACTGCTAATTAATAATGCTGTGTTCCTATCATGGACCCCCTAAATGGAATTGGCCTGTACTGATAGTGAATTTAATTCCAATCTCTCACCGATTGAAATTTAGTGGAGTTATTCCTGATTTACACTGTCGTGAAATCAGAATGAAACATGGTGTCCCCTACTCAAACCTCTTTAGTAATATGTATTTTCCGATATACTTCAGTCTTTCTTTTCTGAAATGGCAAGGGCCTGAATTACCCTTGCACCAGTCTGGTTTTACCTTCTTATAATCTGTTGATTTCCCTGGAGTTACACCAGATCAAAAGTGGAATAATGCATTCGTGAAACAGTCCCACATATTACAAAACTGTTAACTCTTTCAAGTAGTCTTAGCTAGTTTTCTTTTCTTTTATTGGAATTAAACTTCCCTAGAGGGAAAAAATACGCCCAAATTCTGCACTGGCCTCTACATGATCTCACCGATGTTGAAGAAGTTGCATGGGTAACATCAATGCAGAGCTTATGTCTCACCCGTCAGAAAAGGGCTAGCTAGAAACCAAGATCCTTTTCCCGCTGAGCTGCAATACCTACTAGCTCAAAAGCACCATTGTTAGCTCCTGGGGCAGTGGTTCCCAACCTGTGGCCCATGGGGCCTGACATAGTGGTTCGCAGTTCCCTCCCACCACCCACAGAAGGGAACCACTGCCAAAGTACCAAAGCGTAGCGCATTTCTGCGGGGCAGTTGCTGAAGTGTTTGCTACCAGTTATGCCACTTCTTCCATAAACTGGATCACAGTCTGCTGTTGCTCTTAGATTGCAGCTGGGGCTTGTTGCTGTTGTCTCTGCTCCTTAATCATTCCCCTCCCCTTCTGTAGATGATATTAAATCCTTCCTGGTAAAACAGACTAAAAAGGCTCACTTTTTAGTCTGTTCCTACATGGTAAATACATATTGGATGTATTTCAAGTTCATCCCTCTTCCAGAGTCTTGCCTTTATTGTTATCTACACAATTATCCACCATCACCTGAGCATCAGTTTTCTTTCGAACTTGGCTGTTTTCATTTTTTTGTTGTTTTGTTCCCCTCCCTGCCCCCATGCAGGATCCCAATTAATTATAACAATATTGTCTTTTGGACAAGGGCAGTGGGCATCAGCCACTTTAAATTAAGTATGTGTAGCAGGCTGGGAGTTTAGAGAAAGAGCAAAATACAAAGCAGTCATTAAACAAGCCAAGAAGCAAGTTTTCCTGCTGCATCTGACTTGGTGATAAAGAGGCACAAATGTAGCGCTCTCCAAGTACGCGTCACGTTTCCAATAGATTACTGGTATGAAGAAAACAGAAAAACGATGATTCTGGAACAGTATAGCACTGTCATATTGTGAGAGTGAGTTGCAGGCCCTTTTAATTATTTGACAACCTGATCCTGCATTCCTTCAACAAGCAAAGCTCTTAAGGAGATTTTCTTGACTAAAGAGAGCAAAATCACTCCCTCAAAGGGTAGTCTGCTGGGTCATCAGTCCAAGAGGATGTGTTCCTCTATCACTCACATGTGGCAGCTGTGCAGCCTCTCCTTCATTGCCCTGTTAATGTCTGTCTGGGGCTATTCATTCTATTAAATATTAATTCTGGCTTTTTTCCAACTTCATATTAATGTCACATTAACTTAATGAAAGCTCAAGGGGGTTTGATAAAGTTGTGCTACAAAAGAAAAGTCTTCAGGGCCCATTCCCCACTGCCTGACTGCGCAAAGTGAATTTATGATCATTCCAAACCAGAGGTATGTTATTTTACCCTCTCACTTTTATAGATGTAAACAGCTACACAAGGAACAAGGAGCACATGGAATTTAGGTAAGATTTTTCTGTGGCATCTTGGAGTTACTCTGGATCTAGCTCTTTATTTCTTCAGTCCCATACAATAGCTGTTACTATGAGGCACACTTTAGTGAACAGGTAAAACAAGCAATTGAATAATGCCATCAGTTTTTAAATGTGTACTGGGCCAAATTCATCCTTGGGCTAACTTCAGTGACTTCAGTGGAGCTACACCAAGGATATATTAGGTTTATTGGCCCAGGTTTCTAAAACCTGACTGGAGATTAATAGATCAGGTGATCTGCAAATGAATTTTAATTTTGACACTTTCTGAATAAACTGTAAATAGTTCAGGAATATTTCTACCATACATTTCACATCTTAAGAGCAACTTTTTAAAACCAAAAGCTCGGGTGTATGAGCTGTTAGGTGGTGTTTTGACAGGTTCCCTGAAAAGAAGATACAGTGTCACTCTACTGAATGTGTGCAACTTTCAGAGAAATTTCAGAATGATGGAGTGATCCTGAGTAAAATTGGTACTGGAGCAAGTAAACAGTGGCATAGCAAAAGGGAGTGGGAGGGGGGCAAGCCCCCGGGCTGAAAGGGGGTGCTGGGCCAGCCCTGCAGCAGGGCTGGATTAGAGGAGCCCAAGCCCAGACTCCCAAGTTTCAGGGCACCACCCGGTGCCCCCACCCTCTGAGCATATGGGCCACAGTGGTGACGGGGTGGCCATGGCCCCCAGCACTGGAGGGGAGCCTGTTCTGTGCTGTGGGGGGCTGGAGCCAGAGGTCACCCTCCCTCCAATGCTCTGCAGCGTTCTGGCCACCCCGCCCGGTAGACTGCAGGACCACTCCAGGAGGCAGGCCCTGGAGAACAGCAGCTACATGCCGGCTCACCCTGCCAGCAGGCCAGGTCGGGCTGGGCTGGAATGCTGTAGATCAGCGAAGGGAAGCCGGCCTCTGGCCCTGTCCCTTCCCCCCCCAGCACTGAACAGGTTCCCCTCCAGTGACGGAGGCAGTCTGGCCCACCTGCTGGGAGGGTGGGGAACCTAGGCTAGTGACCTTCTAATCAGTCCCTCGTGTGGGACCAGCCAGGCATCCTCCTGCTGCCTGGCAGCGAGGTCTGGGCCGTAGAGATCCCCCCTCCCTAGGGCAGCTGGGGGTGGGGCTGGGATCCCTCCTGCCTTGTCCAAGGGACTGCATGGGGTCGGGGTGTCAGAGAGGCAGCAAATTTGATTTGGCCCCCAGGCGCCAGAAAACCTGGCTACGCCACTGCAAGTAAATCATTAGAACATAAAGCACATAGCTATAGATGAGATGGTCCAGCTGACACAGAGATGGGACTGCTCCGCTGACCTTTTTGCTTTCCACAGCATTTCATTGTTCATACTACACAAGCTTCAGATAGTGTGTTGGGAGCATATAGTGCACAGTAGCATTGCTTTTATACCAGGCTAAAAATGCAGAAGAAATGTAAGATGATAGGGTGAAATGTTTTTCCCCATTTGGACTCCTGCAAACCTTGATCTAACTATTCCTTACTCTTTATTTTTTACAAATATTGTTTTAACTTTACCTGTGTACATTAAAGAACAACACCTCTTTCTTTTCTGTTTTTAAATAGCCTTAATCCCAAAGTCGAGACGTTGTGCTGGGTACAAGTAAAATAAAATCAAACTTACTGTCTATAAGAGTTAGGAAAGCAAATTATTTATTTAAGACTCAAGGAGGGAAGATTTGCAACATTAAAACCAAGCTGATTGTTATCAAATATTTGAGGTCAGAAATGAATTCCTTCCATGTAAAAAGATTATTTTAGACAGTGAAAAACAAAGGCTGGTTACAAATCAATTATCTTTCATTTTTTAGACAAAGGATTTACATATAAATTTGATTTACAGTATTTTCTTTTTCTTGTTTTTAATCCCTTCACAGTCAAAGCAAACCACTTTCTACAGAAATATGCATAAAACTACAGACACCTCAAGGTTATCTCTATGTGTATGATCCTTTAGTGTTCTACTTTTCGGTTTTGTTTTCTAATCTAAAAGCATTTGGGAAAATGCCCAAAGATGTATAAATTCTGAACAATTTGTTAGCACCAAGAAAGAAACAAAAAAATCAAAGGGACAATGATTGTGTTGATTCACTGTAATCTGCAAGACTGAAGTAGTCCCACATATTCATGTGCCTCATGAAATAACTTGAATCCTATCAGTTCTTTGTTTTTTTGCTTTCTTTAAAAAAATAGTTTAAGAACAGAGAAATTATACAATTATGTTTCTGCTACAGGTTAAACTTAATTATATGCCGATCTAAGGAATGCACATCTGAGAGCTTTTAGGTGGGGACTTGGGAGCAGTGGTTCTCTCTATCCCATGTGTCTACTTGTTCAGGTAAAGGTATAAATTCACTATTTCACACTTTGCCCCAGAAATGGAAGTGTGCCAAAAAGCCAATGCTGGAATATTGCCAGCATGGAAGATTTCCTGGGGAAAGAAAAAAGATACATACATATATTTTACAAAGTCAAATTAAGGATGAAATCTACTGCAAGAAGATGTGCAGAATTATTTGCTATTAGTGAATAGAAAAATGTGTGTTAGCAAATAGAAAATGTCTGTTAGCAAATAGAAAAATGTCTGACTGAAGTTACAGGTCCATGTGACCGGCTGGTGGTGAGGGCTTGTGAAGAGAAAAATAAGAGCTTTTTTTTAACCATTTTGAGCTTGAGCTGCTGAATAGACATCCAGAAGGAGATATCGGAGAGACAACCTGAGCTTTTAGTTTGGACCAAAGGAAACACGTCTGGAGTAGAGACGTAGATCTGTGAATCAGTATAGAGTTGGCAGTTAAATTTGGGACAAGATTACCCAGAGATAAAGAAGAGATGGAGGCCAAGGACAGGGCCCTATGGAAACCCCACAGAAAGGTAGAAGGAAGATGAGAAGAACACACTGAAGAAACAATTAGGAGGAAAGAGAAAAATGAATGGAGCAGAGCATAAGGGAAGATAAGGGAAGACAAAACTTCAAGAAGAGGATGATTGATTGTGTCCAATGTGGTTGATAGGTTAAAGTGGATGAAGATAGAATACTAGTTCTTATATTTGGCTAGGAAGAGGTCCTTAGAAATTTTGGTGAGTGTGGTATCAATGGAGTGTAGGAGACAGAAACCGGGCTGAAAAGAGTCTAGAATAGCACTGGAGGAGATGGTGCTTGTAGACAGCATGTTCAATTAATTTAAAGATAAAAAGGGTTTTTTTTAAGATGGGAGAGACTAAAGCATGCTTCTGTTGTGAGGGGAAAGAGCCAGAAGAGATCCAGAGGCTAAGGAGAAGAGTAGGAGAGGACATAAGAAAGGGCACAAGGAAATCAGAAGGTGGAAAGGGGTCAGTGGAGTAAGTGAATGGGTTAGAGAAGAAGAGTGGACAAAAAACTTCAGTATATGTGATCATGAAGAGGAAAGAGTAGTTGTGGGGGAGAGGAAAAGGATGAGAAGTCAAGCCAAAGGGACAGGAGGGTCATGTTGTGTTTACTCAGTTTTCTATTGGAGGAAGTTGGTGAGATCTTGTGGAGGTAGAGGAGTGAGTCAATAGCTAAAAGGCAGCTGGGGTTACAGGTGTGGGATTCAGGTAAGTTGGAAAAATAGGGCTGATTAGCTAGATCAATGTAGGAAGTCAAGCAGGTTACAAAATTTCCACCAGGGACACTCTGCAGCAGGAAAACAGGAGTTGAAGAAGCAGCTGTAGGATATGAGCCATAGCTGGTGATTGGGAGGATGAACATTGTGATTGGAGAGAGGGACGAAGAGGCAAGGATGAAGGATAGTGAAGCATAGAGAATCAACTATCATATCAGAGGAAGAAAGGAAGGGAAGGCAGGGAGGAGAGGACTGAGAACAGACAAGAGGTGACTAGAAGTCACAGAAAGAAAGGGTGAGTGATGGGGCATGTGGGGAAGGCTGATGGGTGTTGGTGAAAGAGAACAAGTGACATCAGAGAAGGGAATCTCAGCCAAAAAGAGATCAGAGAGAGAGAAAGCCGTGCTTGGTAAAAAACAAGTCGAGCTATAACAGTCCTATTGTTGAGTGGGAAAGTTGAACCAGGGCTGCAGGTCAAACGAAGAGGTGTGGGCAAGGAAATGTGCAGCTAACGGGTTGGATGGATCATCAACATGGAAGTTGAAGATGGACAGTACCGGTTCCTATCATAATAAACATAAAGATGACGGTCCTCCAAATGCTGTTTAGAGATGCTTGTGAATTGAAATGTCTAAAAGCTTTACAGCTCAGGGTGGAATTACTAAGGGCTTGATTTTTATGTAAAGCCCAGTGAAATCAATGGAAATTGATGGGTGGTGGTTGATTTTTTTCTTTAACAGTCATACTTTTGGGTCTGACAAGTATCTACATGATGATGTTCAAACATTTCTTTTCATTGATTAGGGATTCTGTTAAAAAATGTTAACTTCATATCATAGAATCACTATGTCTTTTACATAAGATAGCTTGCATAGATAAAGAGAAGACGTTACTGCATACTACAATGAAGTCTTTAGTGGAACTGGAGTCACCAAAAGGCAAACTTCAGTTTCCAATGTAATTAACATGTATAGGATGAGCATTGTATCTTGCCAAGTTGCTGCAATCCAATTTTTGACACTGTGGAATTTAGCTATAATAATCCTTCCTGCCTTTTATTTGGTGAAGTCTTACTATCCAGAACATAAATTTCCTCTTTAAAAGCTGGTTCAATTTTTTAAATGTCCTAAGCAGTATCTTCGATGGTCTTCCCATTCCCTTTTTCACTTGCAAATCTAACTTATAAAATACCTCTTCACTTCAGTGAACAACGTCTTAACCCCGGTCTGTATTTTTGATATTGTATCAGCATGATGAATTCACAGCCAGGAATTTCCAAGTGGACAGTCAATCATTTAATAAGCTTGTCTTCTTGCATATGGTTCATTGACTTCCCCGTTAGCAATACAAATGGCTTTATTGTCAAAATAGGTGTTCTGCAGTTCTTGTGTTGCTTTCTTCATGGAACCTTATTTTTATTTCCTTCCTTATGATTTCCATCATCCTTTATTGCTCTGGATGCACTTTCAGAAGTTGTTCTTTGTATCACTTTATTGTGCAGCAACTGCCTGAACAAACACTTTGCTCTGGAGACCTCATTTAAGGAAACTTCTTCTTTTGGCATTGATCAGTAACTCTCCATTCACAATTCCTATTTTTCACTGATAGGCATTTTATCTTGATCTTTCAATAGAATTTATCATTCCAGTTCTCAAGCTTTTATTTAATAGCTAAATCATCTGCAAGAGAATGAGGGGTTTATTCCACAAAAGTGTGGATTTATGACATGATTTGCTCCTCACGGGTATACCCTCCTAGGATCTAGTCTGGTATGCCGCTGTGGCTCCCTGATCTCCACTCCTGAAACCCAGTTCACCCCGCTGTGCCAGATAATCACTCATTCCCAAGTCAGTCCACACCAGCCTCTTGCATGTAATCAGTTGCAGGCAGTAAGCGTGCACTTTCCAGCCATTTAGGGGACAGTCCCCCAGCGAGCACTCCCAGCCCCCAAATGCCTTCTTGGGAATTACCATCCTACAGGGATTGTGACCCTTCCTCCAGTCACTGTTAGGCTCAAGGGGTGCATCTACACTTGTAAATTAAGTCGACTTAAGCTTGCTTAAGTCGACTTAATTTAACCTGTGTCTACACTACAGTTTCCTTAAGTCGACTTAAGCAACTTGCTTAAGTCGACTTAAGGAAAATAAAGTCAACTTAATGAAATTTAAGTCGACTTTGTTAAACCATGTTTTAGTTTGACTTAAGCCAGTGTAGACATGGGGTAGCCCTAAGTCGACTTAGGGCTACTCCAGGACTGCACCAATGCCCTCCCTCCCAGGGGAGGCACAGGGGGAGCCTGGCATGTCCCCCCACAGGGCAGGGCAGAGCCCTGCCCACCCTGCCCCTATGCCCTGCCAGGGTCCCTGTCCCCCTTTGCCCCATTGTACCTATGTACAAAGGGGCAAAGGCTGAGCCCCCTGGCACTGGGCAAGAGGTGCCCCCCATCCCCCTAGCCCCTAGAAGTCGACCTAGGCATCCAGTGTGGACACTCTAGGTCGACTTTGTAAGTTCCCCCCAAAGTCGACTTAAAATTTAGGTGTAGACTCACTAAGTCAACTTAACTAAGTTGACTTTAAGTGTTGACTTAAAGCTAAGTCGACTTTAGCTAAGTCAACCTAAATTTTCAAGTGTAGACATACCCAAGGACTCCAGTTTACCCATTTGACAAAGAAATGAGAATACCCAGCTCTGCTCATTCACACAGCGTTAGATAAAACAAATACTAATGTATTGATTAGAACATGATTTCAAGTGAGTATATAGCAAATGAATGCACAATGATTTAATAAAGAAAACCAGAGTTACCACAAGCAAATAAAAGATATAAAATGCATGCTAATCTAACAACACTAACCTGGATCACGCTCTAGCTTATTCTCCTCCTTCTTACCCACAAGACTGGTTGCTGGTGATGTTCAGCCAGTCTTGGCCCTCCTGGCCGTGTGGATAGACCCGGTCTTTTAGAGTTGTTTGGAAGATGATGTTTCTCTGGCAAAAAGACCTCTCCCTTTTCTGCTCTGCTGTGTGATTCTCTTTGTACCACCTGAGCCAGGGAGCTTCATTTGCATTGCCTTTGTCATGCACCTTTTCAGCCTCAATGCTGAGAGGCAGCCCTGAGTCATGTAAAATACCTGGAAACATGCTTCACATCTGTACTCATACCTGATGCTGCAGGAAAGATGATACTATAACAATAAGACAGATCATTCCAAAGGGAGCTTTGCATGGCACTTTTTGCATCAAACTACACAAGTGCATTGTAAAAGTGAACAGGAAAGTCACACAGATCATAGCCCATTGTGCATCGTGCAACAAGGAGTGATTCCACTAAAGTTAGTGAAGTAAAATGCATGTCTAACTGGTGACGGTCAGCTGATTTTGTGTGTGTGTGTGTGAGATCTCTTTCTGGAAACATACTTTAAAATAATTTTTTTCCTCTCCGAGACTAGTGACACCTCTGACAAAGTGGGATGCAGCCCATGAAAGTTTATTCCCACATAAATTTGTTAGTCTTTAGGGTGCCACAGGACTCTCGTTGTTTTTGCTGTATAAGGCTAACACAGCTCCCCTTCTAGAATTAATAGAAACTGTCTTGTAGACACCTCTTCTCTTCACAATCATACAGCCCTTCCATTTGCAATGGCATAGTGGTCCTAGGGCAGTTACAGCAGTTGCTTTTACAGAAAAGAAATATGAGGCAAGCATACAATGTATTTTAGCTTCTTTTCATGTGAATTAGGAACAGGAAACAAAGTGGAGAGCCAGCATCATGAGACCGGACAACTGGACTCCTGCAGTGCTCAGCACACCACTGATGGATTGCAGACCAGAGTTTGAGAGCCTCCACTGTCCTAGAGCAGATGCCCAGGGGTGACAAAAGGCAGTCAGAGGAGCATGAGGAATTGAAAATTTCATTATAATGAAAGAAAATATTGCTCCCTACTCCCCACACACCTTTACCTTTTGAGCACAGGTGTTCTTCATCAACCGCTTAACGCACACACACAAAAATACATAGGTTTAACTTCATTGGAAATTTTAAAGAGCAGGTCAGACAAGCACCTGTCAGGGATGTTTTAAGAGGGTACTTGGTCCTGCCATGAGCGCAGAGGACTGGACGCAATGACCTCTCATGGTCCCTTCCAGTGTCTAAGATTAGTGTTGATACATTTTATAGCAAGTGTTGTGAAATTGTTTTTACGTCTAATAAAGGGTCACCAGACTGAAAAGGTTGCAAAACAGTTCTAAATGATTATCATTCTCTAGTTTGTTTCAGTCTAATTTGCTTTTCATTCGTCGTCTCTTACCAAAGGAAATGTATTAAAATCTGATACGATGTTCCATGATGAGGTCACTTTCCATTGGCGAAGAGTCAGTCTCTCCAAGCCTTTTTCGGTGAGACTGGCAAATGAAAATGTGAGAAATGGACACAGCCATATTTAAAGAAGGTGAAGATTATTAGCTTGCTGTAGGTGACATCATAGGCACTTTCTTTTAAGCCTTTGACCCACTGAAACTAAATTGTTATAGGTTGAAAAATTTAAAAACATATTACAGAGCAGTTCTCAGATATTAGTACACAACCACAATTCAATGTAGCAATTAAGAGGGTGGAGGGACTGACTCATGAAGAATTATAAGAAGTTGGGTAGCTTTGCTAAATAATGACTAAGGCCTGGTCTACACTGAGGGTTTAGGTCCATGTAACACTCCTTACTTCGACCTTCTACAGCCTACGTACACCCTTAGGCTGCTGGAAGGTCGAATTAAGGGCTGTTACAAGTCGACCTTGTAACTCCACCCGTCCAAGAGGTGTAAGGTTAAGGGCGAATTTAGTAATTCGCCTTAATCCCAGTGTAGACACTGGTCTCCGGCTGGGGGCTGCCAAGCCTGCGGCCAGTGTCTACACTGGGAACAGAAGGAGCCGGAGCAGGAGTGTTGTGTGGACACTCTCCTCCCGTTTATTAAGTCGATGTATTAACATCAACTTTAGATGGTGCCCCAGTGTAGACATGGCCTAAGTGAGGATCTAACTAATGCACTTTAAAGGCATTAATACCAAGAGGAATAAGAGTTGTTTTTGGCTGTCCACAGGAAGATAAATAGGAACAATAGGGTGCAATTAAGAAAAGGCTAGGCTTACTGACAAAAAAACAAAATTGCCAGTAATGGGACTGGATAGCTTGCAAAATAACCTCTCAAGGGAAGCTGTTTAAAGCCCATTTTGGAGTCATTTTAAACTGGGTTGAAAAAAGCTGTAGGAAACACTGCTACATTGGCAGGGGTAGATGGCATGCTGGTTACCTACATCTCAGATTTCTGGGGTTTCATGATTTTTAACCTAACAATTTCATGTATAAAATACAATGGCCCTGATTCTCCACTCACATAAAAGTGGTTTGGAGTAGCTCCAGTGAAAGTCAATGTTTCTGTAGACGAGAGAGCATTTGTTATATGCTACCGCACACCCACAATACTATGTCATGATTAAGAGGCTAGAGGGACTGTCTCATGGAGAAAGATTACAACAAGTTGCAGAGCTTTGCTAAACAATAAGTGAGGATCTAATGCTTATATGCATTTGAAAGGCATTAACACCAAGAGGAATCCCTGTAAAAATTATTCATAATTAAGACACAGAACTCAACAGATTGTGCTTTTGGGGTGCAAATCCTGGTACTGGTTCCACAGCTGGATAGGTTCTCTGTGTGTGTCTGCTGCATAAGGGGCCAGCTGAAGACAGGATAACAGGGGTGTATGGTCAGGGTACACATCCCTGCATAGTGAGTTCTAGAGAGTGCTTCTGAATGGCAGCAGAGAATCACAGAATTTAAAGCCAGAAGGGACCATTAGATCATCATGTCTGACACTTGTATATCTCGGACCATTTAATTTCACTGTTACCTCTGTATTGAGCCCTATGACTGCTATTTAACTGAAGCATTTCTACCAGGAAGGCAGCCAGTCCTGATGTGAAGACATAAAGAGATGCAAAATCCATCACATCCTTTGGTGAAGGCACTCAGAGACTTTAATCAAGTCACCTCCTTTTGTTTGTTTGGTTGGTTTTGATTTTTTTGATAAGCTGAACAGATTGGGTGCGTCTACACTTACAAATTAAGTCGACTTAAACTTGCTTAAATCGACTTAATTTAATCTGCGTCCACACTACATTTTCCTTATAGAATCATAGAATCATAGGGTTGGAAGGGACCTCACAAGGTCATCTAGTCCAACCCCCTGCTAAAAAGCCGATTTAAGCAGCTTCCAGGTGTGTGGCAGTGGACGTTGACGCACTCCTGGACGCTTTGTTGAGACTGAGGCATTTTAAATCTCCTGCCACTGTTACCAGCATTTTCAAGAATATTTTTATCAGGTGTTCTGCATAAAGTAATTAATGCCTATCAGTGTTCCCCAGCCCACTAAAGGTTGAGAAACACTGCTCTACTGCATGAGGCATGGTTCACCTGCTGATCAGCTAAACATATTCACCTAATCAATTCCTTACCATTGCCGGAGCCTTGAGTGTTGGCGGCACCTCAGTCTCTCCTGTTCTCAACCGGTGACCCACAATAGTCTCCTGTGGACTCAAATAGTTCAGTCTAACTAAAGTCATTAGGATCTATGTAGGAGTGTCTGTGTGAAACTTAATAACCTGAATAAGCAAGAGGTCAGACTAGATGATCTAATGATCCCTTCTGGTGTTAAAGAAGAAACTCGTAGGTGCCAGATAGCTTGGTCTACTGGTTTTAAAATGGTTGTCTCTAGTAGATGTTGTTTAACATCCTCCTCATTTACTAATGGACTGGAAAGTACTTTGTCATCCTCATGTAATAGAAGTACATTGTCCTGCTTCTTTCCAAATACGGAAGAGAAATATTTATTGAACACTTCAGCTTTTTCTGCATCATTAAGAATTTTACCATTTCCATATAGTAATAATCCTATGTTATTGCTAGTATTTCTTTTGTTCCTAATAAAACAAAACTTCAAAAACTAGTTACTGTTCTTAGCCCTGGCAGTCATGGATTTTTTGCCTTTGTATCTTTAGCTTCTCTTGTGAGTTTTCTGTATTTCGTAACTTCTAATTTATACTGATCGTTATTTAATTTTCCTTTTTTCCATTTGTTACGATAGTGCTTTTTTGCTGCCTTCACTTCACCACTGAACAAGTGTGAAACAAAGTGATCCTCTCTCTTGATTGTGGAATTGTGGTTCTGTCACTCTGAACTAGGAGCTAGAGTACTGTAAAAGTTTTGCCAGCTCTTCAGTTGCAATGGGTTTTCAGTTACCAGTTGCCAATCATGCTGCCTGTAGGATCCACCCCAAGTCAGTACTATTGGACCGCACATCTCCTGACTCAGTTTTGTGTTTTGGGTGAGATTTGCTTTGCAAAGAGCTGGCTGTTCATTTTCAAACACGATTCAGAAATAGGAAAGCTGCCACTATGAAACGTAATTAGGTGTTGATGATCACCGAACTGATACAGCTAACTGTGATACTCTGAATTCATTTCCCAAACATGAAGAAGAGTTCCGTTTAAGCTCGAAAGCTTGTCTTTTTCACCAACAGAAGCTAGTAAAAGAGAACATGTCACCCATCTTGTCTCTCTTATAGTGAATTCTATTATAATAGTATAAGTTATATTATTTGGTCTAAAAGTGTTGATTGTTGCAACAAATGAAATTTCCCTTTAGTCCATAGATGCTACTTTGCTTATCCCTGTTTAAAATACTTTATGTTGCAATTTTGTCTTTGAAATCTGCATCTTTTAAAGGTTGCCCACATATAATTAAGTTTATATTTCTCCTGAGCAAATGAAGGAATGCACAATCTGTATCTGAATTACAGTACTGTCTGGACAGATATAATACACAAACCAAACTGGGTGAATGGGATAAGGGAGCATGGTAGCAACTTCTCCCCCAGCTATTTTACACCTTGTATGGTTAGCATGTTAAATCACTGTTTGCACAGATGGCATAAGTGTCCATAAACAGATTCATGAAGAAGAATGCCTTGATGAATATGAATAGCTACGTACTCTAGTTTGCTATCAACAAGCTACACATGGTTCTCTCTTACACCTACATAGCCCCACTGAATTCATTGGCAGCTGTGGCCTTATGCCAGGGCTGAATTTTGTTTAAATTTTTAAAAATAATTTCTTACTGTGTTTGCTAACTATAAGTGCTCGGTATCAGGATATTGTGGCAGCCCTGATGTCGCAGATGGGAGTTAAGACTTGGCTAGGGAAGGGCGAAGGTGTGGCTGAACCACCACCTTCCCAGCCAGCGGTTGCAGAGAGGAATCCCCGAAGGAATCAAGCTACTCTTTTTCAAAAGTTGTATCCAGATTTGCTCGAAAGCTCACTCCCTATAGCGTCCTGCAAACAGACCTGCTCTGATTCTATGCAACCGCCATGCCTGATCCTGTGAGGCGCTGAGTGCCATCAGCTCCCATTGGATGAAGTAGGAGCTGATGGCGTTCATCAACTCAAACGAGACACCTAGCATCTCCCGTAATCAGTCCTCTCTGCCTCCAGCAGTGAGGCGACACCAGGAATGTTCTAGCTTTATGTGTGAGTCGTAGTGACCAAGGATAAGGGACCTACCGATAGTGCTAGCTAAGGGCGTTAGCTTGCGTGCCAAAGAACTGTGCTTTTTTAAGCCAATGGCAGCCCTGGCTCTCCAGCGGTGCATGGAATTTATCTAGTATTTGTGGGCCTGTGTCTAATGGCATGCACACTGGTTTTAAACCACTGGTTTTACTTTTTTTTTTTTTTTTAACTTTTAAACACTGGTTTTAACTCCTGATTTATCCCAACATGAGATCAGCATCCACCTCCATCACATCAGGGGTGGATTACCTACAGGACCCGTGTCCAGGGCCCCCACCTTCAAGAGCCACGGACTGCAGCCTCTGGCCCACGGCCCCTCCACAGCTGCTCCCAGCAGCACTGGCTGGTAGCCCCCCCCCCCCAACCCCCTGCAGCACCACTGGCCGGTAGGCCCTCTCTAGCCCCCCACAGCAGCACCGGTCCACGGCCCCCACACATCCTGCAGCAATGCTGGTGGGGGCTCCAGAGACCCTGACCCTGACTCCCAGCACTGGCGGGGCCATGTGCCCCGCCCCCTGGCAGGGCACCACCATAATGGCGGCTCCACAAGAGTGGGCAGCCGCAGACCCCCTCAGGCCTTGATCCGGCCCTGATCTCCATGTCCAGTCTACAGCACAGTGATTTACTGTGGTGTGTCCATGGTTCTAGGAACCTTAAACTGGCCCTAAATGATCTTTTTTTTTCCTCACGTTAACTTTGCTAAGCAAGCCCTCATTGGCACAATAATTTTGTTTTAAAACTGATTTGTCACTATTCCCTTCAGGTCTGAATTACAGATAATACGAAGAAGTGCAATGCTAAAATACTTTTAGATTAAACCTGTCAGATTATCTGTTCCACAGCAGCTCTTTTCTAATTGTGCTATATTATGCTATAAATTACTCTATAGATTTGTAAGGCGTGATTTAAAAACATCCTATATCCTGTAAGTGCCTTAAAATTAATTTGTTCTCAAATGTGTTCATGTACGAATGAGTTTGACATAAGTCTTTCAATTTTATGCTCCACTACAGAAAGTGTACACAGTACAAGCTGTAAATCAACCTCTATATTTGCTGTGGTGGCTGCTCAGTTATGAAAAGCGTCTATCCAACTATTTTAAAGAAGATTTAGATACAAAAGTGTGCAATGGAGTTACAGTGAAGCCCTGGGACATTCTAACTTAAAACACAGACTAGTGAAATCACAGCAGGAGGCGGCTTCCCACATATTTCGACTAGGTTGCAAAATGATAGGTAGAAATAATGTGGAGGCAAAATTAGACCCCAGTCCTGCTATGAGCTCCATGTTAGTGGAACCCAACAATTCACAAGGAGCCATCTGAAGTCTTTGGGCTCATGTGAGCACACTGTAAGAGTCGGCCTTAGTTTGAAGAAAGGCAGTATATGTTGACTGAACCCCAAGTGCCTGTTGCTGAGGGACCAGCGATGATCACAATGTGTCATTGAACTGTACTGGAGTTAAGGGAACTCAGGATGGGACTCAGAGACAAGAGCGTTAAAAGGAAATAAACCACGATCCAGCTCCTATGAATGAAAATGGCAGAGCTCCTGTTCATTTCGGTGCTGCAGTAAAGGGCCCTTTACCTCTCATGATGTTGCTCAGATTAATAATTAAAGACCAAGTCTGAAATATTTGTCCCATAAACAGAAAATGAATCTTCTGTAGTGAGGGAAAGAACTTTTGGGGGAACAGATTAAAAAAATATCATATGCTGGCTATAATGACCTGAATGGCTTTTAAAAATTAAAGAAAATGGAAGGATTAAGTAACAGAAATCTCTTCTGATTGATTTTCTTAGCTCTTGAAGAGACAGGAATATAAGCCTTGGGGGGGGGGAAGAAATAAAAAACACTCTGCTTTTTAAAAAAATGAGGTCTAATATTAGCAGTCATAATATACTTGTAGTACTCCATGTACCAAGAAATGGTGATGTTTGTTCCCATGTCCATTAATCAGATGAGTTAGATACGGCTCAGAAATGGTTTGGAACATAAAAAGGGATATATAAACTATGTATTATTAAAACTATTTTTTCAAAATCTTTTTTCCAAACTCTTTTGAATAAAAGGGCTGTGCTGAAAGTGCTTTGTTGAACATGGGTGGATGATTGAATTGGAGGCCTCAGAATGGGTAATGGGAAATGCTGTGCACTCCCAGCCGCATTAAGTCAGCTAATAACATTTGTGCCGAAATTACCAAACCTCTAGCAATTTTCATGGAATCTTGAGAAATCCACACCTATAGGTGAGAACATAACAACGTAAGAATGGTCAGTTCAATGGTCCATCTAGCCCTGTATCCGGTCTTCTGACAGTGGCCAATGCTGGAGGGAATCAGCAGAACAGGTAATATCCAATTTGTATATCACTTCATAATTTACTTAAAAACCAAAGCAAGTCAGGGTATCTAAATTCATTTATTAGGTTGTATAAATCTTAATGCTGAATTGAACACAGAAGCCCACATGCACAAATACAACTTGGTTCTGTGTTCCTCATTCAGCCAGAACTCCCACTGATTGCAGTAGATGTTTTGACTGGGTGCTGGACTAAACCCATATAATTTGATTTATAGTTTATTTTGGAATATGGTTTATAGTCAACTGTAGACTAAAGTAAATTAGATGGTGCTCAGGCAGAAGAAAGGAAATCACTGAGTGGTTTGGAGGGAGGAAGAGATTTCTGCATAGGCAAGTAATCCTCTGAAGCACAAATGAAAGAGCAATTTCCAGTTGTGGAAAGTCTGTAAGGGTGCATCTACACTGGGAGCTTAGGTCAACTTAAGGACGCTTAAGTCGACCTAAACTACTCCGCATCCACACTGGGCTTTTATTAAGTTGACTTAAGGGCTTCCTTAAATCGACTTAATAAAAGCTTAAGTCGACTTAATAGCACCTCATTTTAGGTCGACTTAAGGCTTAAGTCGACTTCTTAAGTCAACTTAAGCCAGTGTGGATGCCCTAAATCGACTTATTCCATAAGTCGACCTAGGGCTGGGGGACAAGGGAACCCTGCATGGCTCCCTGGCAGAAGGTAGCCGCGTGCAGCTTCCCGGCAGAAGGGAGTCACGCAGCCATGCACGGCTCCCTTGTCCCCGGGGGAAGCCCCTTGTACCCAGGAGGAGCTGTGGCTCCTTTGTCCCTGCCGGGGCTCCCAACAAGAAGGGAGCTGCAGCTCCCTTTTCCCCGAGAGCCCCGGCTCCCCCTGGGGGACAAGGGAGCTGCAGCTCCCCAGGAGAAGGGAGCCGCAGCTCCTGGGAAGAAGGGAGCCACGTGAGGCTCCGCAGCCCAGGCTGCAGCAGCGAGGAATTCCCCCGCCGCCCCGGGCCGGGCTCCAATGGTGAGGAATTCTCCCGCCACCCCGGCCAGGGCTCCAGCTGCATGGCGGCAGCCCCGGCCAGGGCGGCGGGCGAATCCCTCGCCACTGGAGCCCGGGCCGGGATGGCTGGGGAATCCCTCGCCGCTGGAGCCTGGGCCGGGGCGGCGAGGGTTTCCCTTACCACTGGAGCCCCAGCCGGGGAGCGCTGTGGGGCTCCCTTCTCCCCAGGAGCTGCATGCGGCTCCCTTCTCCCCGGGAGCCCTGGCTCCCCTGCAAGGAGGGAGCCACAGTTCCACCCAGGGACGGCTCCCTTGTCCCCAGGGAGCCATGCGTGGCTCCCTTATGCCCAGCGGGAGCCGTGGCTCCCCTTGTCACCGGGAGCCACAGCTCCCCTTGTCCCTGGGAGCCGCAGCTCTCCGTCAACCTTGCCAGTCAACTTAAGAGTCTAGTGGAGACTCTCTAAATCGACTTCATAAAGTCAACTTAACAAAGTCAAGTCTTTACCCCTAAGGGGGGTAAAAGGAGAAGAGAGGAAGTCAGTATTGAAGCAGTGACAAGAACAGAGAGGGAAATAAGTAGATCTAGGTGTGGAGAAGTAGGATGGCCTGTTTCATGGGGAATTTGGGAAAGTAGGTGGCAGTTCTGAATTGGATTTGATATGGATAGGAGGCCAGTGAAGGTGTGAGAAGGATGACATGGTTTTGTTTCATGGAATTAGGGAGTACTCTGGCCACAGCATTCAGGACACTGTCAATGAAAGGGATAGGGATTGAGGGAGACTAAAGAGTTACCTTAACTGAGCAGTCAAGAGGGGAAGTAATTAAGTATAAAAATAAGGCTTTCAACAGAACACCAAGGGAAGAACAAATAATATTATTCTGTTAGTCTAATAGGCTGATCCTAATACTAGGGGCCTTCAACTCCTTTGGAATTGGAAGTTGAAAATGCCCATCAACTTGCAAGAGACATCCAGCACCTAACAGCTACCGAACAGTAGAGTAACCTTTATATAATGCTCAGGTACATGCAGATGGTGCTCACTGGTGTCAAGGCAGCCTTTCACCATAACTGCAGCTCATTTGAGGATCCCTGGGTCATTCATTTGCTGGTACTTTTGAAGCTCCAGATGAAAGTGTCTCTGATGGCCTGCTGTTGAAAATCTTCAATCTTTAAAAACGATTCAAAGTAAGGCTTCATTTTAGGAGATGTTCATGTCTGAAAAATACGAAAGAGTGTATTATTCAAGAGAAATGTGCTAACAGCCCTACTTTAAAATAGATAAATTGTATAGTCTGATGTATTGTTGAAGCTCTCTGGATATTACGAAAATAGCCCCTTAAAATTTCATTCTACAGATGTTAGTCTGACAGATCTAGCTTCTGTAGAAGTTTCCAAAGATTCAGCCCTAGCAACTGCTCTTGATGATGTACTGCTGAGTTATCATCATCATTTACTGACGCAGAACTCTCAGCCTCTTCATCTAAATATATGCTTCTATTAATTGGTACAATATGTAAGAGAGGATGCAAGAACTAGATTAATTTACAGAGGCTATACTGTGATATTATAATTTTAAGCAGTTGCATCTCATTCTCAACATAGCAAAGATTTTTTTCAGTTCGTGATCTGGCACCATTTCTTATATCTTGTAGGAGTATTTGCACTTTGCAGAGGTGTCAATTGCCAGATTTCCATTAACCCTCCACTGTCCCTTCAAAAATGGAACTATTTCTTAAGATTAAAAATAGTGCTTATATTAAAGGCACTTATCCTAAAATCTTCTCCATTGAATTTTGTAAATCACAGATAAATTAGAGAGATCCAATTGGTTAGCAACTGAATTAATTATTTGCCTTTTATTTATAAATAAACTCCATGCTTAATCAATAGTGACTTAGTATATTAATTAAGAAGACATGTTTTATTATAGTATTAAATCCTGCAAGTTCTCATAGGCAGGGTGCCATCAGTACATCCAGAAGGGTATTATTATCCTGATATACATTGTGGAGCATTTTATTGGAGTCACTAAAGGATGTTTTGTTACTCCTTAAAACAAAAACAGCAATAAACAAATTTACAACAGTGTAACAGAGAACTGAGTTAGACCTCTCTATTTTATTTTAGAACCAAGAGCTTCTAATAAATGTAATACATTCCCCTTGTTTTCCTAAGCTCAGGGTAGCTTCAAAATAAGGGCTACTCCCAAACTAACTATATTTTTGTTTGCTTGTGTTGTCCCTGTTTGACCTGAGCATCTAGTCAAATTTCAGAGCCCAAAGGATGTTCCCTTTGGGAACAGAAATTGGTGGAGTCTGTATTTTTTGAAGCAGTTTTGTTTATTTAAAAGGAATATACAACGTCCTGCATCTCCAAACGCAGGAGGAACTGAGAACAAAAGGAGTCGTTTCTAAGCTTATGGCCCCTAAGCCTCTCTAAGTAACACCAAATCCAACCCTCGCTCTCTAGCTCTTTTCAGGGTCACACTGTACTCACAGTCTCCAGCTTGGCTTTCTTGCTTTCTGCACCTACCTCTCTCTGAGCACTTGTCTGTTCTCAGTTTCTCTGCCCTGGTCTACACTGCCACAGATTTTGGCAGCAATCGAAGGGAGATACGCAAAGTACTTAAAATACCTTGCGCAGCTCCCTCCAACTGCCTACTTACCACCATGTCTTCAGTGTGCTGAGTCGGATGGAAATGCCCTCCCTCTGACTCAGCGCTATTCCTTCTGCGGGGGTGGTCTTCCAAGATCAGCTTCCTGATCAGCTGAGCAGGTCTTCAGAGAACCAATCAATTGATTCAGAAGATCGATCTGACTGCAGTGCTCTCTGTGTTCGCCTTCTCCTCCTACCCGCCACACGCACACACATATGCCTGGTCACAATACTCAGTGGAAATGCCCACTGACCTGATGCTTGTTCCTCGGCAGACTTATTAGGCTTTGTTTGAGGTCTGACCCCTTTACGTTCTCTTACAAGTGTCTTAACTTGTTCATATATTAGTTTGAAGGAGGTTTTAACTTAACCATAACAAGGTTTCACCCAGCTCGTAACAGGTTACAGATATAGATATAGATTAAACACAAAGGGCTCTTAGGATGCATCTACACTTGTAAATTAAGTCGACTTAAGCTTGCTTAAGTCGACTTAATTTACTCTGCGTCTACACTACACTTTCCTTAAGTCGACTTAAGCAGCTGCTTAAGTCAATTTCAGGAAAAATTAAGTCGACTTTGTTAAACCTACTTTTAAGTCGACTTTCTAAAGTCAACTTAAGCCAGTCGACTTAGGGCTCTCCAGGACTTCCCCACTGCCCTCCCTGGCAGGGTGGCTGGCACAGGGAGAGCCTGGCATACCCCCCCCACAGGGCAGGGCAGAGCCCTGCCCACCCTGCCCCTATGCCTGGCCAGGGTCCCTGTCCCCCTTTGCCCCATTGTACCCAGGTACAATGGGGCAAATGCTGAGCCCCCTGGCACTTGGCAAAGGGTGCCCCCCTGCCACCATGGACCAGTCCCAGGTCCACCTAGCCCCTACAAGTCGACCTAGGCATCCAGTGTGGATGCTCTAGGTCGACTTTGTAAGGTCCCCTGAAAGTCGACTTAAAATTTAAGTGTGGACATGCTAAGTCGACCTAAATGAACAAGTGTAGACATAGCCTTAGTTACTCCAGTATCAATATGTGCTTACTCCAATGACTTCAGCACAATTATTCCAGAGCTGTACTGGTGACACTGAGGATAAGTACACAGCAGTTGGATGAGTGCTGCCCACACAGACACATTCATTCTGCTCAAGCTAGTGTGCTAAAATATTACTGTGGCCATGACAGAAACTCACGCTAGCCATCTGAGTATATACCTCGGAGCTTGGGCAGGCCTGGTCTTGGATCGCTAACTGTAGCCGCCACCAATGCCACCGTGACCACACTGTTAGCTCGAGCAAAGACAGCTTATGTCTGACTACCTGTACTGGGAAGCACCGTCCCATCTGCACCCTTAGAGGTGGCCCATAGCATTTGATTTAGACGTTCACACGGCACCAGAGATGACACATACGGCCACTTTATTCACAGTGCTGCTTAGGGCCACTTTATTCCCATGAGCAAATGATATGATTTAAAGGGGGGTGGACAGTCAAATGAACAGGGGCCAACTCTAGGCTCTAACCCTGTCTACACATTCTACGCGTGAACGGCTTTAGACTGATGAGGAACTCCACTCAGCGTGGGAGTACCCGTATGCATGAGTGCGTCTGAAAGACTGGAGCCTTAGTCAGAGCATGCTTGAATAGGAGAGGAATTATATTGGGATGTCTCGCCAGCATACCGCTTTAGTGCAATGGGAGTGAATTGTAATGACTGCTGCTTAATCAGAACAGAATCAGCATCAATTACATTTAATGAGAATGAATTCAGAGAGAGTCGAGGGACTAAGCTGTGTCACACAGGTGTAAAATTCTACACTCCAGTCTTACAGTACAGAAGCAGAAAAATAAGTATTGAGGAAGAAACATGAAATGCTGGTTAATATCATTTATTCAGTACCGTGTTATAATTCCAGTTTTTACAGCCTCTTAATCAAGACAATCGCTTTGCCTTGTATCTCCCTACACAACCAATGTTTGCATTAATCAACAACATCACAGAGTGTCATGCCTAAATAATGTGTGCATAGGAGGCAAGCCAATAAATCATTTTATGGTGGCAGCACAGTAGCAATATAAGCAGAGTTAACAATTCCAAGAAAATATGTCCTGAAGCTACGTCCCTAAAACTTTATGCGTTTCTTAACCATCTGTTCTGAATCTTTAGAAAGGTTAATATATTGGTTATTTCCACTAGAAGCATATCTGTCATTCAATCAATGCCTTTAGATGTTACTGGTGTATCTTTGACTTGTTTGAAACAGTAACTGATAGATCAAATCAACTCTTTAATCTTTCCGGAGACAGAACATAGTTTGTCAAAGTGATACGGGTACTTGATCTCTAGTGTTGGTTAAGAAATGATTGCCTGGGTCTCTTCTGTCAAACAGTATCTATTCCACCTCCTCCTTCCGTGTTTCTTCTTCAATACAACAAATTAAGGTCATTTGTCTACTCAGTTTGAAATTCCTTTGTGAAAGCTTTTATCACTTCCATCCTTATTGTGCAGGTTAATTGTTTAATAATGTTGAATAAACATCTGCATTCACATTTTTCCTCATGAAAATTCTGTACTTATGGATGACGTTCAGTGTTTCCATCATATGCACAAGGTACTTGTATTCGTACAAATACTGCACCCTTTAAAAAAATTGAATGAGGAAACTGAGGACTTGGTTCTTTGAAGTGCTGCATAGCCTCAAATCTCACTGACCTTTAAGCTTAAAACCTCACAATCAAAGGCCCTGCAGGTGTGCATAATTAATAGCACAAGAGATTTACACAGTTAAAACCTAATCCAGTGGGCCTATTTGCATGAGTAAGCATTTGGCAATCTTGGGTCCTTGAAAATGGCACATGTTGTCTTGAAAACACGGTTAACAGCAATGAACAGTGTACCTGCAAGACCAAAATACATCTTTTTAATTTAATGTTGTAGAGTGTCATCATTCATCAAGCATGAAACATTTACATAAATCTGTGTGTACTTAGAGACGTAGCTCAGATGTGGTTTTTTATCTTTGATCTAATTAATTACTTTGGCTTGTGGTAATTTTTTTTTTTTTTACTATTACATTTTTCTTCCAATATTTTTTTAAAGCATTCATGCAGACACAGCATTTAAAATTGCTCACTGCTGGAAAGCTGTTCTCAAGAGTCTTACTTCTTTCACAGCAGGACAAGATGCAGTATTGCTCAAGACTATTTATTTTGATTTTTTTTTTTAAGTCTTCATCATGTTTTCCTCAGTAAATTTTAGTTTTTCATCTGGTTCCTTGATACATCACTGAATCATCCTCACCACTTGACTTTCAAAAGGCTCCATTTCTATGGTTAGCAAAGGAGATATGTAAGCACATTTAAGTAATTTTCTTCATCCTCTCTGCATTTGTTAGCACTAAATAAAATAATGAGATTGTTTATCAACTAAACGACGTGTAAGATTTCATTTTATTTTACCTTAACCATTCTGTTTTTCCCTCCCTCCCTCACAGATGATGGAAATGCTTAAAACAAACTAAGGTAGTATGAAACTGACTAATGTAAGTGTAAGCATGGCACCCAGTGGAGCGAGCTGTAAAATGGTTGTGTGCGTCTGCCAAAATACGTTGCATGGCTTTCTGCTGTTGTCTTGTGTTTTAGGCAGCATGTTCAGTAACATGTAAGCATTTCATTATATATTTATATTCCTGATGTTGGATTTATGTTTTCTAAAGACCCCCTTTCTTAAGATAGTCCTTGGCAAATGGCAGTAACTTAGCTTCAAGCACTATAAATGTTATTCGTTACACATTCCAAAAGGGTAGCCATGAAAGTCTAGTTCAGCAAAACAAGCAAGGAATCTTGTAGCACTTTTAAAGACTAACAAATGTATCTATTTATTTATTTTTAAAATAGATATATAGCTCATGCAATAAATAAATTCATTAGTCTTTAAAAGTGCCACAAGACTCCCTGTTTATTATTAGTTACAGTGATGTTCATACTTTCCAATCAGGACCTGGGCGCATTGGGCTAAATTTTGTAGAAACACATAATAAAAGAGCATAACTTTGGTATTACATGAGTTAGGACCAATGAGCCAGGTGTTTTAAGATATGTAGGTGTCTACTGGGATTTTCAAAAGCAACGAAGTACCTCGACCTCATTGATTTCAGTAAGTGTTAGGCACCTAGATGTTCGTGAAGATCCTGTTAGGAACCTGAATAGCTTTAAAAATCCAGCCATGTATCAGTAATCCTGTGGATTCTTCTGTGGTTCTCCCTTGAAAATAACATTACAGTTTGGCCACTATAGAATTCAAGCTGTGTGACTGCAGTTGACAGCTCCTTACATCTGAGCTTTTCCTGGGTGAATGCTTTGTCTCTCGTCTCCTACCCTAAACAAAGTAACTTTTGTGCTACTTTATATGCTGATTATTTTGTAGAAAAATCAAACATATTGTACTTTTACTGTAATAGGTCCAAAAGATCATTCTCAGCTAAAAAGATTGTATTTTCCTTTTTTAAAAAAAATACATTTTATAAAATTTCTGAGTGAATAATTCTCATGATGGCGAGATTAATAGATCTGTCCTATACAACTCCTCCAGTGCTTCCCATGAATTATTTGCAACATCTTTGCTGTTCCTGTCCTGGGTTTCTCTTGAGCAGAGACAGCCACTCGATTAAATTGTGTCATAGTTTTGTGATGTGCACAAGTTGGAAGTGGAATGAAACCACCAAACTCATTTTCGTTGTTCCTTAAGCTGTCACTTGAAATCAGATCACCAGAGGTGACAGGTCAATGCAACTTAGCTCCATGCTTCTTTTCTTTTTGGATAATAGAACAGAAGCAATGAAATACCATTAGTTATGCTGAGCACTCAGTTCAACTCCTCACACCTGAACTACTCACTCCGGGTTTCAAAGTCATATTTTATCATTAAATGAAAATACAACTTCACGACAGCATACACATTGCTGAACTGTATGGAATTAACAGTACACATTGTATGACGACAGAATGACTTACCAGACCTACATCTAACTTTCAAAATTATTGTGGTTCCAACCATGGGAAATTTGACAAGACATTTTTACTGCTCTTCTCGGTTACCCAGCTTGAGAGCTATGGCTCTCTTCCTTAAGGCTCTAATGATTAGAACTCAAAGTGTTAGAAAAAACCCACCTGGTGAGCAAGGTCATCTTTTTCATCCCTAACAAAACAGATCAGTGGGCTAACGAGGCTAGGGAAGCCTTAATTAATGTCAATAGAGCATTTTAAAAGCCAGGGGGAAATAGGGCAATAAAAATAGTACTGGAGAGAAGTAAGGAAGATTATTTCGTTATACCATCCCAAAGAGAAGCCAGACAGCCTTATCATCAAATATCGCTAATGGTGGGGGTAGATTACAGAAAAGGGTGGGAATAACTAACACTGGTTTGTGACCTTGCAATCTTCTTCTTCATGGATTAGCCCAAGCAGGTCGAGTCCCTGCAATGAAGACACAGGCATGAGCTCAGCAACCAGATCATGTATTTATTACTGCCAGAGCGTAGCAAGGTAGCCCCCCCTCCTCCTGCTTGTGCTACTGACTCTTAAAAATACTTTTGTTTTTCCTCTAGGCAGGTAGTGCACCAAACCTCCACTTTCTGAGAGCAGCGTCCTTCCCCTCTGCACCACTGAGACACAGCCAGCACAGTAACCTTTTACAATTCTATTCATTTCTGTAGTAGCCAGGATCTCAAAGCACTTTATCTACCTAAATTATCACAGTATATCACTGAGGCAGAGCGATATTATCCTTATTTTACGAAGTGGGAAATGAAGGAAAGACTGGCCACAGTCCAGCAAAGCATGCTCTTAACTTTAAGCATGTAATTAATCCTACTGATTTCAATAAAAGATAAGCATGAGCTTAAGTGGTTTGCTGAATCAGAGCTATAAGCGTGAGCTAGCCGACTTACCCCAGGTCACCCAGAGAGAATTGCTTCATGCGTCAGCCTCTGGCCGTTCATTATGATGTGTAATACCCTCTGAGCATTGGTATGGAGGAGGTGGAATGTGGTAGAGACTGTCTTGCTGATTCTAGGCTGAAGGCACCATATCTTGCTGTAGTTGGCCAACTTTGCAGTGTTGTGACTCAGATTCTTCTCCAGCTTGGAAAAAGTCAGAGCCTGTAGCCCGCAGCAGATGTTTTCTTCATACAGGAACTTCCATGACTAAATTGGTGGCAGGCCATTGACGTATAGATTGAATAAGGCTGGAGCAAAACCAGACTTCTGGGGTAATCATTCATCTGTTTTTTCCAAGCATTTGTTTTCTCACCCATATGCATCCTGAACCATCTGTCTTGGAGTAGCAGTTTGATGGCCTCAGTAACCCATAGCGAGAGAACTCTTGATATTTTAACAAGTAGACCCATATACCACACCACATCACATGCTACAGTGAGGTCCAGGAGAATAACGCCTGTTTTCAGATTTCTTTGAAAAACATTTTTGATGAATATGGTCAGTACAAGTCCTTGGTCATATATCCTTTGGCCTTGTCAGAAACCTGCATTCTTGACATTCAGGGTGTTCTCTACCTCTGGTGTTATTCACTGTAAAATTAGATGATTCAGAACCCGGAGAAACACAGAGAGCAGTGATATTGGGTGATAGCTTGACGCCTGGTTTGACGCCTTTACCAGGTTTTGGGAGGCCAATGACTTTTGAGATGTACCAGATTTTCAGCCAGAAGCTGAAGCAGGAAGCATACCCAAGTTACTGAGGTGTAACCCTCAGCCAAACACTGACAAACAAAAACCACTTTAGCAAGACAAAAGCAAAAATCAAGATGCACAGGAACCTTCTCAGCTAACTGGCAGGTTCAACATGAGAAGTGGATGCTTCATCCCTAAGGACCTCAGTCCTTGCCACCTCATACTTGATAGCAGTGGACTGTGTGCCCATATGGAGCTGTTCAGCACACACCAAATTTGTTCACATGCAATTCAACTCAACAATGTGCATCATCACAGGAACTCCCTGAATGTCTCGTCTTCCATTGCTTCCAGTTTGAGCCACATTGTTCCCCCTTAGATCAGGAGGAAGATTGCAGCTGGCAAGCTGCTTAAGAAGGTATGTGCCAGTCCAAGCTTGCCCTTGTTCATCAACCTTTCAGTCTACCAGCTACATGTCTTTCATCATGATACCCACTGTGGTCGAGGCTGCCCTGCCAGATGTGACAGCAAATTCCTGTGGCATAAAGACAGGTGCTTAACATTGGCCACCAATCAATTTCTTATCACATACCCTATTGCTTGCCCACCCGGTTTCAACTTATCACATCATCAGTGGACTCTTCTTAACCAATTCTGGACTGGGTAAGGCCTCTCTTCAACCAACCAGCATTGTTGGGGTCTTTGATACAATCGAAGCTGCAGCTGTAGGGCAGATCAAGCAATGTTACACATTGGCAAGGAATGCCTGCTAACCAAATTCATTGGCTCTGAGAGCTCCATTTGGCTACTAAAAACACTACTGCTTGGCTTGGTGAATATGCAAACACTAAATAAACCCAGAGAGTCTGTGGAAGATCTGGGAAGAAAACCCGGATCTCTAAATTACCAATATTGTTCCTTCACCAGAAGACCATACTTTTTTCTGCCTGGTGTGTGAAGACTGCAGTGACACCCCTTATGACAATGAAAAGTGCAGATGATATAACTACCTACCCTCTGTGAGCACAGCATAATAATAAATAGGTATTGCATTTGCTGCATGTAGCAGCAGCCAAGAAGGGTTGGCCAAAAATATAGCCCTTCCTTTCTTATGATACCACATGGTGTCCCCCTCTTTTCCATTAATCAGCATTCAGTCTTTCAACATAACCCAATGAGAGGAGGGAAGAGAAAGGTAGGAAAATCAATAGAATTTTATCACCCTGTCAATAAATTAAGCTAGCACTTTATTGTGATAGCTGAGTAAGCACACAGCATTCTTGCACACACAGCTGTATCTATTTTGTACACAAGTGGTCAATTTAGCATTTTCTAGTTACCCAGCAGTCTGATTTCTAGGGTCATGTTCTCATGCAATGCATCTTTAAATATATTTCCCTTTTGTATTCCTATTGACAATAATTGCTGTCATGATTGCACCTCTAGTGATCAACTTCATAACCACGGTGCTTTCCAGGGGAAGCAGGGCTCTTAAAAATATTGAAAACAAAAAGACCATTTACTTGTTCCTGTGGAACATGGATGTTCCTGTTCTGCACCAGATTTATGTTTCAAATCGAAATGCTTAACAGAAACCCAAATATGTTGTACTTAGGAAGCAATCCTTGACTATCTGGGAGAGAAAAGGCTACTGAAAAGTACTCTTCCACCTCTGACTTATATGATGCTATCATATTCAAAACTGTAAGAATATTCCCCTTCTAGTATTGGAATAAAAAAACTGGCAGATAAGTTTTTGGATATCGTAAGAGAAAAAAAAGTGTGAATGGTAGGGGAAGGAGAGCATATCATCTTAGCTTTTAGCTTTCTTTCTCTGAATTAGCCAGGAAGAAGAGGCAGCAGATTTTGTTTCCTTAGTCTTGATCTTAGAATGCATAGGGAATCACTATCAGGATGTCTTCAAAATGTGAGAAAACAGTTTAGGTGAAATGAAGACAGAAAGCTATCTTCAATCTGAAGCATGTTAGGGGTTGCTGCAATTGGCTTTCTAGACACCTAACGCCAGCTCTGAAAGAAAAGCTCATATATTCTCTGAGGTGCTCAAGTTCAGCTCATCTATGAGGAGAAGAAAATAGTGGTTCCATCTAGTTTGTACTTCAGGGGACATCAAGAAATAAATCAAAGGATACTCGGGATAAATCTTTGTAAAAAAGCACATCAAAACTCTTTAATTTGTTTCCACTGCTGTTGTAACAATAACTCCTTGAAGACCACATGATCTGAACTGAAATCTGTTACTAAGCTGGCAAATGACTTACCAGCAGAATAAAACCAGTACTAGCAATATAGTGCTTTCATTCATCTGAGTCTTTATATGTCTCCTTTAGCATGGCTGCGCATGTGGACTCAGGCATGCTTCCTGTGTGGGCCGGAAGCTCCCAACCCTCACACAGCTACTTATTGCACCACTTGGGGAAGTCTGATTTCAGTGTCTACGATCACTTTCTTTGAGAAAAATATTACACTCAGTTCTTCTTCCTAGTGACTGTCCCTGGTGTGTTGGTGAGGATTTCCTCCTGATAACACCACTTCTGAAGTTCAGTACTGTGTATTAGCTGCTGCCGAGCACACAGTGGCTGTTACAATTGGCTACAGACTCTCTCTACTTTTAGTATCTGATTGGTTTATAAAGATATCTGAAATAACTTAAATACTAGAGGCATTTTACAACACCAAGTTCCGTTATAGAAACAAACAATTTGGTGATGTCTATATCTGAATCTGGCAGTTTATGGTGGAATCAAGTGTCTGGTAAACTAAGCCACTGGGAAACAATTCCCCAAATGTTGCCCTGACTGAACAAGTGTGGATGCATGTGGAGAGGTAACAGAATAGCTCAAAATTCCATGGGAAGGTTTTCTCTGAATGGCTTTATCAGGGGTGGGATTTGCTCCTACACAGAACTATTGCAGGTTTCTGGCCCCTAGACAGTGAATGAGGGAAGAAATCAGAAGCATCTGCCCAGAGACCAACTACCTTTGCACAGCTCCATCCCCTTCACCACAACAGCACAACTCCATGAATCTCTGTGCTGCTATGTGACCACCACCAGCAGTAAGAAAAAACCTCTCCATGTACAAAGGAGGAGAGGTTGCAGATTTGCAGAGGGAATTAATACTGGCTAAACAAGCAGTAATTTGTTGTAGGGATTGTACCCCAGATACATCTGCGCTTTTCTTGCTGCTTTTAAACAGCATGCCCTGCAGATGGGCAAAAATGAGAAGCTGTAGTTGGACTGTTTCAATAGCCTGCCATCTGCATTACATTGTAAACTTATAGGAAGCCTAGTTTTTAAAAGAGGGTGACTTAACACAGAGCCCTGCATGCCTATTTTAGCGATCTAAGAGCTAATTTAAATACCTGTCGGTAGCACTCAAGTTTGAAAATGAGGCCCTGAAATAAGGACAACCCTTTAGACATTTTATACAAATTCTTTTCTAGCTCCATCTTTTAATTTCATCTTATTCTTCTCTTCTCCTTTGTCCATTAATCTTGTTTACCATCCTCCTGGCTCCTCTTCTTCTTTCTTCTCTGATTTTAACTCCTGGCTTTCCCTCTTGATGTGTTTCCAGTCCCCTTCGCCACTTCAGCTTCCATACCAATAATTACACAGACACTGAGCTTTCCTGGTTTCCAGCCTACCTCTCTGCCTGCTTCTCTAACATCTTCTTTGTTGGCTCCTGCCTTCCTCCCTCTGTCAGTCCCCTCAGATCTGTACTTTCTCTAGACTGTGTCTCTGAGCAATTTCAGTTACTCAGTTACAGCTAAAATTGACCTCCCTATTTTTCCTGCCAAGTCCTCTCCTTGCTTCCCTGCTGGGAAGTCTACTATCTACAGCAGACTTGTGACTTTGGTGTTATTTTTAGCGCCTTTTCCTCTTTTTCTCATCCCCCTTGAAACTCATGCGATCACTAATATATCCAATCCTTCCCCAGATCCCCTCACTGAGTTATTTTTGTCCCCTTCATGAGATTTCTTGTCCTTTCTATCAGAGGTTTCCATGAGGCAACTTGCACTGTTTCTCCTAAATCATCCAGTTCACCTCACTTCCCCCGCCATCTCCGTTCCACCTTCTACACGGAACCGCCTTACCAACCCAGTCTATCACGTTTCCACCTTCTTCCTCCTTCAGATCCCTCTGTAAGACGCAATTCTTCCAACAAGCTCCCATGCCCTAGCCCTTCCTCAATGAAATATTCACAGCAGACTGAAACACTAACAAGACTTCTGTTTGATCATGCTGTTTTTATACTGCATTCATGCTGTTCTGTGGTGCCGCTCCTATCTCTGCCTTCAACTTTGTCTTCACTGCCACAAAGGTGTATTTTGTCACAACGTTAAGACATAAGTGAGCACTACACGGTGACGCCTTTGAAAAACATGGCAGCTATGCAGTAACTCATGGCAAGGCGAATATGTTAGTTCATAGTCATATAATAAATAACCTGCATAATTTCCTATATGGGAAGTAGAGGTTCCTAGTAGGGCCAGCCCAACCATATAGGTGAACTAGGTGGTCACCTGGGGCCCCAAGCTTTAAGGGGCACCAAATTAAATGGAAGTGATTTTTTTCCTCTATTTAAAGAAATATATTAATATGTTATCTCTTATAACATGTGGAGAGGGTGCCAAAGTCATAGTTCACCTAGGGCGCTAAAACCCTTGGGCCACCCTGGGTTCCTAGTACTTGTTGTCACAGAGGGTGCGTCTACACTGGCAAGTTAGGTTGACTTAAGTCGACATAAACAAAGCTGCATCCACACTGGGCTTTTCTTAAGTTGCCTTAAGCATTTCCTTAAGTCAATTTAAGGAAGGCTTAACTCAACTTAATAACAGCTCCTTTTAGGTCGACTTAAGCCTTAAATCGACTCCTTAAATTGCTTTAAGGCCAGTGTAGGCAGGGATTAACGCTAAGTCGACTTTATTAAGTCAACTTAAAGCCAATATAACAGCTATCTCTGCTGTTAAGTCGACTTAACAAAGTCAACTTAAAGTGTAGTCAATTTGTTAAGTCGACTTAACAAAGTCGACTTAACTTTGTAAGTGCAGACATAGCCTGAGAGAGGCACCAGCACTGTCTTATCTACCAATAAGGAGATGTGAACATAATTAATATAAGACTTTCTTTAGAGGAATTAGATTTCGTCTCGCTGGTGTTTAAACATGGCATATATCTCTGACCTTTCACTAATACTGACTCAGCGGAACAACAACAGAGCAGTTTTCACAGCTTAACAGATTTCATCCAGGTCATTCTGCTTCCCACATCACATCTCTTCATGTTCTCACCTCTCAGTTACATTAACATACACAACACCTAGATTTATTTCTGTTGTCTGCCAGTTGCACAAAATATATGAGTAACATACGCTTTTAACTGGTGTGACAAACAGTTGCTACATGAAGAAAAGGTCTAACCTTCCACTGAATCCACAGTTTTGTGATCCATCAGACAACTTGGTGCTTTTCATGGAGGGAACCACACAGATACTGTATAGAAACAATCTTGGTGCATTGAGGAAAGTAGGTAGAACTGACAGATACAGTTATTTCGGAATGACAATTCTGCATTCAGGGTGGAGCATAAAATAGTTAACAAATGTATGCAGTGATTAGTTTAAATTGAGGTTATTTTTAATTTTGTTTTTTGTGGGGGTAAAATTGCTAGACCACTAGAGGTCTTTATTAAATTGGACTCCTTATTAATTGTGAATCCAGATTTGAATTATGAGAAAGGCTCACAAAACGGAAATAAAGGAGCAAAGTTCCAAGCCACTTATGTCTGGGCCAAGGTCATTCTTTGAGACCTTGTTCCCATCTGACATTCCAGTCATATTCAATTAGAGACAAATGCCTTAAACTGCTGCTGCTTCTTCCAGGAGTAATCTGGCTCTGTGTCCTTGGATTATTTCCCTGTCCATAATGGTATAGTGCATGGATAAGGTGTGTGGTATCTATATTATGTCCTTTGCTGCCTGTATTGGAGGTTGAGACTGAAGAAACCCACAAGACTTAGATGATCACAGTGTTCTGTTCTGACCCAAAATTCTACAAATCTCTGCTAACCTGACCTGCATAACACAGGCCATAGAACTTCACTCACTAATTCTCGCACGAAGTCCAATAAATTGTGGTTGAATTGGAAGATGTCCTTCCAGGGGTGTCAAACATGCGGCCTGCAGGCCCAATGTCGCCCACGAACCTCTTCTATCCGGCCCGTGACTACACACTGCAGGATCACACTCTCCCTAACAGTTAGCGTCTCCAGTCTCACGACATCACGGAGCACTGGGTATGCGAGGCTGAGCTCCTGGAGGCAACACTCTCTCCCTAAAAGAGAGAGAGAGGTATCACAAAGTGCAGTGTTGCATACACAGCACTCCTCAACGCCGCCATAGTGTTTCGATTTACGCTATGTATGGCCCACTTGAAGTACATTTAAGTCAAATCTGGCCCACTATAGCAAATGAGTTTGACACCTCTGGTTTAGAAAGACATCCACGCATAGAGAATCCCCTCTGTCCATTGGTAGGTTGGTGCAGTGGTTAATTATAAATTAATTATCCTCACTATTAAAAACTGTGCATCTATTTGAATTTTTCTAGAGTCAAATGCTAGCCATTGGAATTTGTCTCAGTTCTGCCCTTCTTCACTTGTTATCCCTTATTATCTGCGCTACAGTTAAACAAGGGTCAGAGTCGCATTGTGGAACATAGTGCTTGGTACTAGCTGCTAGGGGGCAGGGCCATGGTCCCTCGCTGACCCTTTCAGTACCTATATGACAGAGTTTCTCTAGGGAGAGGGAGGTTGGCATGTTACACTCTCTGATAAGGGGGCAAAGCATACCTCACTGGCATGTGCTTCATAGAGCTCCTGATGTAATGCCGCTTCTACATACAAGTTCCCCTGAGGCTGCCAAGGGCATACTCTAACCCAAATTAGGCATCTCAAAGGATAAATGTCAAACTGTAGTTTGGAGCTTTGATCTAAGGTCCAAATTAGATAGCAGGTTTTGTTAGAGTAACAGCTGGAGCTACAAATCCGGCAGCTCCACCAGATGCATATAAAGCAGCTCTAAAGGAGTGCTTAGAAAGATCTTCTTGAATAATGCCTTTGAATAACTGTCTATAAGTCTCATGCAAACCGTTTAATGAAGGCAGCATCCTGATTCACAAATCGTATCTGGAAAACAAAGCTTGGTAATTACCTCTGCTCCTAAAAAGTGCTGCTGAGGAATAAGCTTTCCTTCCCTGACGGTCATGCTTGCTCAACTCTTTATCAGGAGGAGCAGAGTGGAACTGCCTCAAAGACTTAGAACTGTCATTAGCCGCAGCAAGAAGGATGGGTGAAAAATTAACTAAAGTCTTGTTTACATAATTGATAAAATCATTCTGGTTTCTTAGCAATAGCAAGAAAAGCTGCTTGAGATCTGAGCTGGTTGGTCAGATGCAACAGCGCATCACTTTTCAAAAGGGCACTTTATTTTTATCCTGTAGCAGGTGATGGTTTATGTTCCTTCTTAGGCACGAAGGACAGAAACAACACTCGATCTATTGCAGAATAGCATCACCATCTGATCCTATGGCCAAAGAAGCAGCCTCATCAAACACACATTCTACTGAGGGCCATTGCACCAGCTAGAGTGACCGCAATTGATGGCATTGCTCCAGGCATTGTGTAATGAAGTTCCCAGAACTGACTCAATTCTGTGACTCCACAAATCTTGGGGGGAGTGGGCAGCCCACCAGCCCACAGGTGGAACCAGGTAGGGTCAACGTATACACCCCTTTTCATGTCAATGGAGAATTTTAGAACATGGTGGGCTGAAGGGCTTTTATCCATCTTCTCAACATGGCTGAAGAGCATGCAACGCCACTTTGGAATATAATGAGTGATGGAAGGAAGGCCAGATCTCTGTGGCTATGTCTACACTTGTTAATTTAAGTCAACTTAGCATGTCCATACTTACATTTTAAGTCGACTTTAGGGGACCCTACAAAGTCAACCTAGAGCATCCACATTGGACGCCTAGGTCGACTTTTCGGGGCTAGGTGGACCTGGGACTGGTCCATGGTGGCAAGGGGGGCACCCCTTGCCAAGTGCCAGGGGGCTCAGCCTTTGCCCCATTGTACCTAGTGTGGCAAAGTCAGGCCAGATGGCTTTAGAAGGGTAATCCTTTTGAAAACCGGGAAGTGGGCGGGCACAAGCCCGCCCATTGCTAAAACTTCTCCCCCAGCCTAAGGGGACGGAGCACTAGACCCGGCTTCAAGTGAACACGGGGGACAACAAATGACGAACAGGAGCGGGTGTGAGGGTCAAAGGGCCAAAATAAGGGATTCAGAAGGGGACACCGAGCAGAGAACCTCGGACAGCGCCCACTGCTCCCGAAAGGTATCAAGGGAGCCAGTGGACGCTGCCCAGAGGAACTCTGCTCGGATACGTGAACGGACAAGGGACCGGAAGTAGGCCCCACAGTCGCAGGAGCCTCCCTCAGCCAACCTCCTCTCTCTGGTTTTATATATGGCCGTTCTGGCGTAGGCCAAGAGGAGATTGGCGAGGAGGTCCCGCGACTTTGTGGGGCCACGGATGGGAAGTGCATAAAGGAAAAGGTGTGGGGAAAAGTGCAGCCAGAACCTCAATAAGAGGTTCTGGAGGAGCCGGAAAAGGGGCTGCAACCTGGCGCATTCAAGATAGGCGTGCGCCAGGGTCTCCCTCACTCCGCAAAAAGGGCAGGTGTTGGGACGGGGAGTGAACCGCGCCAGGAACACGCCCGTGCTCACGGCTCCGTGAAGGAGCCGCCAACTTATATCCCCGGCGGGCCTTGGAGTCAGGGTGGCATATAGACTGGCCCACCGGGGGTCCTCGCCCTCTACAGGTGGAATCAGGTCCCGCCATTTTGTATCGGGGCGGGACACGAGGGCGAGGAAGTGAATGGTATGGAGCACGAGCGTGTATAGATGTTTGTGTGGCGTGGTTCGAAAGGGGACCGGCTGCAGGTCCAGCAGCCGGCTCGGGGCGTGGGGCGGGGGCGGCCGGGGGGGCTCGCGGGGCCGGGGCCCGATTAAAAGCTCCGGAGGGCCAGGACTGAGGGGGGGCGGGGAGCACCCTCTCGCAGGACCCGCTCGAGGTAATCCCGAGCAGCAGGGGGCAAGGCTGCCTTCACCTCCTGGAGTAGGCGCCGGGGGGTTCGAAGGGTGGAGAGCCCCATGCGCTCAGCGAGCACAAGGGGATCCACCCAGTCCCCCCGGGCATAGTCCAGGAGGTCTCCGACCTTGGTGACGCCTGCCAGGACCAACCTCCGCCTCACGGAGGGGGCCTCCGCCACCTGCACACTAAGATGGAGGTTGTGTAGCAGGGGCTCCGCGAGGAGGTCCTCCCCCTCGGTGGGCACAAGGGACCTGGAGGCCGAAACGAGCCTCCAGGTCCGGAGGAGGTCCTGGTAGAAGGCCGGCAGCTCGGAGAGGTCTCGCGGAAAACCTCTCGGATTGATAAAAAAGAGCTGCCGGTCGTATCGGAGCCCTCGGTAGCGGCGGAGGAAGGTGCACGCCAGTTGGCTCCACGCCGGACTACCTGCACTATAAAGGAGTCTCTGCAGGGCCTGGAGGCGGAAGGCATGGACCTGGCTGTAAACACAGCACAGGCCCTGCCCTCCCTCCTCCAGGGGAAGACTCAGGATCCCTGCAGAGACCCAGTGCAGTCCTGGCCAAAAGAACTCCAGAACTGTCTTCTGGAGGTGGGCCAGGAAACTCGGGGGCGGGACCAGGGTGTTGAGCCGGTGCCAGAGCATGGACAGGACGAGCTGGTTGACGACCAGTGCCCTCCCACGAAGGGAGAGGCACTGCAGCAGTCCTGTCCATCTCCGCAGCCGCTCAGACACCCTGTCCTCCAAACCTCACCAGTTGTCATCCGGGGAGGGATGCGTGGCAGAAAGGTAAACGCCAAGATAGAGCAGCGGACCCGCGCTCCACCGGATGGCTTGAAGCGCGGGTGGGAGGGAGCCGACCGGCCACCCGGCCCCTACCGCCAAGCCAGAGCTCTTGACCCAGTTGACCCGGGCGGAGGAGGCTGCCGAGTAGATGGCCAGGCAAGCCTCCAGCCGCTCCAGGTCTCCCAGGTCCTGGACCACGAGGAGCATGTCGTCAGTGTACGCGGACAGGACCAGCTTCAGCTCTGGCTCGCGGAGCACCAACCCTGTCAACCTCCGACGGAGGAGACAGAGGAAGGGCTCCACGGCCAGAGCGTACAGCTGGCCCGACAGTGGACAGCCTTGACGGACTCCTCGCCCGAAGCTGACAGGTTCGGTCAGGGTCCAGTTGAGCTTGCCCAAGCACTCTGCGGAGGCGTACAGCACCTGGAGGAACCCCACAAAACGGGGTCCGAAGCCGAACGCCTGCAGGGTGCCCAGGAGATACCCGTGGTCCACCCTGTCGAACGCCTTCTCCTGGTCCAGGGCCAGGAGGGCGAACGACAAACCATCCCTACACCCTAGCTCCAAGAGATCCCGGACCAAGTACAGGTTGTTAAAGATGGAACGGCCCGGGACGGTGTAGGTCTGGTCGGGGTGGACCACGTCCTGCAGCACGGACCCCAGCCACAACGAGATGGCTTTGGCTGCGATTTTGTAGTCCGTGCAGAGGAGCGAGACGGGACGCCAGTTCCGAAGGTCGCGGAGGTCCCCCTTCTTGGGCAGTAGGGCCAGGACTGCCTGCCGGCAAGAAAGGGGGAGCACTCCGCTTCCCTCGGACTCGGCCCAGACGATGGCGAGGCCTGGGCCGAGGACGTCCCAGAACACGCGGTAGAACTCCACAGTCAGCCCGTCCATGCCCGGAGATTTATTGGTGGGCATGAGACGGAGGGCTTCCGAGAACTCGGCCAGAGTGAGAGGTAGCTCTAGCCGGTCCCGGTTGCCCTCGCTGACCGTGGGAAGTTCATTCCAGAGCACCCTACAGGCGGCGACTTCGGTCGGATCCGGGGAGAAAAGACCGGCGTAGAAGGCCCTGGCCTTTCCACGCATCTCCACCGGATCCGTGAGGGGGGTGCCATCCTCAGCGAGGAGGCAGGTGACATGCTTTTTGGCCCCCCTCCGTTTCTCCAGGGCATAGAAGAAGCGGGAACCGCGATCCATCTCCCGAAGGAGATGGAGGTGGGATCGAACAAAGGCTCCCCGGGCCCGTAGATCCTCGAGGGCGCGGAGCTCCTCCCGCTTCTCCCGGCACGCTCCGCAGAGGGACGGATCCTCAGGGCTGGTGGCCAGGCGCCTCTCCAGCTCTAAGACCGCCCGTTCCAGCTGCTCTATCGCCGCATCCCTCCGCCGGCTGGCCCCCCGAGTGTAGTCGCGGCAGAAGAGCCGGGCGCGCACCTTCCCCACATCCCACCACAACCGCGCCGAGGGAAAGGCGGGCCTCTGCCCCCGCCAGGCCAGCCAGAACTCCCGGAAGGACGCCACAAAGCCCACATCCTCCAGCAGGCTGTTGTTAAAATGCCAGTAGGCCGGCCCCGGCCTCTCTGCTGACAGAGAGGCCTTCACGGTCACCAAATGGTGATCCGTGAAGGGGGCCGGCCGTACGCCGGAGGAGTGGGCTTGTGCAAGATGGAACCTAGAGATGTAAATGCGGTCCAACCGGGAGTGGCGCGACCGATCTTCCCCCACCCGGACAAAGGTGAAGGTCACCTCGTCGTCCGGGTGGTGGTCGCGCCAGACGTCCACCAGGGAGTGATGGTCCACGATCTCCCTGAGGACGTCCACGGCGGCCGGGCACTGCTCGGTCCCCGTGCGGTCCTGTTCCTCGAGGGTGAGGTTAAAGTCCCCGCCCAGGACCAGGCACTCCTGAGGATCCAGCATGCCGAGGAAGGCGGCCGCCTGCTGATAGAAAGGCACCCGCTCCGGGGCCAACGCAGGGGCATAGACGTTGACAAAGTTCAACGTCAGCCCCTGCATACGGCCCCGGACGTGCAGCAGGCGGCCCGGCACGACCTCGGCAACCCCCAGCACCTCGGGCTGTAGGTCGGGGGAGAGCAGGGTGGCTACTCCGCCTTGTCAGGCGGAGAGATGACTAAAAAACACCCTGCCCTCCCACTCCAGCCGCCAGCTGGCCTCGGCGGCTGGATCCGTATGGGTCTCCTGCAGGAACACTACAGAGTACCCCCCTTCCCGAAGGAAGGAGAGTACTTGGCTCCTGCGGAGACCCATCCTACAGCCCCTGGCGTTTAATGAGGCAAGGATGACTGAGGCCATGAGGAGGGCTGGGGGGAAGGATCCTGAGGGGCAGGACCGCCCGCGGCCCCCGTCGGGCCCCGCAGCAATCCGTGACCCACCCCAAAAGCCATGAGGGAGTCACGGAAGCCGCGGGCCCTCTGGTAGGCCGCGGCGTCCTGCCTCCCGGTCCCTCTCCCCTCCTTCAGGATGGCCCTCACGGCCTGGAGGACGAGATGGAAATCCCCCCAGCGCTGCAGGGCGAGCTGCACCCTGTTCCTGGCCCCACGAGTGTTGGCCAGGAATGAGCGCAGCTCATCCCGCAGCGCCAGGGGGTCCGGGGCGGAAGGCCCCGGGCCGTCCCCCAGTCGGGTCCCCGCAGTGGCCCCGCTGCCAGCCGGAAGTGACAGACAGGGTACAGAGCCCCGTCGCGGCGCCGATATTGTGGGCGCCGCGTCACCCGGCTGAACCCGCGGCACAGGGGGCGGGGGCGGTGGAGGGAGAACTGCAGCCCCTTTGGTGGAAGGGGCCACGAATACCGCCCCTGGGGGACTGCTTAGGTGGTAGGATGCGGTCCCGGGGGCGGCAGCAATAAGGGTGGGAACCAGGGGAGGGATAGGGGGGGTCACGGGGGCCGAGGGAGAGGGGGTGGAAATTGGATCAGGAAGGGGAGGGGGGAAACAATGGTGAGAGGGACAGGGTCCCCAGTGGCTGAACCACTGGGGTGCGGCGCCCCTCGGCCGGGCACGGGGGTTTGCAGGAGGGGATCTGGGGACGGGTCCCTGCCGACGCTGGGCGTGGAGGTGTCCATAGCCTCAGCGTCGGACAGGGGGGAAAGGACAAGGGAGGGGAGGGGAGGCTGTCCCACCTGGGTCGGCTCCCCGGAATCCGGCTGCTCGGGGCTGGCCGTTGCCCCTAGGGGCCCGGCGGCTGCTGAGGAGGCCCCGATCACAGCCGGGTAGATGGAGCTCGGGGGCGTTCCCGGGATGAAGGGCAAGCTAGCGGACGAGGGCTGGGACTGGGACTGGGATCGGGACTGGGACTGGGGCGAGAGAGGGGGCATTGAAGATGGTTCACCGCCCAGATCGAGACCCGCTGGTAGAGGAGGGTCGTCCTCCCCTGCAGCTACCAGGGTCAGACCCAGGGCCTCGATCTCCGCAAAGATGGAGCTAAAGTCCCCCCCCGCCTCAACAGATGTTTCCGCACCATTGGTGGTGGGCATTGATGGCGAGGCGGGCTCGGGGGGGGCAAGGGCAGCTCCATCTGCGGCCTCTCTGGGAAGGGGTTGTTCAAGGGCCTCCGATGGGGGGACAATAATGTCCCCCTGTCCTGCTGCAGCAGTTCCCTCGGCCACAGCCTCCCGCTGGACCTTGCCAGGGAGCGCAATAGAAGGCCCAGCACTGTTGGTGGCATCCTCAGCCCCCCGTACTGATTTCCGGGGGGCCTCCTCCCCATCCGACGTGGTGGGGAGGGCCTGGGCCTTCTTGCGCTTCCCCTTGGCGAGGGCCCGGCCCTCCAAGATGGCATGGGAGGGCCAGCCAGCGGGGAGAGAGCCGGGCATTGAAGGCGAGGGCTCCTGGGAGGGAAGGGACAAGGGAGGGATGACAGGAGGATGGGAACCCTCCCCCTGGGGTGCGCCCTCTCCCACGTCCGGGGCCTCCCTGGCCGGCGCCCTCTCCTCCGTGGGCCCCGTCCCAGATGTACCTATTAGGGTGGCGATGGGGCCTGGCCCAGATGGTGGTGGTGGTGGAGGAGGAGGGGCAGCTCCGGTGGCCAGGGAGCTGGGGGCACCGGCGACGGCAGGGCCGGTGCCCGATGACACCTCGGGGGGCCCGGTTGCTCCCGCTCCATGCTGGGCCAGGGGACAGTCCCTCCGGACGTGCCCCGTGGCCCGGCAGAGGAAGCACCGAGCCTCCCCCGAGGAAAAATGAATTCTGTATTGGGCCCCTTGATGGGGCACCAAAAAGGACCCCTCGAGCGCCCCTCCGTCACGCGCCCCCGCCGGCGGCAGCTGGATCTGCACCTGCCGGCGGAAGGACAGAACGTGACGGAGGGCGGGGTCCTTGCAGCCCAGTGGGAGAGGGCTGATGGTGGAGATGGGCTTCCCCAGGGTGGAGAGGAGGGGAAGCAAGGCAGAGTTGGGGAGGAAGGGCGGGACGGAGGTGAGGACCACCCGTACGCCCAGGTCCTCCAAGGGCTCCACGGGGACGTAGACGCCCCCCACCGCCAGGCCCTTCGCCACCGCCTCCTGTGCGGCGGCCTCCGACGACAAGAAGAAAACTATCTTGCCATACATTTTGGAGGCCGCCACAATAGCCGAGGGCCCCACCACCCTCGCCATCGCCCGCACGTAGGTTTCTACGTGGGGCGAGGCGGCCGCCAGGAGGCAACGGACGCCGTGCCTCCTGGTCAAGGTGGCGAAGGGGCCCCGGCTCCCTAAGATGTTATTCGAGGAGGCGGGGCGGGCAGATGGTACGGCGGCGGTGGGTGGAGGGGTGGCAGCCGCCTGGGCGTACGATCTGGGGGCCGAGGGACCCCCAGAACTGGTGGATGGAATGCCGGGGGGAAGAGGAGCCGCAGCCGATGGCGGGGCCGCGGCTGAGCTCTTATTCGCCTTCTTCGCCCAGCTTTTACGGCCGGCCGAGGAGGCTGCAGCAGCAGTGGAGGCCCCTCCCGTGCCTGCCGCTGCAGGCGCCTTAGTATGGGCGCCAGAGATGGTTGAGGCAGCGGCAGTGGTCGAGGGGGGGGCCGCAGAGGTGGACAGGAGAGCAGGTTCGGGGATGGGGGCATGGGTGGGAGGGACTGAGGGGGTCTCCATGTCCCCCATGATGGGGGACAGATGGGGTAGGAGACCTAGGGTAAGGGTGGAGGAAGGGGTACCGTGGGGGGGGGGGTAGGGAGTGGGTCTACTCGTCCCTGCTAGACTGCGGGCAGGGGAGGAGGGTAGAGCCCAAGGAAAGAGAAGGGGAACCGTGGGAAAGGGGAAAGGGAGGCGGGCTGGCGAACCACTCCTCCCCGCTAGGCTGTAGGCTGGGGAGGAGGGTGCCAGGAGGGGAAGGGTATGGGGACCAAATGGGGGATAAAGGGGTTACCGGCTCCTCCGGCTGCACTGGGTAAGGGGAGGGTCACAGCAACATCAGGGGGTGCAGTGAGGGGGCTCAAAGAAAAAGGGGGGAACTAGGGCTCACAGGCTCAGCTGGAGCGTAGGCGCACTGAGGTAGGGCTGGGTAAAGTAGGGACAGCTAGGGCGAGTGGGAGGGAGGACCAAAGGAATAATGGAGGCCAAGGGTGGGACAGGGAACCCAAACAGAGCTGAGGGGGCGGGGCGGGGCGGGGCAGGGAAGGGAACCCAAACAAATGCTGCGGGGGCAGGGCGGGGTAGGGCAAGGGAGGGAACCCAAACAAATGCTAAAAGGGCGGGACAGGGTAGGGAACCCGAGCAAACCGAGGGGGGAAGGGGTTAGGGAGGGAGTTGTTTCAAGTTGGCCGGAGGGTGGGACAAAGGTGGGGAACCCTCCGGCCACAGCGGTTTGGGAGGGGAGGGAAAAGTCCAGGTAATGGGGAGGGAAAAAGGTGCGCCTGGCTGGGGAAAGTCCTGGCTGCTACTGATAGTCCCAGCTGGAATGGAGCAAGCTGCAGGCAAGGAGGTGGAGCAGTTGGTGGCTGGGGGAGGTGGAGAGGTGGCAACGCCGGTGATGATGGTGCTGGTGGTGGGGTGGGGAGTCGATGGAGCTGGGGAGAGGGCTCCACGCCACTCCCCCCTCTCCCCGTGGGCAGCAACAGTTCTTACCCCACCACCAGAGGAGCAGAGATGGCACAGTCACTCACAGTCTATAGCAAACCACCTCTCCACAGCTCCTGGTGGTCTTGGGCTCTCCCCCAGCGGCAGCAGCAGTAGCAGCAGGAATGCTCCCTTCCTCCTCCTTGCTGGTGGTCACGGTCAGGCAGCTGGCTCCCAGGTGGGCAGCAGCAGAAGCAGCGGTGGCAACAGCAAGGGTGGGCTGGCTGGGAGGAGTCCCCTGCAGATGGTTATGGCAGGGGACCCCTCATTCACTCCCTCTTGCCCACCCACCCACCCCTCCGGACAGGGGGTGGGAGGGAGGCAGGCAGGCAAGCAGGCCAGCAGAGTCTTCCCCGGCAGTGGCAGTAGCAGCAGCTCCAGCAGCGGGTCCTCTCTCCTCAAACTCTGGAGGGGAATTGAAGGCAGGGTTGTCAGCCCTAGAATGCTGAAAGCACTGTTCCCAGCAGGCAGAGGAGAAACAGCTGCGGGGCAATTAGGGACATCTGGGCCCTGTTAAGGGCTGTTCTTGGCCCAATAAAAGCCCCACCTCCACCAGCTCATGTGTGGGAGTTTAGAGGAGGCTGGAGGAGCGGAGCAGAGCAGAGCAGAGCAGAGCAACGCAACATAACATCAGAAAGTGTTAGAGGAAGGGAAGGAGACTAGGCAAGGCCTGGGAGGCTTGCCTCGTCCGCTGCAACAGGGGCAGCAGAAAACTCCCCTTCTACAAGGACTCAGTCCAGGGCAGTGAAGCCATGGCCCTGACAGGGAGAAGTGGGCTTGCCAGGGACGCTGACTTGCCACAGGCCCTACTATGCCAGGGGATTGGACATTAGGCGGCACGAGTTGGGGAGTACTCTGCCACACTAGGCACCACAACCAGAGAAAAAGGCGACTTGGATCTAGTTCTTACTGAAAGGGAATTAAGTGAGAGAATGGGGGAAAGTTCAGAACCAGTGATGATGAGCTACTTTGAATTCTGTATGCTGAAGAACAGATTCCTTTTCCTGAGGCAAATTGTAATTGGATGCTCTTCTTGCATAAGGCATGCACCTAATCAACAGGGAGATGCACCTACTGACAATACAGCTGGTATAGTGAAATCATAATATTTTTCAGTCTAGTTGCTTTGTGATCAGTGCTTTTAATGCCCCAAATACTTTTTTAGATCTGTCTTCCTACTGACCAGCCATGTATTCTGCATCAGTTCCCTTAAGCAAAGGGAGATTTGGGGTGAATTTTCTCAGACAGTTTCATATTCTCATATCTTCAGACCTGCTTTATGTCTTGGAGAAGACATTTTGCCTATATCATTTTTTATCTGGATCAGTGTTTAAATTATATTTGCTCAATTTATTTCCAATACACTGATCATGTTCTCACTCATACTAACATCATCTCATTAGCCAGTCTGGGTGCATCTACACTTGTAAATTAAGTCGACTCAAGCTTCCTGAAGGTGCTTAGTCGACTTAAGGAAAATTAAGTCGACTTTGTTAAACCTAGTTTAAAGTCTACTTTAGGCTTAAGCCGGTGTAGATGTGGAGTAGCCCTAAGTTGATTCTAAGTCGACTTAGGGCTCTCCAGGACTCCCCCACTGCCCTCCCTGCCAGGGGAGGTGGCACAGGGGGAGCCTGGCATGCCCCCCACAGGGCAGGGCTCTGCCCTGTCCACCCTGCCCCTATGCCCTGCCAGGGTCCCTGTCCCTCTTTTCCCCATGGTACCAAGGTACCATGGGGCAAAAGCTGAGCCCCCTGGCACTTGGCAAGGGGTGCTCCCCCTGCCACTGTGGACCTCTCCTAGGTCCTCCTAGCCCCTACAAGTCGACCTAGACACCCAGTGTGGATGCTCTAGGTCGACTTTGTAGGGTCCCCCCTAAGTCGACTTAAAATTTAGGTGTGGACATGCTAAGTTGACTTAACAAAGTCTACTTAAAGTCGACTTTGTTATGTCAACTTAGCTAAAGTCAACTTAAATTTACAAGTGTAGCCGCTGATACTAGTGCCATGATACCTATCCATACTCAATTCTTGAGAGTCCCTGTCTTTGAAAAAAAAAAAAACTTCTGTGGTCTATAAAATGCAACCAGAAATATGTCTCAAGGCCATAAAACATTCTTCAGATTTCATTCATCAGGCACAGACTAACCTAGGAGGAAATAGGAGAAAGCAGTCTCTCAGACTCAACCTGGCACATTTTAAATATGTCATATTCCACTGAGATGCAGTAATGGGGCCCTGGCCAAGAATTTCTGCAATTCAGAATAAAGCCTTTGACCCAAGCCACCTTTCCCCATAAGCCCTCTTGTTTCTCACTGCTTGGCTACAAATGATGTCATCAACTTTCCATTGAAGTCTTCCTAATATGATCCTGTGGCAGCTGCTTCTTTCAGGCCAGAAGAGACAATCTGATACAGCCCTAAAGTAATCAAGTTGCATCTCATTGCAAGCTGCATCTTTTCCATCCAGCTAATAAGAATTTAGTTCCTTCTCGTGGTGTTCTCTCCTGGCTTTCTTTTTCTCTCTCCTTTGTCAGACTATGGCACATCTTCATAAGTATATTAGCCATGAGTAACTGCTGCAGATATTTATCTATGCTTAATTGTATGTAATCTTCAAATATTGACCATATTCTGATTATAAAATTAATGTAGGTAAATCAGAAATTGATGCATAGTAATTGTGACTCAAATGTGTTAACATTTAATACTTCAGTTTACAATAATAATGACAATATATTTGCTTTTTAATTACTATCTGGATTATTCATCTCCATGAGAGAGACTTCCCAAGAATATTTTTCTGACTATAACATTTTATTTTTGCAGAAAAATGCAGCCATTGAGCGAGACAGAAATCACTTCATTATTATTTAAAATGAATTCAGCTTGTCAAAATAAGCTCATTGCCATGCACAATGCTGCCTTCTTAATTCAATCTCAGCCTTGCTAGCAATTGAAATTCTGAGCTGAGCTGATGTACATAGTAGGCTTTTTTAATACATATTAAACCTTGTTTTAGGCGGATTAAAGATGCATATATATTTTTGAATAAGGCACATAGTTATAGAACAAGTTTTAAGACAGAGTAGAAAAAAATGTCATTCTTCTACAGAGCTTGTAAACTGCTTTGTCAGCTCAGAATCAAAGTGCAAAGGGACCTGTTTTGTTCAACATCTTCAGTAATGATCTGTAGGTTGGGGTCGATTGCACCCTCAGCAAGTTTGCAGATGACACTAACGAGGGAGGAGTGGTAAATATACTGGAGGGCAGGGATAGGGTAAAGAGTGACCTAAAGAAATTAGAGGATTGGGCCAAAAGAAATCTGATGAGATTCAACAAGAACAAATGCAGAGTCATGTACTTGCAACGGAAGAATCCTACGCCATGTTACAGATGGAGTACAATTGGCTAAACAGCAGTTCTGCAGAAAAAGAATTGGGGGGTTACAGTGGACATGTCTGAGTCAACAGTGTGCCAAGAAAGGTAATAGCCAATTGGGCTGCAATAGTCAGAGCACTGCCAGCAGATCAAGGGAAGTGTTTATTCCCCTCTGCTCAGCACTGGTGAAGTCATAACTGGAGTACTGTGTCCAGTTTTGGCACCCCGCTACAAGAAAGTTGTGGACAAATTGGAGAGAGTCTAGCAGAGACCAACGAAAATGATTAGGGGGCTGGAGCATATGACTTATGAGGAGAAGCTGATGGAACTGGCTTTCTTTAATTTGCAGAAGAGAAGAGTAAAGGGGGATTTGATAGCAGACTTGAACTATCTGAAAGGAAGTTCCAAAGAAGGTGGCGCTAGGCTGTTCTCAGTGGTGGCAGATGACAGAACAAGGAGTAATGGTCTCAGGTTGAAGTGTGGGAAGGTCTAGGTTGGATATTAGGAAAACTTTTTCACTAGGATGGTGGTGAAGACCTGGAAATCTCAGGTTACTGAAGGTGGTGGTGGAATCTCCATCCTTTGTGTAGCTTGACAAAGCCTTAGCTGGGATGGTTTAGTCGGGGTTGGTCCTGCATTGATCAGGGGTTTGGACTAGATGACCTTCTGCAGTCCCTTCTAATCTTAATCTTCAATCATTCTATGATATAATACTAAGAAAGATTCTGCTGCCTGCCCCTGCAGCTTTTCAGATTTTGCTATCTCAGAATAAAATTTGAAATAAATATTTACATCCAAATAACTGGAATGCTAGCTATTGCTGCTCTTCTTAAAATAAGAAAGAAAAAAGGGAAAAGTAGACAAGGAAAGAGATTGTTGAAAAAGATTTTGAAGACTGTAGATAAAAGTCTAATGAGAGGGAAGTGCATTGCAGGTTCAGGGTGGAGAGAAATCGAACTGAACAGGAGTCTGAGAGCATTATGGTACTTTTATTTGGAGGGGGAAAGAAGGAAGGAAGGAAGGAATACAGTGGTCTTTCATACCTGCCAAATCTTTTATTCTAGCAGTGTTAAACAGTAAAGGTCCTCCTGGGGCTTTACTTGGACCTCTGTGGTATCTTTAGAGCATTTTGCAAATGGTATGGAGACTACCTTCAAGATGGTTCAGCACATCCTTCCCTCAGAGGAAAGGAGATGAGGCAGAGCCCATTTGGAAGTATCCGTACACCCATGTGAATACAAGCTCTGCAGCTGAGGTTGCACGATAATTTCTTTGATCTATGCCTTGCACAATCATGCAGAAACTGGCCACAATCTAGCCCTCCATTTTTGTCTTACTTAATGTTATTTTTGTCTGTAAGGAACTTTTGATTTGGACATGAGCAGAATCTTGATTCAATGGGGATGATGAGAAAGGGGAGAAAGAATGCTAAAAAATTCTTTCAGTTTCAAATTGAATTTTTCGGAACCTCATTTAGGACTGTCTATAATTGGTCATTGATTTATATGTGTGGAACCTTAGTGGGTAAATGTTAGTGTGATGGGAGCATTATTGTTCTGGAATCAGCTGAATGTTTTAGAAAATAATTGGTGGTTTTCCCTCCCTTGGAATACTGTTCTGGTCACTGTACCTAAAGAGTACAACAGAAAAAGAAGGGGTTGAGTGACAAGCCATGGAAAAGACTTCCATTGAGGGAGACTAAAATGATTCATCTCTTTTTTAAAGTGCACAGTAATGAGAGATAGTAGGATAATAGTATAGAAAATAGTGAATGGTATAGAAAAGGTAAATCAGACTCTCTGTGTTTGTCTCTCTCATATAGTGAAAGAACAACTGCAAAGTAAAAATTATGAATAGGAAATACTTTCATGCAACAAAATTAGCCTGTAGATTCATTGACACAAGATATCATTGTAGCCAAAAGCTTTGCAAGTTTTCTGGAACACAGGAGATGCTGGTTCATGGCCTCCTCTTCCTGATGAGAAGGGACCAAACATGGATTCTCCACATTTCAGAGGAGTGTCCAACCACTGCACTATAGAGTGAATCTCACTTTTTCTGTGGCCCAGATGATGGTCCATTAAGTGGAATGACTTCAGCAAGAGACACCCACACCAGAATATCCCATAGTCCAGTGGTGAGGACATCAACCTGAGAGGTAAGAAACTCCATTCAAATCCCTTCACCCCATCAGGCAGAGGAAAGATTGAACTGGGGTCTCTCATAGACTGGCTAAGTAGTCTACCATTGAGGTAGATGTTGTAAAGGACATTGCCTCCTTTCCTAGCTGGTGGTTTTGTGTGCAGTTAGGCATGCTCTGAGTTCAGCTGCTGGGCCAGACCACACAAGGAACAGAAACATTCCTCAACCCCTCTCCCCCTAGCTTACAGATTGTGCTAGGACTTATACCTGACATGGGCATTCGAACACCACCCTGCAGCAGCAGAGTGTATACCCAGTGCCAGAAACTTGGTCACACAGGAAATGTTTACAGCAAAATGTAGGTGTTGGGTGAGTTTAAGAACCTACAGACTTAGGCAGCAGCAGAGCAGGGCCTTAGGCACCTAATTCCCTTTGCGGATCTGGCCCTTTCTGACTTTACTGCTGCCCTGCCTGAGCCACCCTGAGATGAAGGAGTGAGGCCTTTAAATTCCTGTTCCCAAGGTTTCTCTGATTCTGCTGCTTAGCCTGTTCTGCCCACCTCCCACCTCCCCCACACACACACCCCAACCCCATTCCCCTAGTGATGCCATAGAACAGGGTTGTCAACATGCAGCCCGCAAACCTCTTCCATCTGCCCCGTGACTGCACTCAATGGGTGCGTCTACACTTAGAAATTAAGTCAACTTAAGGAGGCTTAAGTTGACTTAATTTACTCCACGTCTACACTGGGATTTTGTTAATTGGACTTAAGTTGCTCCTTAAGTTGAATTAAGGAAAAACTAGTTTGAATTAATAACACCTCGTTTTAATTTGAATTAGAGCTTAAGTCAACTTCTTCAGTCGACTTAATCCAGTGTAGGTGCCCTAAATCAACTTGGTCGACCTAGGGCGGGGGGGACAAGGGAGCCCTGCATGGCTCCCTGGCAGAAGGGAGCCACTGTGGCTCCCTTGTCCCCTGGGGAGGCCCTGCTCCCTTCTCCCCAGACCTGCGGCTTCCCTGCCAGAGGAGCCATGGTCCCGGGGAGAAGAGCTCCCCAGCCAGGGCTCCAGAGGGAGGCTCATCCCGGGGAGAGCCCGTTGGATCCCTTGCTGGAGAGCCCCAGGGGCTCCCTTCTCCCCGGGAGGCTCATCCCGGGGAGAGCCAGTCCCACGCCGGGCTGCTTCTCCCCAAGATCGGGAAGCCGCCAGCCACAACAATGGGGTTCCAGGGAGAAGGGAGTCCCCCAGTGTGACCGGGGCCTCCTGGGATACCCTCCTGGATGTGCAAAAATCAGGGCAAGCTGCAAAATCGGGAGCCAAACTCCCCACACACTGATGGGTGGTACTTAAACCAGTCTCCCTATCAGTCACAATCAGGCTTCTGGTTCCCCACACTGGGTACCAAGAAGTCTGCCCAAAATAGAAACAGCTCCCTTTATTGCACTCCAGCTCCTCCGGCTCCCACCTAGCCGCATGGTCCCTTAAAGATATAGGTTCTCCTGACCCCAAAGGGCCAGTCACAGCACACAGAACAATATAGGTTTGGATCTTACCCAAAATATCACACTGATAGCCAATCCTTTAGCAATTACAACTAAAGGTTTAATATAAGAAGAAAAGAAGCAAAATATGAGAGATGTTAAAGGGTCAAAGCGAATCACATACATACAAATGATTTAAAGTTCATGAAAAGCAGTTTGCAGGCTTGTTCCTCTGGAGTTTGCAGGCTTGTTCCTCTGGTAAACACCCAGCACCAGGGTGGGCCTCAATCCTTTGTTCAGTCTCAGAGGAATAGTTCCAGAGATAGGTGTTGGCTGTAGACTGGGGACTTGAGAGCAAGATGGCAGGGGTATCAAACTCATGGAGATGAGTCAGGGCTGCTGCCTTTTATCACTTCTGGCCTTCTCCATGCTGTGTGCAGTTCTTTCCAATCAAATTGGAATTGAGTCACATGTTCAAGTCCTAGTGGCTCAACAGGTTTTCTTCTTCGGCCCATTATACTGGGGAGCTTCCTTAATGGGCCATTAAAGAGACAATGGCTGGGTAAACATTCAGTCTGGGGGAATTTCCCCAGACTCACACCAATTAAAATATAACAATCATATTCCTAATTTCTAATATGAATACGAATCCTACACATAAACTATATAATCATTCCCCACAAATTATTACCTTTCTATTGACACCAAACATGGCACAGTTCCTATGGATTATAACAATTATAAAATATTAATACAAAATAACATCATAAATGGTTCCCTAAATCCGTACAGCGTCACACCCGGTCTCTTCTCCAGAACCACGCTCCAGCAGACAGGGGATCCCCAGGATTTCCCGTCAGCTCGACCATGGGGCCGGCAATTGCCAGCCCCATGCTCCAGCTGACGGGAAACCCCGGGGATCCCGTCAGCTGGAGCGCGCTCCCTTCTTGCCCGGATCCCGCGGATCCAGGGAGAAGAGAGCGGGGCTCCTTTCTGGCCGGGAACGCTCGGTCCTGGAGAAGGGAGTTCAGGCTGCCGCTCCCTTCTCCCCAGCCCCGTGCACCAGCTGACAGGAAACCCCAGGGATTCCCTGTCGGCTGGAGAGCCGTGCTGGCACAGCCCTCCAGCTGATAGGGGATCCGCGGGGTTTCCCTAGCAGCTGGAGAGCCGGCAATTGCCAGTATGTCCCTCCAGCTGATAAAGGATCTCCAGGGTTTCCTTATCAGCTGGAGAGCCGGCAATTGCTGGCACAGCCCTCCAGCTGCTAGGGAAACCCTGGGGATCCCCTATCAGCTGGAGCGCAGTCCCAGAGAAGGGACCGTGGGGCTCCCATCTCCCCGGGACCCCATTGTTCCAGCCAGAAGGGAGCCGGGAGAGCCAGTGGCGGCTTACTGGTCTCTGGGGGAAGGCTAGCAGCTTGCCTGTCTCGGAAAAAGCCAGGCCCCCTCCCCCATGGGGCTGGCTCCTCTCCTGGACAAGCCCCTCTTGCTGGGAGCATGGAGGCTCCAAAGGAGCCTCCGCTCCCCCTTGACCTAACCAGTCAACTTAGAGAGTCTAGTATGGACTCTCTAGGTCAACTTCATATGGTCATCTTTAAGTCAACTTAAGAGTCTTGTGTAGACTCTTTAAGTCGACTTAATAAAGTCGATGTAAGTTTCTAAGTGTAGACATAGCCAATGGGACCACACTCTCTCCCTAACAGAGAGAAAGAGAGGTATCACGGAGCGCTGTTTCACATACACAGCACTCCGTAGTGCCGCAAGAGTGCCCTAGTATTTTGATTTATGGTATGTATGGCCCACTTGAAGTACATTTAAATCAAACCTGGCCCACCATAGCAAATGAGTTTGATACCCCTGCCATAGAGTTATACAATGTCTTCCCATTTAATGAAAGTACTTTATTTCTTGGTTTCCTTTGTAAATATAGGACATGTCTATACTGCAATTAAAAGCCTGCAGCTAGCCTGTGTCAGTTAACTTGGCCTTACAGGGCTTGGGCTAAGGGACTGTTTAACTGCAGTGCAGATGTTCAGGCTTGGCTGGGAGCCCATGGGACCCCACAGTGGAGAGAAGGTCCCAGCACTCTGGCTTTGGCCAAGTCTGATACTGAAATCCCTGCGTCAGTCTCCATGGATCAACACAGCGGGATCCATTGAGGGGCCTGTCGAGATCCACTCAATCGATCCCAGAGTGCTTTCCATTCAGTGCAGTAACTCCACCCATCCACCCACCCCCGAAAAGGGTAATGTTGTGTCGAACAGCGAGCATTTCACATTGGCGCTGGGTCTTTCCCTGTCTACCACAATGGCCCCAGGTAAGGAGCTATAAGAAGGTAGACATAATTCAGAGCAATGTTCAAAATTATGCCAGGAACCAGTCCAAGTCCTGGCCAGCACTAGGATCTGAGAAATACAAAGGTGATCTAATTCCATCCTCCCCATCTCCTCCTTTACTACTAGCACCACCACTTCCACTTGTGTCAAGCATCTCTCAGGCACAGCTGCAGATCAGGGTTAATACATTTTGAGGGCCTACAATCTAAAGTTCTGGGAAACAAAAAATGTATTTTAATTTGTGAGCTTTCTGGTAGGTGTTGCTGATGAGATGAAAAATAAGAAATTTCTAGACTTGTATAAACTGAATTTAGACGAGGGTTTGGATATTTCTGAAGATTCTTTTCCTTCTGTTATGATTGGAGCTTTCTTCATCCCTATCTAGCAACCTCTTTTTGTTAGTCAATTTAATCAGTTTTGGCTTCTGTTTCAGGAGCAATTAATCATTTCAGACTTTCGAAACTCACCTAGATTGTTACTTTCCTACTTGTATCTGTCAGGGCATGGATTTTAAGGTTTGCTTAGCATTTTGCTGATAAATTATTTTGGGAGAGCAACGTGTTGGTTTTCCAAATTTAACACCAATAATTATGAATCATCAAGAACATTTTATACACAATAGCTGAAGTTAAAAAAATTAGGGCTGAATTTAAAAACAGTGCTTTTTTTGTGACAGTACACAGGGCTAGTGGCTCCTTTTTTGTCAGCCCCACTGCACAGCTGGCGGGGGGGAGACAGGGGGAGGGTCAGCAGGGAAAAGGAGGGCACCGCTGGAAGAAAAGGGGTGGCACAGGAAGAAGAGGAGAGCCATTTTTTAAATTTACAATCGAAATATGAGTACCAGCACCTTTTTTTCTTTTACCAAAAAAAAAGCACTGTATAAAAAGCAATATTTTTCAGACCAACTGGAGAAGTTGTTTTTGCCAACTTAATCAACTGTCTAAGTACTCTTCTTTTAAATGTTCCAAACTATTGTTTTATGAAGAATCCTAAATTTGAGAAATAATTGTTTCTGGATTTGGAAATTTTTTTTAAAAATCTTGAATTTTATACTTTTGGATGAACTGACCAATGTGTGAATACCATTGCCCTCTAGTGGTTGGAACCAGAACTTTTCAATTGCTTAGGTCCAGGACATATTACCTGCTGCTAATGGCTCCTCATCTGGTGCTCAAGCATTTGCGGCCCTGTACTTTGGGACCAGGAAGATTTAATTCCAAAGGGGTAGCCGTGTTAGTCTATTGTAGAAAGACAACAGAGTCTTGTGGCACTTTTAAAGACTAACAGATTTATTAATCGCATGAGCTTTCATGAAGGAAGGTTTTGTCTTTTTCAAAATAATATTGTATATAATTGTCATAATTTTAATTATGTTAAAATAATGCGGTGCCAGCAAATCCTCAACAACTTCATGAATTCAGCAATGTGTTGAAACTAGACCACCGCCAGCTCAGTTGCGACCATGTGCACAAGCAATAAGTATTTGCCTAAAACAGTTTCTTTTCAAACTATTTCTTCTTAACTGAAGCATAAATTGACTGTAATGCCCTATGTGATTGATTGCATTAGAAATATGTTTATGTTTAGCAAATGAATGCTAATGGCAGCCTGCTGTTAAAAAATAGAAGATAATGTTGCTACAGAAACAAAAGCCCTGGGCATCTTTCTCTTGCTAATTATTGGAAATAAAACTCATGCCCCTAGTCCAGGGTCTGTAACTTGTGGTTCCAGAACTTCATGCAGCTCTCTAGCTGCCCCCTTACATCTCTGGGCCTCCCTGCCACCAGGGGACCCTGTGGGTGATCTGCTACCCACTCTGGGCTCCCCCATCCTGCCACCAGAGGTCCCTACAGGGGACCCGTTCCTGGTTCTGGACTCCCACTCCCCACCAGCAGGGCATCTTGTGGGGGGCCCACTCCTGGTTCCGGGCTCTTACCCCACTGCAGGGGACCCTATGGCAGATCCCATGGCCCAGCTCCCCCTACTGTCCACCAGAGGCCCCGTGGCCAGGCCAGCTCTGCCCAGAAGAAAGCTACACCCATTGCAGCTTCCAAAATACTTGGTTATTGAAGGAATTTTTTAAAATAGCTCTTCCTATCTTTCAGGTTGCCAACCCCTGCCCTAGTCTAAATTCTTATGAGAGAATGTGCAAGTACCCATACGCAAGTTGCAAGACTTAGGACCTGCACTGTGGAAAATCATGTAGATCAGTGAATCATAACTCATCTTTTAAGGTCTGGTCTACATGTGTTATATAACTATTTCAATTAGGGATTGTGAGATAAAGGAAGAGATATATTACCAAAAGAGTGACACCAGTACAATCATTTGCCTCTCTTCCCTCCACAAACTCCTTATGTGCCATTCTCTCATTCCTTTCTATTTCAGGGACCTACCATCTCTTCACCCCCTGCCTCTTGCCAAGTGCTCTGTGTCCTCCCATCAGTCCCTCCCCCATAGCAGGCTCTCCACCTGTGCCATGAATTCTGTGTGCTATTACATTTACCCCTCCCCTTCTTACAGGCTTACCCAATGTTTGGCAGGCCTAGGGCAAAATCTGAAACTCTGGCTTCCCCACCTTCCAAAAAATTACCTCAGAGGGGAAATCTGGTAGTTGAGGGGGTGGAATTTGCAATAAGTAGTCCACTTGTCCAGTATTAAACCAGACAATCCTGCTTTTCTCGGGTTTGTCCCCTGTCCGGTACTCTGACAACACCGGGCATAGTTTTGTCTAGTATGGGATAGGGACGCCATTTTCAAGAGCATTGAGCACACCTTTCTCTCCTGGTATTGCACTCAAGGTAATGCCAGCAATGGTGGAGCAGTATGTTCTCCAAAATGGTGTGCCCCATATGGCATGCCCTCGCATTCATGTCATGTTGGTGGGGGGCAGATCACATGACATGAGGGCATGCCAGAGGGAGCAGAGCAGCGTGCCTTTAAAAATGGCAACCACCTGTGTGGTGTGACCTCCTACTCACATCAGAGTGGGTGGAGTCATGCGGTTGCGGGGTGGGCCCACACTATTTCCGGCAGTGCCAGAATGCTTGGCAGCCCAGGAACAGGTAAGTGCCTGCCCACCTGAGTTTGGAGAGTGAACCTGCCCCACTCTTCACCCCACAGTAGCAGCTACTGCCCATGGGGCTGGGCCTACCTCCCCATTCCAAGAGTTGTGACCTCAAATTTGCCATTGAGTCACATTTGGCCTGGCTGCTCTCCCTCTTTGCCCCACACCCTCATCATGATGGAGGGGCAGCCAGGCAAGACTTGAGAGGCACTGGGCCCAATGTATCAGGTGCCTCTCAGATACATACTTCTGCACACCGTTTGGACAGCCCTGCCTCCATATCAGGAGCTCTATGTACCCCCCTTTTCTCCCACTGCCACATGTCAGGGCTTTGGGTGCCCTCTCATTCTCCTGTTCTCCCTGTTACTTTTCACTCATGCCACTTATACCAGGATCTTCTATGCTGCCCCCACCATGGGCTCTCTGTGTGCTCCCAATTTTCCCCCACTGAAGGCTCTGTGTGTGCTCCTTTTCCTCCCAGGCCCTCTTCCCCCATGTCTCCAAATAGTCCCCCATTTTTCCCCACTGCCAGAGGTGCTATATGTCCTCTAATCTCCCCTGCATGCTAGAGGCTCTGTGTGTATCCCCTTGACTCCCACAACTACTGTTTTCCTCTTTTCTTTCTCTTTTAGGGCGTCCCCATTTTTCTCTGTCATTTTTTTTTTCTGATTTTCACCAAAATAAATAGGATTCTGGCTGTTAATGCCTAGCACATTACCTGAAATTTTGGAATGGATTGGTTCCAGCGCTCGAAAGTTATAATGGTACAGGCATACAGACAAAGAAATGCCATTGAGTGACTATTAGGCCATGTCTACACCAGAAACTCGTGTCAACTCAGGTTCTGTTGGCATACAGCACACACATCGCTCGTGTGCATACTTACTTAGCTCCTTATGTTAGCAGTGCCTATATTCACCGGGAGCGCTTGTATCAACACAGACTGTGGTGCACCATGGGTAGATTTCTCACTGTGCAACTAGCCGCCATCAAACCTACTGACTTTTGGGAAGTTTTGGCAATTCATGAAGGAGCTGAAACAAGTCACTCAGGGTGACTGGGCGCATGTGGTCAGCTTCCGTGCTTGCAACTATCTCCATCCCATTAAATCATGTAAAGCCCATAATTTTCTCCCCCTTTTTTCAAAATCTCATAAACCGATGTGGCCTTCTTTGCTGTCCACCAGCTCTGACGGAAGCATGGAACCTACACAGCTCTGTACAATTGTCATGAGCATTACAATCACATGCTGCTGTTAGAGCTTTATCCCCTCGAGGGGGAAGGGTGCCTAAACAAATACCCGGTCCTTTTAAATGTGGATGTTGGGAAGCTCCCAAAGCCCCTAGGCAAAGAACACCACTAACAATGATTTTTGTCTATTTATTATGCATGTGACATTTATTAAGGCACTGTGATTACAATCACACGGGTTAAGGCAGTGATTAGCAGTACAACAATAAACATCCAATATATCCACAAACTCTCTAAACTGCAATGCTGCTTATTGTATGAATGCAGATTCGGGTTTTGCATCAGTATGGCTTTAACACATGGCATAGCGAGCATAACAGAGCCCAATATACACATATTGCATATCCAATGCAATCAAGAACACAAGCCCATATGTAAAACACAGGACTCTTTGTGCTGTTGTATAGGGATCTCATTCACACCCGCTGGGTCACGGGGTTTACCTGTATACAGGATTTAGTCCCAGACCTGGTCAACAGTTATCCCCCATTCACACTTTCCTCCCCCCTGCAGCACAGTTAGAGCAGCACGGACACCAAGCACAGAGGGTGCCCGTTTATGCACTCACACAAGAAGGGGATCCACTGGGACACGAGGTTCACCTGTGCACCCTTGCTTTCAAAGCCTTTGTGGGGGGGCTTTGGTGTGGCTGTACACAGATTAGTCTCAGTCCTGGTCACCGGCTTATAATTTCATCACACATGCTCTCTAACACAACACTATAATTGGTAGTACAGCACCAATGTGGACACCAGAACAAATGGTTATAAACTGTCCATCAAGAAATTTAGGCTTGAAATTAGACGCAGGTTTCTAACCATTAGAGGTGTAAAGTTCTGGAATAACCTTCCAAGGGGAGTTGTGGGGGCAAAAATCATAACTGCTTTCAAATCTGAGCTTGATAAATTTATGGAGGGGATGGTATGATTAGCCTATTTTGGAAATTGACTGATATTTGGCTACGTGTGGTGGATTTACAAGTGGCCTAAGAGGGGAGAGTACGTGGGGTGGGTTCTGAGTTATTACAGAGAATTGTTTCTTGGATAACTGGCTGTTGAGACTTGCCCACGTGCTCAGGGTTTAACTGATCGCCATATTTGGGGTCGAGAAGGAATTTTCCCCCAGGGCTGATTGGCCTGGGCTCTGGGGGTTTTTCGCCTTCCTCTGTAGCACAGGGCATTGTTCACCTACCGGTGAATTCTCTGTATCTTAAGTCCTTAAATCATGATTTAAGGAGGTAAATAACTCAGTCATAGGTTGGTGGCCTATTGCAGGAGTGGGTGGGTGAGGTCTTGAGGCCTGCATTTTGCAGGAGGTCAGACTAGATGATCGTACTGGTCCCTTCTGACAAAGTCTATGAGTCTATGAGAATAAGAGCATTTATAAGCACACACACACACACAGAAGCAGAAATGCTAGCACAATTATACCCAAAGCAAAATCCTATACCTTCCCCAGTTCCTACATCAGCTCCAAACCCAAGGCTGATGCAGCTTCTGTTCCTTTACTTAAGAGTCTCAGCATAAAGCTGGGAAAACCTCAAAACTTTTTGTGTTACTTTTTGTTTAGGAGCCAATCTCTGATTCCTGTCACTTTAATTACCTTTCCTTTGGTTATCAGATCGCTGGTCTGATCTTCCCGATAGCTGGCCAGGCCTTTCGAGGTTCCTTTCATCCAGTCCATTCACGTCCTGCTGGGCCGGATGGGGAGTACTCACGGGGGTCGAGCAACTCCCCAGAGCCTTCTGCCTCAGAGTTAACTGAGACAAAATAACTCTGAATTCGCCTCCATAACGAGTCTCCTTTTATGGCCCAAAAGCTCGCAGTGACATGGTGTTTTTTCACATCTGAGGTCCAGCTGTTTTTTCTCTGATTATCTGGAGATCATCAGAAGGCCTCTCTCTGACCCCCCTCCTCTCTCTGTGGTTATCTAGCCAGAAGGCTGGGGGGGGTCTGTTAATCCCCCCCTCCTCTCTGTAGCTAGTTTGATCCGCCCTCTGTACCGGTCAGTTAGCTTTATCTAATTTAACAGTTTTATGGCCTCTCCCATCTTTATGTTCTTTGACTCTTTTTTTTTTCTCTCTCTCTCTTTTCAACTGCTGATCTTGTGGCCTAGGTTTTGGACAGCCTACATTGCCTGAATGTAATACATTACACTTGAACATTACCTGACAGCTGCATGCTCTTGCAGTGTTTGCAGCACCACAAGAAGAGCCTTGGGGAATACTGTGATTCTGTGGTGGCCAGACTACTGTAAAACATAGCAAGAACCAATTCAAGGTTGTTGGTGGCATTCATAGAGCAACTGCAGATGATGTAGTGCCACTTTGGGCCTGAGAAACAAGCACTGACTGGTGGAATTGCATCATCAGGCAGGTTTGGGATGATGAGTAGTGGCTGCAGAACTTTTGGATGTATTTGTGTGCCACGCTTGCCCCAGTCCTCCAGCACAGGGACACCAAAATAGGAGCTCAACTGACAGTGGAGAAATGAGTGGCAATCACACTATAAAAACTTGCACCACCTTGCTACTGGCCAATCAGGAATCAATTTGGGGTCAGGAAATCCACCAAGGGGGGCCTTTGTTAAACCCACAAAAGAATCTTACAAGAAGAGGAAGCTTGGACAGATGCCTAGGGAGGACTATAAACATATTGCTCAAGCATGCAGGGGTGAAATCAGGAAGGCCAAAGCACATTTGGCATTGCATATAGCAAGGGACATGAAGGGTCACAAGAAGAATTTCTACAGGTATGTTAGCAACAAAAAGGTCAGGGAAAAGGTAATCCCCTTACTGAATGGGGGAGGCAACCTAGTGACGTATGATGTGGAGAAAGCTGAAGTACTCAATGCCTTTTTTGCCTCTGTCTTCACAGACAAGGGTCTTCACAGACAAGGTCAGCTTCCAGATTACTGTCCTGGGCAGCACAGAATGAGGAGGAGGTTAGGGAGCTGGGCTGTTCTCAGTGGTAGAAGATGACAGAACAAGGAGCAATGGTCTCAAGTTCCAGTGTGGGGAGGTCTAGGTTGGATATTAGGAAAAGCTTTTTCACTAGGGCTATGTCTACACTTGTAAAGGTACGTCGACGCTGTTAAGTCGCCTTGACAATGTTGACTTAAAGTCGACCTTGTTAAGTCGACTTAACAGAGTGGCTACACTTTAAGTCGACTTAACAGTAGACATAGCCATCCACACTGGTTTTAAGTCAACTTAAGTCCACTTAAGGCTTAAGTCGACCTTCAGAGGTGGTGTTATTAAGTCAACTTCAGCTGTTATTAAGTCAACGTAAGGAAGCACTTAAGTCGACTTAATAAAAGCCCAGTGTGGACACGGCTTTGTGTAGATCGACTTAAGCATCCTTGAGTCGACCTAAGTAGCCAGTGTAGACACACCCTACCAGGGTGGTGAAGCACTGAATGGGTTACCTAGGGAGGTGGAGGAATATCTATCCTTAGAGGTTTTTAAGGCTCAGCTTAACAAGGCGCTGGCTGAGTTTATTTAGTTGGAGTTGCTCCTGCTTTGAGCAGGGGGTTGGACTAGATGACCTTCTGCAGTCCTTTCCAACTCTAATCTTCTGTGATTTGAGGTGTGCAGGATCATTAATTGCCTCCTGCTCAGGAGTTAAGTAAGGGGGAACGCACCGGAATGCAGTTTCAGGGCCCCCAAATTTGAGGGGCCAGAGTTCCGGGGCTCCTAAAAATAGAAAAATCCGGCAGAATGCATGTTCTGCCCTGCCCTGGCTGCTGGCAGGTCCTAAGCCCCACCATTGTTAATCACAATACTTATTGTGTTGTGCAGTGTTTGCTAGTTTGTGACAATTATAACGGATGCATGTGGTACTGAGAAGTGGTTGCAAATGCCTACCTGGGCTGGGGCCCACACATGCATGAAGGGGGCCCAGACAATACGGGAAGGGGGCCCAGAGATTAGGAGCATTCTGGGGCCCGTCAAATTATACTTTAACCACTGCTCATGCTACAGAGGACTGTGATTCTTGGCAATGTGAAGGACATAGTAGAGGGATTTGCACCTGTGGAGTTCTTGAACAGTGGTGGAGTGATAGATGGTACACGTATCCCTCTTTTGGCACCAGGCCAATTTGCCACAGAGTACATCAATAGAAAGAACTATTTTGCTATGGCTGTGCACACAGTGATGAATCAGAAGGGATACTTCATCAACATCAATATGGGCTGGTCAGGGCAGATGTTTGATGCTCACATCTTTAAGAACACAGTACTGTTCAGAAAGCTGCAAGCAGGAACTTTCTTCCCCGACTGGTAGATTATCAATGAGAATGTTGAAATGCCAATAGTAATTCTGGGGAGCCCAACCTACTCCTTGCTCCCATGGCTCATGAAGCCGTACTCCAGCCACCATAACACCACCAAGGAACACTTCCACTACTGGCTCAGCAAGTTCAGAATGACAGTTGAAGGTGCCTTTGATCATTGGAAGGGTCACTGACATTTACTCAGAAGACTGGACCTCAGTTAGAAAAATATTCTGATAGTTATAGCTCCCTGCTATGTCCTACATGAAATCTCTGAAGCAATGGAGGAAAGGTTCTGCTGGGGCAGAGTGTGGAGGTGGAGTTTCTGTCTGTTGAATTTGAGCAGCCACATACGAGGGCTATTAGAAATGCTCCACGCAGAGCTTTACGTCTCAGCAGGGCTTTCTTTGAAAGACCATTTTAACAGTGAGCCAGAGTAGTGTGTTGTGGTAATGTGTTCTATCTGGCCCAGTACTTCGGAGTTAGATGGAGATTGCAGTATATATAGGACTATAACATTATTAATGTACCTGTTCATTTTGTTTGTTTGTGGATGATCTTATGAGTTCCATGATGCTGTGCACTACCAATTAACTGGTCAAGTTCTGAATGCTGAGCACCTGCCAGCTTTATGTTGTGAACTAATAAAGACAAATTATGTTCCAAATAGAATTTTATTCTATAACAAAATCCGTGCAGAAAACCCCAGGCAATTCAAAACCAAAAACATTTAAGACATAATAAATTACAAGAACAGAACTTATGAAGGCGAAAGAACATTCTTGTCTATTTCAGCTATGTGTAATCCAACTTTGGCTTTCACAAGTCAGTGTGTGTGAAGCTGGAATTGTCTTTAATGTCCCCTAGCACGGTGTGCTAGGAGTAGGGCAGCAACCCCTGATGCCGCATCAAATGTTGGGGAGGGGATTATAGGAAAGTCCTGATTCTGAGTTCTCAGTGGGCTGTCAAGGGAGGCAAGCCCGAGATTGCTGAACCTGCAGGTCCAGCTCTCTTCAGCATCTCTCTTCGCTGCCTGAGAAGCCCCATTATGCCTGGGTGCATCTTCCTCTCCTTTTCCTGCCTGGATCTTCCTCCTCTCCATGCTATCCTTCTCTAGCCTGTCTACAGTGTATCTGCCTCCAGGCTTTGTGCTCATTATATGATGCAGCAATGTCTTGCAGGATCTTCTGGAACAGATCATCCCAAATCTTCTTCTTTCTTCTTCTGACCTGACTCAAGGATTCCATGGAGGGGGTGTCTCTGGGGGCTACAATGGCAGCAGCTGCAGATAAAACACACAGAGTGCGTCTACACTTAGAAATTAAGTCGATTTAAGGAGGCTTAAGTCGACTTAATTTACTCCGCATCTACACTTGGCTTTCCTTAATTCGACTTAAGCTGCTCCTTAAGTCGAATTAAGGAAAAGTTAGTTTAAATTAATAACGCCTCATTTTAATTCAAACTAGCGCTTAAATCGACTTTATTAAGTCGACTTAAGCCAGTGGAGATGCGGAGTAGTGCCGAGGTGGACCTTTTTAAGTCAACTTAAAATGTTAAGTCGACTTAATAAGGCCAAAAAGGGGCCACATTTACACTTGAAAAGCTAAGTCGACTTTTGTTAAGTTTACTTAATAAGGTCCACTTTGTCGACTTAAAGTCGACCTTATTAAGTCAACTTCATAAAGTCGACCTAAGTTTTCAAGTGTAGACATAGCCACAGAGATACCATTGTCAGTGTATTTACTATGGAAATCGAAATTTAAGAAGCTGAACTCACTCCACTTGCACCTCAAAAAATTTCAAGGCCTACCTTCTCACTTCTGCTTGGGATTGCTTTTGTGTGGCACCAGTCACAGCACCAGCCAGGGTGAATGTGGTTGTCCAGGGGTTGGGGAAATGAGGGAATTGCTCAGTTACATGACTCTAGTTGTACAGGGCAATGGAACAGAATACCGGCACTGTTTTTCACAGGCCGTGGTGATTTTAACTGATATGTCACCCTTTGGGGTAACATAGGTAGACAGTGTAGAGCTGCTTCTGGCATCCTGTGGCCTCCCGGGTCTTTATCCTGCTAGCCTGTGTACTGTGCTGGTGCCTGCTGAACGAATTGCTCAGTGGCAGTAGAAAGTGTCCTGTCACAGCAGGAGAAATAAGGCAGATTGGTAGAGGATTGCAGAATATATCCATGAAAGTCTCATTGAGATCTCTCCAGAGGATTCGTAGAACATCCCTGCATAAATAAACAAAGTGCTCCACATGGCCCCCCAAACCCAGCCATCCACCCTCCACCGCCTAACTCTAGTGAGGCACAAAAAGCAGAGAGCTACTCTGCCTCTCTTGGCTGTAGCACTACCTCTTCTGGCATGAGTAAACTAATGATAAGTCGTAAGCTGTCTCCTGCTTTGGGCAGGAGGCATCCCTGTTTTTTAAAAATTAAACTACACTCCCGAGATTCCTTCCCCTGCATCAGGCGCTCCCATACTTGACTTCAGCACTGGCTGGAGTGTGATGGAGTTAAAAACAGGTTCTGACGCACTGTACAGCTGCCTCCACCTGTCACCTGTTCCCCCTCCTCCTCAACCACAACTTCATCCTTGTTGTTCACAGCAGGGGCCTGTGATTTGGACTCCTTGGATATATCCATAGTGCCCTTGGGGGTGGAGATGAGGTCTCTGCTGAGGATGGCTTGCACCTTTCTGTAAAATCGGCAGGTCTGTGGCTCAGCACCAGATTGATTGTTGGCCTCCCTACTTGGGATTGTGTTATGTTGAATCCTTGAAATAGTTTATATCCAGGAAGATGTCAGAAAGACAGGCACAGATGCTTTTGAATGGCTTTATAGGAAACACTAAGAAACAGCTCAAAATCGCTGAGTTAACATTCTAATGGTCTAACTCTATTGCTATGGCAACAGGTGAGCAGGGTGGCAAGAGGTGAGCTGGGTTACAAGTGATGCTACAGCAAATACACAACAGGTTGGTCCTCCCTTGAGCAGAAGGTTTGACTAGATGATCCACTGAGGTCCCTTCCATGATTCTATGATTCTGATACGCCTGCCACAGCTCCTTAGCTGCTTGTCCCTGTTTTAGCCCTCTGCTGCATCCCCTACGCAATCTGCTCATAAATCCCCACATTTCTGTTGCTGCTTTGGAGCTGTTCCTGCAGAGTTTTTTCTCTCCACAAGGCCAGGAGATCCAAAACCTATCTACTCCAGGCAAGAGTGTGCCTGGAGCATGTAGTCAACAGTTGCACTGAACAATGGAGAGCTGCAAGGTGTGCTCTCCTATTCCAGAAAAGGAATTTTAAAAAATTGTGGGGGCTTTACAGGAGAAGGCAGTCTTCTGGTCTCTGTGATCCTTGGGCAGCGGAATTCACAATGGTGATCAGAATGGTCAGTGTGGGGCATTGTGGGACAGCTGCTGAAGGACAGTAACAGTTGACATAAGTAACACAGGGTATGTCTACACTGGAGGGTCTGTTAAGTCGACCTAACAAGGTCGGCTTAAAGTTGACCTTGTTAAGTCGAATTAGAGGGTCCACATTGAAAACTCCTGTCGACTGCCTGTGTCCACACTGGCAGGTGCTAGGTCAATAGTGGAGTGGTGCGTTATGGGTAGCTGGGAGGGGGCCTGGAGGCCAATTAGGTCGAGTTAAGGTCTTTCCCCGTCTACACTGGCTTAAGTCAACTTAATAAGGTCAACTTAAGCGTTAAGTTGACCATAAGAGGTGGTGTTATTAAAACGACTTAAGGAAGCGCTTACGTTGACTTAATAAAAGCCCAATGTGGACGCAGGAGTCTGTAGGTCGATTTAACCTTCCTTAAGTCGACCTAAGGCTCCAGTGTAGATGTACCTATAGAGTCTACACTCATGCTGCATCAACCTCAGTACATTGACTTTGGCCCTGTGCCACTCAGGGAGGTGTATTGTTAAGTCAACATAATGGGGCATTTCCATTGGCAAGAGCTAACTTTAAAAGATGACACATGCACAAGTAGGTCAATGGAAGCTTCCAGAGATGACCAATGTTTGCCAGTAGTCAGAGAACAGAGTGAGGGCAGCCAGCTTCAGCACCATTATTGAGCATGCTCAGTCCACGTTAGCATGTTCACTACAAGCCAAGCAGCAAATCTGGAACGCAAAGGGGCACCTGACATGTAGACCAGGCCTTAGGCTCATGTTTGTCTTGCCCCAAACCTATAATATCTGGGGCCCTCTTCCCCATAACTCCATCTTTGTTCTCTCACCTCACAGTTTTGGACTGCCTACCCAAGCAGGATCATAGCCACCCAGTTGGAGATCAGGCCCACCCAGCATAGCACCCAGCAGTGGCGCAAACTTCATCACCACGTCTGTGGGGCCGGCTGCCAGCACCTCTGCTCCACTCGTGGCCATGGCCGTCCGCTGGCCCCGCAGCCGCGGCAGTAAAGTTTGTACCACTTCTGGGCGCTGCGGTGGGCGGGCCTGAGCTCACTGCCTCCCCCCCTCCATTGGCCTCATGATAGTTCCAGTTGCTAGGTCAGCTGATCCAGGGGCCCAGCCAGAAAAGGGGGACTTTTTTTACTTCAGTCTTCACAGGGCGGGCCAGCTCCCAGGCTACTACACGGGGTAACGCGGACTGGAGAGGAGAGTGGCCCTCGGTGACAGAAAGTCAGGTTAGGGAACACTTAATGAAATTGGATGTGCACAAGTCCATGGGGCCGGATGAACTGCATCCGAGGGTGCTGAGGGAGTTGGGGGAAGTGATTGCAGAGCCGCTGGCCATTATCTTTGAGAACTCGTGGCGAACGGGGGTGGTCCCGGAGGATTGGAAAAAGGCAAATATAGTACCTATCTTTAAGAAAGGGAAAAAGGAGGATCCGGGGAACTACAGACCGGTCAGCCTCACCTCAATCCCTGGGAAAATCATGGAGCAGGTCCTCAAGGAATCCATCCTGAAACACTTGGAGGACAATAGAGTGATCAGGAACAGTCAACATGGATTCACCAAGGGCAAATCGTGCCTGACCAACCTGATTTCCTTCTATGATGAGATGACTGGATTTGTGGATGTGGGAAGAGCCGTTGATGTGATATACCTTGACTTTAGCAAGGCTTTTGATACAGTTTCCCACAGCATTCTCGTTGGCAAGTTAAGGAAGTATGGGTTGGATGAGTGGACCGTAAGGTGGATCGAAAACTGGTTAGATCAACGGGCTCAGCGGGTAGGAATCAATGGCTCGATGTCTGGTTGGCAACCGGTAACGAGTGGAGTGCCCCAGGGATCGGTCCTGGGGCCGGTTCTATTCAACATCTTCATTAATGATCTTGATGATGGAATAGACTGCGCGCTTAGTAAGTTTGCGGATGACACCAAGTTAGGGGGAATGGTAGATACTCTGGAGGGCAGGGACAGGATCCAGAGAGACTTGGACAAATTGGAACACTGGGCCGAAAGAAACCTCATGAGGTTCAACAAAGACAAGTGCAAAGTCCTGCACTTAGGACGAAAAAATCCCATGCACTGCTACAGGCTGGGGACCGATCAGCTAAGTAGCAGTGCTGTAGAAAAGGACCTGGGAGTTATGGTGGACGGGAAGATGAATATGAGCCAACAGTGTGCCCTTGTTGCCAAAAAGGCCAATGGCATATTAGGCTGCATCAGTAGGAGTATTGCCAGCAGATCGAGGGATGTGATAATTCCCCTCTATTCGACACTGGTCAGGCCGCATCTGGAGTACTGTGTCCAGTTTTGGGCTCCCCACTACAGAAAGGATGTGGACAAATTAGAAAGAGTCCAGCGGAGGGCAACAAAAATGATTAGGGGGCTGGGGCACATGACTTATGAGGAGAGACTGAAGGAACTAGGCTTATTTAGTCTACAGAAGAGAAGACTGAGGGGAGATTTGATAGCAACCTTCAACTACTTGAAGGGTTGCTCCAAAGAGGAGGGAGCTAGGCTGTTCTCGAGGGTAACAGAGGACAGAACAAGGAGCAATGGTTTCAAATTACAGCTGGGGAGGTCAAGGTTGGATATTAGGAAAAACTTTCTCACTAGGAGGGTGGTGAAGCATTGGAATGGGCTATCTAGGGAGGTGGTAGAATCTTCATCTTTGGAGATTTTTAAGGCTCGGTTAGACAAAACTCTGGCTGGGATAATTTAGGGGGAGTGGTCCTGCTTTTTAGCAGGGGGTTGGACTAGATGACCTCGTGAGGTCCCTTCCAACCCTATGATTCTATGATTCTATGATTCTATGACTGGCTATGCCCCTGTGCTCAAAGCTAGTCTGGTGAGCTTTACAGGGCGTTGGAGCCCGAGCACTAAGGTGAAAGGTTCCTACATTGTCTTCTCAAGTGCTTGCTGAAAAGTGTATATCAGGAGCCCTCCCCGTTCATGCGTGCATTTCCTGACACCCCTGCTATTGAATTAACACACTACATGTGTGCCGTTAGCAGTCCAATAATCAGCTCAAGGTAGAGTATTTACACATTATTGAAGGCAGCTCCAAATTCGCCATAGGTATCTTATACCAGACAAGCTTATTCCTTTTTCCTCACAAGAGCAAGTTATATATACCTGTGTAACTGTGCCCGCACTGGGGCAGCTGCACTGCTTTAACTCTGTCACTGTGGTTAAAGCGGTAAAGTGCTGTATATGGTAAGCCCTAAACATTTTTGCCAGTAGGAACAGTCTCTATTATCGCTGCATCCCCTGCAAAAATACAGACCAAAGCTGGCCCTGCAAAACTCACCTGCCTGAGCAGTGAGCACTCAGCATGAGCACTGCAAAGAGCTGGGGGAGGGGATCCAAGCCTGCATTTACACACACCCAAGCTTCTATGTCCCCTCCCCACTTTGCAGATACAGACCCCCCTCCCCAGGGCAGATGGGAATTGGTGCTGGGAGACCTGCACTGTGAGGCGGAAGAGGGGGTGCAAATGTAGGCTTGACCTCCAGGTGCCGGAGACCATCGGTACGCCACTGTTTAATTCCCAGGTAAATACAATAAAAATATCAGCTCTTGCTGTACATTGGCCCCATAAATGACTCCTTGAGGCTAAAAACACCAACCCACTCGTAGATACTGAGCCATTCAAGTTATTTGGAATCTCAAAGTGCTGGAAAGTTCATCCGTTCCTTTTATAAATGTCCACACACCATAGTGATAGGTGCTTTGAAAATGCAAATAATACTGTAGATTGTATTGTACATCTCAAGTGCAATTTGTCTGTAATTGATGGATTTACATGTAGGATAATTTGTTCCAGTAAAATTTAAATTATTTTTAGCACCCAAAATTGTGCTAGGCACTACAGGGTAGGGTGACCAGCTCTCATGAAAAATCAGGGTAGAGGTAAGGGGTAATAGGCCGCTTTTGTAAGAAAAAGTCCTGAATATTGGGACTATTTCTATCAGATTGGGACATCTAGTCACCTTATACATGGGAGACAAAGACATAGCCTATCCCTGCCAAAAAGAATGTACAATCTCAATTTTACATACTATTCTCCAACATTTTGTAAGAAAGGTAGACAAAAGTAAAACATTGTTCTTTCTTCCTGCCAAAAGATTTTACATGCTGTGCTCTAGCCCACATAATGGAATCATAAAAGTCCTGCCAGTCTTTATTCCACATAAACCTGCTTCTCTTTCATTGAGGACAAGACCCAATAACCCAGGGAGAGTCTGTGCTTATGGAGGGTGACCTCATAAGATTAGAAGTTACAAGACTGATCACAGAAATTTAAAAAACACTGAAAAAAAGTCTCACCAATATGTTCAAAGTGAAGTTTTCTTATATAACATGAGTTTGTTCTCATCTGTGAAAAAAAAAAATCCCATTGAAAATTCCTGGTTAGAGTCATATCAATTCTTAGCACTCATGATTTTATGAGTGGTGCCGACTCTCCTGATTTTCATAAAAAGCCCACGCTGTTTCTCAGGCAAAACAGAAAATGTGGCTGATAGCAGGGTTCTGCTTGGAGGTTTTCAAAATAGCAGACTAAGAAAATTAAAATTAACTCTTTATTTATTGGAGTTAGCGTTTCCTGGTGCTAGACTTCAACACTTCCAGACTGCCGCACTGACAGGAGTTAGGATGCCCAGGAGCCAGCTGAGAAAGATCTACCCATTGTTGCCTGTTCTGTTAAAGTAGCATTAAGAATCAGTAATTTATGCTCAGTCATGTATTTCCATCATCTGTCATGTTTCACCCTTAGATGATGAATTTATCTGAGAACTCAGAAATAGCACAAGAAAGCTCTCTGTGGTTAAATTTTTCAGTTCAATTTAATTGCTAATCACCTGCAAACAATTAAAATATATTACTGTATTAGTACCAAACAAATTCTACCCAATAGACTGGTGGAAATGTTTCCCTTGTAATGTTTGCCATTTATGAGGAAATAAATCAACACAAATTACACTCCTCCTGCATGAAAACTCCAGAGCTGGCATTGTTTATTTCATATCTGATGTCATAGATGTACACTGTGCTTCGTGCTTTGCAAAATGGCTAAAGAGTAAGATCCAGCCCCAAATCTATGGTCCCAATCCTCCACCAGATCCAAGCAATCAAATCCTTGCACCCCTATAGAGTCCTATTGGGTCAGGCGTATGTTTCCACAGACCATGGAAGCAAATCTCCCAGCTTCAGTTGACAAACTGACAAATGCGCTCTGAACATAGCTAGATAGCAGCTCTTTGAAGTTGCAGCTCAGGCTGGAGGTCAGACTTTCAAGCCACACCCTTCACCCCAAACTCCAGAGCCCGCACTCCAGCCAAGCAATAAGTTCAAGGCACTGGCTACGTAGCTATTTTTAGAGTGCTAGTGCAAGGTCCACTAACCAAATCTGCCACCCCGGCCTGGGAGGATCGTTTCCGCAGGCTATGTAGACATACCCAATGGGACTGTGTATATATGCAAACAGAATTGTCTCCTAGCTTTCTCACACAAACATAGGTGCAAATCAATTTAATACCCCACCCTGGGCATTTGCAGTCAGTTACAGGGAAACTCCTTTTATTCCTCCTGTGTTAGTTCTTGCTAAAGCCTTCCTATGTAGCCCAGAATGTTGGGCAGTGGCTTCTATTGTTTCAGCTCTCTTACTCCATACAGGACCTTAATCACTTCTATTTAGTCTGAATGAAAAATGGCTAGCATGCCCATCAGCATGCAAATCAGAAAAGGCTAATTGCTCCTTACTGGATTCTGAGGTACATTCTTCCTATAAAGAAGCAAACAGAGACCAAATGACAAAGATTGCAGTGTTTATACCTGACTCCTAATGTTGGGCACCTAAATCTGTAATTAGGCACCTAAGTTAAATTGGCCTGATATTCAAAGAAACTCGTTAAATCAACATGGATTGAGGATCATAACGTATTTGAAAATTTTAGACTTTGTGGCGCTGGAGGTCACAGAAAGTCAGACAACAAATACTAAGCAGAGGCTGTTGACTGAGCAGAGATCAAACAGCTTAAAAAGCTGCTGAAAAAAAATAACCTTTTCTCCAGGCTTCAGAACAGAGATTTTCTTGAATTTCCAGAACTTGTAGAAAATAAAAGAACTTTCCTAGAAAACAATGAAAGAAGATATGGACTTGGGAAAAACTAGTAACAGTAGTTTCTTTGGCTGACCAGGACAGGTAGGGAGAGACTGAAGCAACCCAGAATTAAGTAAGAAAAATAGATGGCTAAAAAAAGAACTGATTTTGCCTGACTTGTGTCCCATAACTCACCAGAGGAGAAAGCTGCTTAATAACATAAAAGACTTTATTGATGACAGCATTTCTGCCTCCCCCCCCCCACCCCCCAGCTCCCAGCAAAACTCTGTATCTTACATGCCAGCAAAACCTATTTTGAGACATGACTCCCTTCTCAAAGCTCCCAGAAAAGATCGTGGGATACAAAAGGCGAATTGATGAGGATTCCGAAAAAGAACTGTCAGAGGAAGATGAGCTTGTGTGATGCCGCCTGACTTTCTGCTGTGTTAAAGACTAATTCTTGGTGGGGGAATGAGAGGGTTGTGTGTTGTATTTGTTTATGATGTTAAAAATCTCTTTTTCTCTCACACACCCCCACTCCCGCCACTATAACTGGTAGCATTGGGTCTCATCCAGAAAATCATTACTCAGCCTATAATCCTTTCTCCTTCGAGTAGGCCGAGTGAAATCAGTGGATCTGTTCCTATCAGTGAGGACTGTCAGATAGTAACTAATTGGCTTCTTATTGGTGGTCTCTGTCTGCGGTGAGGACAGGTTGGTCCCATCACATCAGAGATAGCGGTAATGAGGGGAAACTGGGCTACTGTTGCTGCTTGCGTTGTACACAGCAGATGCAGAAGATTTCAGGACACGTGACTTGCCATCTCCTTGCATTTAGGTAAGTTTAAACAATGGTTCTGTCAAAAGAAGAACTAGCTGGCTGTGAGAAGATGCCTTTCCCAATCTGCTCAAAAAGACAGTCCACACACTATGGAGAGTCAAAACTCACCTTCTTCCAGTAGGATATAGCCTTGTTTACAAAGAAATTAAATGGAAGGTTATATGATGTCTATCCCATACATTCTCATGAGCTTTGGTTGCTTCTAGGGTTCCTAAATCAAAGGTGTTCAGCCAAAAACCCCATTTGTCTGTTAGACAGATAGGGTGCAACTACACTGGCGCCTTAGGGTCAACCTAAGGACACTTAAGTTGACCTACAGAACGCTGTGTCCACACTGGGCACTTGTTAAGTCAACTTAAGCACTTCCTTAAGTCGACTTAATAACATCATCTCTGAAGGTCGACTTAAGGCTTATTAAGTCAACTTAAAGCCAGTGTGGACGGGTATGTCTACACTACAGGCTCTGTTAAGTCGACTTAATAAGGTCGACTTAAGTCAACTTTAAGTGTGGATGCTCTGTTAATTCGACTTAACAAGGCCGATTTTAAGTCGACTTAAAGTCGACTTTGTTAAGTCGACTTAACAGAGTCGACTTAACCTAACAAGTAGCCACAGACTCTCTCTGGGTAGAAAGTTATTCCCATCCTCTTCATAGCCATAAATCACACCTGGTAAGGGAGTCTTGTGACTATTGCAGGCCCCAGGAGGATCCAAAATGCCAGCTACTAGGCAATGTTTACAGGACAATGCTTCCAGACTGTTACATAGGCAATTTGTGCATAATAACCAAACCATATCTAGCATCTTGAAAATAATACAAAATATGACTAATTTTAGGTTGAAAATGATCGTTTATGCCAGGGCAGTAGATTCTCTCCTTGCATTCCCATGTACATTGTTATATCACACTATATTGTGTTTCTGCACGTTGTAATTGCGTATCACATAGTTACCAAGACAAAATAACACATAGAATGAGATTTACTAATACAACTCCATAACTTCCCCTAAAACTCCTAAAATCTATCACACAACAAAAGAATATGAAGCTTATCACCAAAGTTAAAGATAACAAGGACACACAAAGAAAGGTAAATTCTCTTTACCTTAAAGTCTTTAAACCATGATTTGAGGACTTTAATAACTCAGTCATGGGTTAGGGGTTTATTACAGGGGAGAGGGAGTGAAGTTCTGTGGCCTGCATTGTGCAGGAGGTTAGACTAGATGATCTTATTTGGTCCTTTCTGACCTTGGTGTCCATGAGTCTATGAGATTGATCTTCACACATTCAAGGGGACTTCTCATCTCATTCTCAAATGTGATTGATCTATTGTACATTAGTATTTCAAGGTCCAACTTAATCTTGTATTCTCTTATTTTAAATTGATGGAATATTTAAGGGACACCATTTTAAAATTTAATTTTCCTCCTATTAGTGTTACAAATAGCACCTAAAATTACACCAACTGAAAGCAATTAGAGAATAATGTTTCTCTGTGCTGTCACTTTGTTCACCCTGTGCACTTGACAGCATTTTCTCTGTGATTATTTTTAAATGTTCTCCCTGCACAGTCAGTCATTTCCACCTGTTCCGTGTCGGTCTTTCACATGCAAAAATGGAAGAAAAAAAATAAAAATAAGAAAAAGGGCTTGAAAAACCATAAAAATTGTCCAGGGCTCAAACGCAGGTATAGCACCTAAAACGAGCACCAGAATCAATGGGATCCTCAGAAGTGCTGTTTGGGTCCTTGATATTCTGTACGTGTATTTTGCTGTTGCTCATAAATAATCATCAGAATGACTGCTCATGGATTATTCATCTCTGTGTAAAGTTTTACTAGACAGAGCACTATACCCGATGACAAGATGAATTGCCAGTAGAATACAGTGCTATCAGTAATATAACAACATTTTTCTTCTTGGATCCTCCAGCCATTTTTCTGTTCTTCCTTTGCATAAGAAAAAGTGGCATTCCATTCAATGGTTAATTATTACCATTACCTGCCTCATCTGCCTTAAAATCAGCCTGTCAGATTTTAAGAGTTTCATTGTGTAGCCAGGAATTGAGCTTTTCGCAGATAGAAATGGCAAGATTTCTCCTTCCAAGTGAGCATTTGGCAAAGTCTTGAAAGCGTCTGAAAATATTCAGGAAGACTGTTAGGCTGGAAGTTAAAGTGATGCTCCTAATAGGAGACAAGTAATATAATCTTAGCAGATCTAATGAGCAATATTCTTCCATTCAGAGCTCTGGGCCTGTATTCCATTAATTCTGAGCACAGAATCTTAGCAGATCTAATGAGCAATATTCTTCCATTCAGAGTTCTGGCCCTGTATTCCATTAATTTGAGCACAGAACCTGTTAAAATCCTCCCCTCCCCCCACACACTTTTTCTTTCTATTGCTCTGCAAGAGCTGGGCTTCCACAGCCAGGGCCATCCCTAGCAGGGAGCAGGGCCCGGAGCCAATTGGCCTGGGGGGGCCCCGCACCCCACACTGGAGGGGGGAAGAGCGGACTGGGTCAGCCCACTCTTCCCCCAGGACCCTGGCAAGCCAAGGCCCTGCCATCAGCAGGAGCCGGCCCTGGCCGTGGCCCTGAGGCTGCTGCCGGGAGCTGGTCCTGGGGGAGCTGGCCGTGGCTAGGGACCCCAGCAGCCCCCACCAGGCCACTGGGCCCCACTCAACTGCCCTCCCCTGGGCTGCCCTGCTCCACCCTGGGGGCGGGCTGGCCGAGGGCCAGAGGCTGGGGAAAGCCTCCTGCGTTACCATGGATGACTGTGTAAAAGATAACTGCCAGATATTGCTTGCTAGACTACAAATAAAAGGAGGAAGTGCTGTGCTTACCGTAGACATTGGCTCAACAAGAGCCCATTCATAATGTTCTATCAAAAAGGCGCTGGAACAGTATGGCCACATCACCAGCAGGCCAACCCCAAACCAAACAGGTCTGGCTAGGAAGTTTCCTACCATTTGATTTTTATATTCAACAGGTTAGCTTTGCTACCGCGGTGCGTGAGCTATGGGCAGCTTTACATCTAGAACGTGCCCCAGAATCCTGTACAAGTGTTACCGCAGCCCCCTCCTTCGCAGCACCGCTGCAGCAAAGGCAAAGAATGCTGGAGATCTTTGGAAAAGAAAAGGTACTTTCTGCAGATGAGTGAGTGGAAGCAGATGCCCAAGCAGCCCTCTAAAAGTCTTCTTTCCCTGTCATTGCCAAGGAAAGCAAAGCCATTGTCTTAGGCCAGCCAATCATCCAGGAATATTTTTTCATTATAAGAATTTAGGGGAAGATTTTCAAAGACATGAAGGGCAGTTAGTCACCTAGGCTATATCGACACTTGTTAATTTAAGTCGACTTAGTATGTCTACACTTAAATTTTAAGTCGACTTAGGGGGGACCCTACAAAGTCGACCTAGAGCATCCACACTGGATGCCTAGGTCACCTTGTAGGGGCTAGGTGGACCTGGGACTGGTCCACAGTGGCAGGGGGCTCAGCCTTTGCCCTATTGTACCTGGGTACAATGGGGCAAAGAGGACAGGGACTCTGGCAGGGCATAGGGGCAGGGTGGGCAGGGCTCTGCCCTGCCTTGTGAGGGGGCATGCCAGGCTCTCCCTGTGCCAGCCACTCTGACAGGGAGAGCAGTGGTGAAGTCCTGGAGAGCCCTAAGTTGACTTAGAGTCGACTTAGGGCTACTCCACGTCTACACTGGCTTAAGTCGACTTTCTAAAGTCAACTTAAGCAAAAAGTTGACTTAAATCTAGGTTCTATAAAGTCGACTTAACTTTTCTTTAAGTTGACTTAAGCAGCTGCTTAAGTCGACTTAAGGAAAGTGTAGTGTAGACGCAGTGTAAATTAAGTCGACTTAAGCAAGCTTAAGTCGACTTAATTTACAAGTGTAGACACACCCTCTATTGTCCATTAAGATATGGGCACCTAACTGCCGTTCCTGACTTTGAAAATGTTCTCTTTAATCATAGGTATATATATATACACATGTATGGATGTTGCCATGATACTGATGTTTCTGAATTCTGTGATGCAGCAGCTAAGTGCGGCTTTTTAAAAAAATGCTCAGCACTGAACTTAACTCTGAGCCCATTCAAGTTAGTAGTAAACTTCCCATGGATTTCAGTAGAAACAGGCCAGAGCTAAACACGTCTCAAAAATCCCACCCTTTGTATCTGTAGTCACAAAGTGCAGTTTAAGAACATAAGAACATAAGAAAGGCCATACTGGGTCAGACCAGAGGTCCATCTAGCCCAGTATTTGTCTACCGACAGTGGCCAGTGCCCAGGTGCCCCAGAGGGAGTGAACCTAACAGGCAATGATCAAGTGATCACTCTCCTGCCATCCGTCTCCATCCTCTGATAAACAGAGGCTAGGGACACCATTCTTAACCCCTTTCTGGCTAATAGCCATTTATGGACTTAGCCACCATGAACTTATCCAGTTCCCTTTTAAATATTGTTATAGTCCCAGCCTTCACAACCTCCTCAGGTAAGGAGTTCCACAAGTTGACTGTGCGTTGTGTGAAGAAGAACTTCCTTTTATTTGTTTTGAACCTGCTACCTATCAGTTTCATTTGGTGACCCCTGGTTCTTGTATTATGGGAGTATTTAAACAACTTTTCCTTGTCCACTTTTTCCACATCAGTCATAATTTTATATACTTCTATCATGTCCCCCCTCAGTCTCCTCTTTTCCAAGCTGAAGAGGCCCAGCCTTTTCAATCGTTCCTCATACGAGGCACTCTCCAAACCCCTAATCATTTTAGTTGCCCTTTTCTGAACCTTTTCTAGTGCTAGAATATCTTTTTTGAGATGAGGAGACCACATCTGTACACAGTATTCGAGATGTGGGCGTACCATGGATTTATATAAGGGCAATAATACATTTGCAGTCTTATTTTCTATCCCCTTTTTAATGATCCCTAACATCCTGTTTGCTTTTTTGACCGCCTCCGCACACTGTACGGACATCTTCAGAGAACTATCCACAATGACTCCAAGATCTTTTTCTTGACTCGTTGTAGCCAAATTAGCCCCCGTCATATTATAGGTATAGTTGGGGTTATTTTTTCCAATGTGCATTACTTTACACTTATCCACATTAAATTTCATTTGCCATTTGGATGCCCAATCACTTAGTTTTGTGAGATCTTTTTGAAGTTCTTCACAATCTGCTTTGGTCTTGACTATCTTGAGTAGTTTAGTATCGTCTGCAAACTTAGCTACCTCACTGTTTACCCCTTTCTCCAGATCATTTATGAATAAATTGAATAGGACTGGTCCTAGGACCGACCCTTGGGGAACACCACTAGCTACCCTTTTCCAATCTGAGAATTTACCATTTACTCCTACCCTTTGTTCCCTGTCTTTTAACCAGTTCTCAATCCATGAAAGGACCTTCCCTTTTATCCCATGACAACTTAACTTACGTAACAGCCTTTGGTGAGGGACCTTGTCAAATGCTTTCTGGAAATCTAAGTACACTATGTCCACTGGATCCCCCCTGTCCACATGTTTGTTAACCCCTTCAAAGAACTCTAATAGATTAGTAAGACACGATTTCCCCTTACAGAAACCATGTTGGCTATTGCTCAACAGTTTATGTTTTTCTATGTGACTGACAATTTTATTCTTAACTATTGTTTCAACTAATTTGCCCGGTACCGACGTTAGACTTACCGGTCTGTAATTGCTGGGATCCCCTCTAGGGCCCTTTTTAAATATTGGCGTTACATTAGCCGACTTCCAGTCTTTGGGTACCGAAGCCATTTTAAGGGACAGGTTACAAATCTTAGTTAACAGTTCCGCGACTTCACATTTGAGTTCTTTCAGAACTCTTGGGTGAATGCCATCTGGTCCCGGTGACTTGTTAATGTTGAGTTTATCAATTAATTCCAAAACTTCCTCTAGTGACACTTCAATCTGTGACAGTTCCTCAGATCTGTCACCTACAAAAGCCGGCTCAGGTTTGGGAATCTCACTAACATCTTCAGCCGTAAAAACCGAAGCAAAGAATCCATTTAGTTTCTCTGCAATGACTCTATCATCTTTAAGCGCTCCTTTTGTATTATCATCATCAAGGGGCCCGACTGGTTGTTTGGCAGGCTTCCTGCTTCTGATATACTTAAAAAACAATTTGTTATTACCTTTGGAGTTTTTGGCTAGCCGTTCTTCAAACTCCTCTTTGGCTCTTCTTATTACACTCTTGCACTTAAGCTGGCACTGTTTGTGCACCTTTCTGTTTGCCTCACTAGGATTTGACTTCCACTTTTTAAAGGAAGTCTTTTTACCTCTCAGTGCTTCTTTTACATGGTTGGTGAGCCATGGTGGCTCTTTTTTAGTTTTTTTACAGTGTTTCTTAATTTGGGGTATACAGTGAAGTTGGGCCTCTATTATGGTGTCTTTAAAAAGCGCCCATGCAGTTTTCAGAGATTTCACTTTAGTCACTCTACCTTTTAGCTTTTGTTTAACTATCCCCCTCATTTTTGTATAGTTCCCCCTTTTGAAATTAAATGCCACAGTGTTGGGCTGTTGAGGTGTTCTTTCCCCCACAGTTTCAGATGATAAAAAGTGGAAGTATTGGAAGCACCTAATTAAAATTTCAATGAGCCCTAAGTTCTGCTATGACTGGCCTAGCCCTTTGACAGGAGTTTTGTCCAAGGCTAATTCACTAAAAAATAAAAACAACAAAAATTTAAAATTCTTCATGCCTCATTTTGGGATTAGACTGTCATCTGATCAGCCAGTGTTTTATGTATACAAGCTGCATTGCATGTCTGTTTTAGATTGTAAGGCCCTGGGAGCAGTGAACACAGCTGCCTTTATCTCCTATAATGCACCAAATATATTGCCAACATTCAATAAATAATAATAATAATAATTTTACTCCCTGAGTCAGTAGAGCACTTTGGGGCTATGATGAGACGATGAAGACATTTTACCAGTCGCTTATTCCTCAAGCAGCTCCTTGCAGCTGATATGATTTTGGAATTGCATTGGTCTTGACCTCGTCAAGAAAGTCATTTGCTTCCTCTCCTTAACTTACTAAGACACTTGTAATCACAAGTGTTTGGAGCGAACAGCAAAGTAATAACCCTTCCAAGGCTGGCATTTTTCAGGCTACAAATCAAATGAATGGCTAAGAGATTGTATAAACATGTCTGCAGAGAATTAATCGGGTAAAGTGACTGTTGCAAAAGCTATGTATTCAGCCTCTGAAGAACGAAGACTCGTGCACTATGTGTAAGTGCTGTTTATCAGACTGTTCTTGCTATAAAAGCATGTTGTGGACTAACTGAAACTTCAGTGTAGGTATTTATACTTTGGCAAGGAGCATACTGAAATCCCCACTACTATTCATCTTCATAACAAAGAAATATCGATGAGCTCCTTCAGAAAACTTGCATAAATATTGGAATGCTGTAAATCCTCGAGCAGTGACTGCATACCAGCATTATTGCCAACACCAGGCAAGTGCCTTACTTGAATGGGGCAGGTAGGAACAATAAGCCTATCGTTAATGTGGAAAGCCTTTCAAAACCTTTAAGCAGATGGAGAATCTAAAGCTATGTCTACACTTGTTAATTTAAGTCGACTTAGCATGTCCCCACTCAAAAATTAAGTCGACTTAAAGGGAACCCTGCCAAATCGACTTAGAGCATCCACACTAGACACCTAAGTCGACCTGTAGGGGCTAGGTGGCCCTGGGACTGGTCCATGGTGGCAGGGGGGGCACCCCTTGCCAAGTTCCAGAGGGCTCAGCATTTGCCCCATTGTACCTGGGTACGATGGGGGCTTAGCAGGACAGGGACACTGGCAGGATATAGGAACAGGGTGGGCAGAGCTGTGTCCTGCCCTGTGGGGGGGCACGCCAAGCTCTGCTTGTGCCAGCCACCCTGGCAGGGGGGGCAGTAGGGGAGCTCTGAAGCCCTTTAAGTCGACTTAAAGTCGATTTAGGACTAATCCGCATCTACACTGACTTAAGTCAACTTAATATAGTCGACTTAAGTGCTAGTTTGAACTAAAATGAGGTGTTATTAATTCGAACTAACTTTTCCTTAATTAGACTTAAGGAGCATCTTAAATCGAATTAAGGAAAATGTAGTGTAGACGCAGATTAAATTAAGTCAATTTAAGCAAGCTTAAATCGACTTAATTTGTAAGTGTAGACGCACCCTAAGAGCACTGCAGTTAGGTAGTTTGGACAATATCACCTTCGCAGAGATTGCTTTCATTCCCTTTGGTTCTAGTGATAGCTCTGTAAAGGATTTGTAGGTGACTCCAATGAATAGAAACTTCAAAAAGTCAGAAGCATTTGACATTACAAGATCAAACCAGACTGAACAAAATTTAGTGAAATGAATGATTTGTTTATGCAGCTTCTTCCTTCCAGAGCACTAACTAGGGGTGCATCTACACTAGAAACTTAGGTCGACTTAAGGAGGCTTAAGTCGACCTAAACAAAGCCGCGTCCACACTGGACTTTTATTAAGTTGACTTAATAACACCGCATTTTAGGTCGACTTAAGCCTTTAAGTCAACTCCTTCAGTCGAATTAAAGCCAGTGTGGACGGGAATTAGCTCCTAAGCCAACCTTTTTAAGTCAACTTAATAAGGTCAACAAGGGGCTATGTCTACACTAGAAAAGTTAGGTCGACTTTAGACCTTATTAAGTCCACTTAACAAAGTCAACTTAACTTTTCTAGTGTAGACATAGCCTAAGAGTCTGTGACATTTGTTAAATTTCCTTTTTCATCTGTATAACGTATGTATAAAACTTTGAAGAAGAACTAATAAAGGTTTTAATATGGTGCCACCCTAATGCTGAATGTCATATGTTGCTGGAAATCCAACAATTGGTATTTCAAATATTGTCATGCCTTTGCAAAGCAAATACAACAACTTGTGATAAAAACATTTTTAAAATGCTCCATTTAATCATATAAACCCAAACATGGAGGATAGTTGATGGCCACATTTATATTAAAGCATGTGTACATTTGCTGTTCCTTGTTATAACTGTCCCATATCAAATAACTTCTCCATGTCTACACTGGCTTAAGTCGACTTAAATAGTCGACTTAAGCCTCAAAGTCGACTTTATACGAGGTGTTATAAAGTCAACTTTGAATTTCCTTAAGTTAACTTAAGCAGCTGCTTAAGTCGACTTAAGGAAACTGTAGTGTAGACGTGGGGTAAATTAAATCGACTTAAGCAAGCTTAACTCGACTTAATTTTCAAGTGTAGCTGCACCCTAACATGGCTACCCCTCTGGAACTTGTCTCCATAATGATCCTTATCCATCATTATAACATATATTAGGATCCTTGCTGTACAAATTATTATTAATAATCATTTTAAACAGAAATTTGTGCATTTCTCGTCCACCATTTGTCCTTCACTATTGGCACATTCTTTTAGTGGGGACAAGAAGAAGCTCTATGCAGAGAAATGTAACTGATAATTTCCACTTGTAAAAGGAAAATTATCAGTCCCACTGCATGCTAACGTCATTAAAGTATTGTTCCCTTAGAGATTAAAGTATTGTTCCCTTAGAGATGACCTTCAATTGTATATTAGTTTTCTAGCAAAAGGAGAGTAGTCCCAGTCATCCTCACCAGTGCTTGCCTTATGCACAGATAAAGATATTCTTCCTGTGCAGTTTGGTTTTTTTAGTGTCTATTTCCAATAATAGCTATTGTACGTGTCCTCTTTATAAAACACATCTCAACATATGCGCTGAGCACAATTCCTGGTGGAGACCACACTCTATTTGGTGCAGGACTAGGCAGGGCGGGGGCAAAGGAGGCAGTTCTCTCCCCTAATCTCAGCCCCTGGAATTTATGGCTGACGGCCTCATGGTCCTAAGAGGCCAGTCCAGCAGCTCAAGCCAACTATTGGGCAATGAGACCTGAGCCACGTCCCATTCCACCTCTGTGCTGGGGGCTGTGAAAGGCATAGCATAGGGCATTATGCTGGCACCTACACCAGCGAATTCTCCTCTCCAGTGCTATAGCCACTGGCCTTACAGCCCTTTGTGCCCGCACAGTTCGCATAAAGGAGTCATAGCGTAATGATGAATCAGTGCATTGGATTCTGTTCTCCAGCCCCATGCATGGGTTGCTGCGCACAGAGCCCTTTCAAATCAAGCTGTGAAATACCTTCCCAGGCAAAACTCATACCAATGAAGACGTTGCCTAAGGAAGGACTTCAAGGATCAGCCTAAATAGTACTGGAGAATTTTAGTTAGTGATCCAGCTACAGAGCTTCACTTGAAAAATAACTTTTTATTCAAACTTTGGGACAAATACTGACCTACTTTGCACATACTAAGAAAACAACACACAAGCATGTATGGTTGGAGGAGGATATTGCAGATGATGACTGTCCTGCATCTGGATCCCCTGAAAGGAAGCAGTATTTGCCCTTCTCCAGGCTTGCACTACAGCAGTAATGGAGAGGCATATTAGACCATGGCTTAAAGACATATCAGCTATTTCACGGTTCCTGTGCATAGCCCTCTGGGATGTATTCCTAATTTAAAAGCAGTAGATTGCATAAGAGTTGGGGGAGGCTTTCTGCAGCCTATTCACAGTGTATGGCAGTCTTTCCTTTTTTGTCCAGTACGTGAATTTATGTTTATGTGGTACTGAAAATGGGGGGGGGGGGGGGCAATACCCATGCATGGTGGAGAGTAGATGTTGATAACATCTCCATCATCTTTGGGGACTATCCCTCTGGCATCTACCAGACTATTTATTTATTTTTAAATAAGATGTGTGTGTACAGGAATTTGAAGGAAATCATAAATCCTAAACATAAGTCTCAGGACCTGGATTTCACTGCTGGCATTAATCAAACAAATGTGACTCTCACCCTGTTCATGCTGCATCTTTATTTTCTGACCATTCAGTCCAACCAATGCCATTATTTTGACCTTGTCAATTAGTAGATCAAAACTGATTTTTCAACGATTCCACCCTACAAATCACTTTGAGACTTGGAGATTAAAGGTGGTGATCACTGTCCTCTTTTATAATGAATGGAAATGAAAATAGTGCAACGTATTTAGAGTGTTGATCAGAAGATAGCACTGTGTCAAACACAATTGCGATGACTGTCTGTTTGCCGGCAATAAACTGACTTCTGTCTTCTCTCTGTTTTGCACAGTCCTGCTAAGTCAGTCCTCACTAGAATGAGCACAAAACAAAATGAGTAACTGCTTTTGTACATCAACATTCAATGGAAAGAAGCTTAGAAGAGAGCCTTCAATGGAGAAGAATGTTGACAAGTGCAAAAATGCCTGATTGGTAAGAACTGCCTTCTAAACACAGATCAGACAGACGTGGAAGTGATTTTCTGAAGAGAGATGCAATCATGGATCACACACCAGCTCATTAGAAACTGTCAATGAATACAACATTCAGAAGACATGCATGAAAAGTCACATTTGGGGAATAAATTAAAAGGGATGTAGTTGTTGCTAGATAAAACTTATGTAATATACACATTTAAAAAGTTTGTAAACTCATTTTTTTAATTCAACTAAAAAGCAAAAAGCTTTAAAACCTTTCATAGTAGAAAGACAGTTAATTCAAGACTATTCTTGTTCTACTAGCCAGGTAACTGATAGGATATCACTCTTAAATAAACATTTATAAATAGACTCTCTGAATGTTTCCATCTCCTAGAGGGAAAAGTATAAACTTTACCGCAACACTTCTGCACCTTGTTTATTTTACTGTATAATAAGTTGATTAAAAATGTAAAACATCACAATTTTAACTGCATATATCTTCTGTTTAATCTGTGTCTGTAACAAACTTATATCTGAAAAATTATTTCTGACATATATTGTAATTCTGTGAAAACATATATACAAAAGTTACAGCTTTCTGAATGTCATAGTATTGTAGATTCCCAATCAACATAGACTTGTTGCTACTTAAGGTGACAAAATAAAACCATTTATTTACAAAAAGAAAAAGGAGGGTGAGGAGAAATTATTTGACCTCTGAAATGGAACATACAGCTGCTGTTAAGCAGTTTTGTATTTTTTCCTGTTCTATGTCATATAACCACTTAATGAAATTCAATGGCCTATGCTATAAAGGAGGTCAGGAGGAGATGGTCTAATGGTCCCTCTGGCTTTAAAATCTATTAATCTGACTAGTAAACAAGTACATTTTACAACTAACCATGTAAACGCCCTTGGCCGCATTCATCTGGCTGCTTTGTGTGGTGTGAAGCAGCTGGAGCAGTAACTCTGGGCCTTCACATTTTGTTTGGCTTATGTGGTGTGAGAGGCATATTCCCATAGAGTTATTCTGACTGTTCATAAGATTCCTCACCAAGCAAACTCATTCTGGAAAGCAATTGAATAGTAAGAGCAGTCTGAGGCCTGGGATGTGATCAGATTTTTAGTCTAGAGAGGAGGAGTGTTTTGGGAGTGAACTGCCTTTGTGTTCCATGATGCAGTTCTAAATTCAGATTTGATACTCCACTGTTATATTTGCTGGCATTCAGAAAAGGCAGTGAGAATAACAATTGATTATTTTTACAGACCCCCCAAATAATAACAAATGGCTCTGGAAGAGCTATAGAGCCAAAACATGCTTTTAACTTCTGGTTGTAAATAAGCCACTGCAAAACCAATTCTTCTGCACCTAAGTGCATGAATCTCAGTAATATCTGTGATGAAAATGTCAATAAACAATGACCGGTTATTAAATAGCCATTTTAGCTGCCTATCAAGGTACCTACATGGCCCTGATTACCAGAGTAACTAAACACATAACATATATGCTTGCCAAATAATTTTACAGAGGAATTTGGGTGGGATTTTTAAATACCTGTCCATTAACCTAAGGCTGCATCCACTGTAGCCAATGACTTCAGTTCAAGCCGAGTTAATCCAATGTGCAGCACTTTTGAAAATCTCACCCCAAAGTTGTCATCCAACATAACTCTATTCTTAGTATCTGTTACCAAAATAAAGGTGAAGGGTATAAGTGACTTACATTAGTGGGTTTGGAAACTCAGTAAGGCCCCAGTTCAGCAAAGTATTTAAATAGGTGAATAATCCGTGGGACAGCTCACATACACACAATTAGCACACGCGCCTCTACCTTGCTAAATGGGGTCTTATGTTTTCATTTACCAGAGCTGTCACATCAAAGGCACACTTTACTCTCACAAGTTTGTAAAGAGTTTTATATGAATGTGCTACAGTATCATTGTAATCTTTTGCTCCATGGGTTATATTGTATTCCAGATTATATAGTCATATTTTTTTCCCTGCAATAGAAAATACATTACTTATGGTTCTCTATGCCATGCAATTTTGTTACTGCCTACGGAGGTCTGCTTCATAGTGATTGTATAATGGAGAAGTCCACTTTAGACATACTCAGATGTTACAAAAATATATCACAAGACCTTGTAGGCATACAAGGATATTTAAATTAAAATGTACCATTTGTACATAAACAAAGTAATAAGTTACACGGATGTACATCATTAAATGTTAATTAAGTATAAGTGGTATGTTCTTTATCTTTTTAAATGTGAACGCTTTCCCATTCTATTCCATTGTAACCTGTCAAAAATGTGTGTAATTTTTTTTTAACATCACCCAACTGTAAAGAAAATTGTTGGAATACCTGACTTTCTGTAAAAAAACTAAGCTAAAATAAAATGACTACAATAATTTTTGTTACTTTAAGATATGCTTAGCATTAAAGTACCTAATAAAGACCAACAATTAATTTTTGTAGCATACTAAAATAGAGTACGCAAGTGCTTTTCTCCAGTTTGTCTGTGGTAATGACTGCTGTTTCTAGTCCCTGCCCACCTCCCATCCCTGCAATGCAATGCATATGGACAGAACCCTGTGCTCATGTGGAGCACCAGTAAAGCAAGTGGTTTCTGGCTAGGCATGGGGATTGTCCACACATATCGTATTTGCAGGCTTGGAGCCTTAGTTGTTAAATGCTCTTCATACTTTCATGGTTTCATAAGATGCAAAAATAGTCAAGAGTTAAATACAGTAACTATCAACTTGTAGCAAGGTTTTTCAAAGCTACAGCCTGGATGCCAAGCTCCCATTAATTTTAATAGATTGATTACTCCAAGACAGATTTATAAAGCTCATCTTAAATATTTTTTGTTGAGCTGAATAAACCTCAGAAGTTGTTTTTGGTTTTTTTTTCCAATTCAAGTGCATACTTCTGCCACAAATGGTCATTCTATTAACAGAAACCAAATAATAACTTGATTTCAGAAACGTTCCAAAGGAGTAGCCGTGTTAGTCTGTTGCAGAAAAACAATGGAGTCCTGTGGCACTTTTAAAGACTAACAGATTTATTTATTGATTTTCTCCCACGAAAGCTCATGCGATAAATAAATCTGTTAGTCTTTAAAAGTGCCACAGAACTCTGTTGTTTTTTTGATTTCAGAAAGTATCTTATACCATCTCCTTTACGTTGGCCTTAAATGTTGTTATTATTGAGGCCGCAGTGTGATAAGTACCAATAGAATACATAAAAAGACATTGTCAAAGAATGTACCATCTGATTATTAATGTTCAAAACCCTTGTCATGAAATGTGAATATCTTTTTCTGGATGAGATTGGGCATTAAACCAAGATCCCTTCTCACCATCTCTAATTAGCTGACCAGGTCAAATTTACTTCTGCAGCCTCCTTGACTTGAGTGTATTTGACATCAGGGTAGGACTGGGACCTTCAGACCTCTTTGGAAGAAGATAATGTCTGTGTGCAGCAAAAATCTCCTCGGCGTAAAAACAGGTTCTAAAGTTTAAGGGCTCAGGTCTTCACATACAACTATTGTAAACTTCCTAAAATCTACTGGAGGTTGCAGCAGTTCCAAAAAAGTTCAAACTTTAGTCCCAAGAAGCTATGTGAACTTTATTGCCAAGCGTAGCTGATACATCTGCTTCCATACCCTAGTCCCCACGGCTGCATCTACATTGGGTAAATTAAGTCGATTTAAGCTTGGCTTAAGTTGACTTAATTTGCCCTGCGTCTACATTACACTTTGCTTAAGTCGACTTAAGCAGCTTGCTTAAGTCGACTTAAGGAAAATAAAGTCGACTTAATGAAAATTAAGTCGACTTTATTAAACTACCTTTCTACTCGACCTAAGGCTTAATTCGACTTTTTAAAGTCAAATTAAGCCAGTGTAGCCCTGGGGTAGCCCTAAGCCGACTTAGGGCTACCCCAGGACTACACCAATGCCCTCCCTGCCGGGGGGGCACAGCAGGAGCCTGGCATGCCCCCCAAAGGGCAGGGCAGAGCCCTGTGTGTGATGCTTTCTGGATTTAGGGAAGCATTTATGATATTATTTTCAATGGATATCTCATAAATGCTATAATCCATAGGAGCTATGTCATGTTTGGTATCAATAGAAAGGTAGTAATTTGCTGGGAATGATTATATAGTTTATGTCTAGGAATTCTATTTCAATTAGAAGTTAGGAATATGGTGTTCTATCTAGACTTTAACTTATGTTATTTTATTGAAATGGCTGAGAGAGGCAGGTGTGTCAAACCATTGTGTCCTTAATGTTTAGGAATTTTCCAGCTACAGTGGTCCCAGGGAGTGACCTGATGAGCCATTAAGGACATAAGGAATACAGGCATTGTGTCCTTAATGGCTCATCAGTTTACTCCTTGGGCCCAGTGTAGCTGGCAAATTCCTAAACATTAAGGACACAATGGTTTGACACACCCGCCTTGCTCAACCAGTTCAATAAAATAACATAAGTTAAAGTCTAGATAGAACACCATATTCCTAACTTCTAATTGAAATAGAATTCCTAGACATAAACTATATAATCATTCCCAGCAAATTACTACCTTTCTATTGATACCAAACATGACATAGCTCTTATGGATTATAGCATTTATGAGATATCCATTGAAAATAATATCATAAATGCTTCCCTAAATCCAGACAGCATCACACACAGGGCTCTGCCCTGCCAGGGTCCCTGTCCCCCTTTGCCCCATTGCACACAAGGGGTGCCCCCCCCCGCCACCGTAGACCTGCCCAAGGTCCCCCTAGCTCCACAAAGTCGACCTAGAGCATCCAGTGTGGACACTCTAGCTCAACTTTGTAAGTTCCCCTTTAAGTCGACTACAATTTTAAGTGTAGACACACTAAGTCGACTTAGTTAAAGTCGACTTAAAAGTTGAAGTGTAGACATAGCCCACATGACCTCACTCATGATTGTTAAATTCATGTGGGATTAGAAAGAGAAGCTCTTTCGGTCTTGAATTTTTCATCACCGTGGTTTAAATCTCTCTTCTTTCAAATCATGAGTGCCTGCCAGCTTTGGATGGGCCCTTCATTTCAAAACCCCTGTTGAAGTTTCATGAAAGGAGTTGGGAAAATTCTACTTTGGGCCTAGAAGCAGTTTAATCTCGTTTCACCTTGATAAACCTTTGTTTGCTGATTTTAATTAGGGGTGGAAAAATAGGGTTTGTAATGGAAACTGAGTTGCACTCTTAACTGTGGAATACCTGCTGCTACTCCATCATACCCATCTTCTGAGTGTAGTCCCCGCCCAACCAGATTAGAATAGTAGCTTTAAGGTTGGTCACAGGTGTGCCTAAATAATCTGACACCATTCTTCAAATGTCATGAAAGTGTCGTTAGTTTTAGTTGGGAAACAAAGGGTGCATCTACACTGGCAATTTAGGTCGACTTAAGGAGGTTTAAGTCGACCTAAACAAAGCCACGTCCACACTGGGCTTTTATTAAGTCAATTTAAGCATTTCCTTAAATCGACTTAAGGAAAGCTTAAGTCGACTTAATAACACCTGGTTTTAGGTCAACGTAAACCTTAAGTCAACTCCTTAAGTCAATTTAAAGCCAGTGTGGACAGGGATTAGCACCTAAATCGACCTTATTAAGTTGACTTAAAGCGTTAGGTCTACAATAAGGTCGACAAGAGGCTATGTCTACAGTAGAAAAGTTAAGTCGACTTTGTTAAGTCAACTTAACTTTTCTAGTGTAAACATAGCCAAAGAGTCAGGGATTTGAAATGAAATACACTCTTCAATTAAAAAAAGCTGGATTCAATTTGTCCAATTTTTGTGTGTAAAACTCTGTATTGAGTAGTTTCTGAGCTAGTCCACAGAGAGGCACATGCAGCATTTTTCCCCTTCATCAAAGTCTATGAGGCTTTAAACATTTCACCTTTCCAAGTATTTTTGCGCAGAAGGGGATGGTTTGGCCCATTGTTATATTTGCTGACAACATCTACACAGATTAACTGTTAAAAATACATGTGCCACCATTCCATCTGGTGCGGTGAGCTTCTGTATTCTCACAAGCTTGGCCTCATTGGGTGCGTCTACACTAGTAAATTAAGTCAACTTAAGCATGCTTAAGTCGACTTAATTTACTCTGCGTCCACACTGGCATTTCCTTAAATCGACTTACGCTGCTGCTTAAGTCGACCTAAGGAAATTCTAAGTCGACTTTATAAAACCTCGTATAAAGTCGACTTTGAAGCTTAAGTCGACTTAAGCTGTGTGGACGCCCTAAGTCGACTTAGGGCACAGGGAAAGAGAGCTTCCTTCTCGCTGGGACCATTCAGGTCCCGGCAAGAAGGGACCGCGGGGCTCCCTTCTCACCGGGACCACTCAGGTCCCGGCAAGAAGGAACCGGGGCTTCCTTCTCACTCAGGTCCTGTCAAGAAGGAAGCCACGCGCTTCCTTCTCCCTGGGACCCGCGCTCCAGCTACCGGCTGCTCAGGTCTCCCTAAGCAGCTGGAGCTCCATGCTCCCGTCTCCCCCGGACCGCTCAGGGGCTTGCTCTCCCTGGACCGAACTAGTCGACTTAGAGAGTCTAGTATAGGCTCTCTAAGTCGAGTTAGTAAGGCTCACTTTAAGTCAACTTAGGAGTCCTGTGTGGACCCTCTATGTCGACTTAATAATGTCGACTTAAAGTTGACTTATTAAAGTCGACTTATTTAAGTCGACCTAAATGCCCCAGTGTAGACATAGCCGTTGGGTCTCGTTAGTATTTCTGAAACATTTTGGGATGAAAGATGTTATGGACTAATTATGGACTAATTCTGATCTTACACAGCCTGGTTTCACATCAGCATAGATAAACTGATAGTTTGGTTTACTCACATAAAAATTAGCCCAGAACTGGGCCCTTAATATTTATTATTAATTAAACCATGAAACAAATTGTCAATAACCTCTATCCTGAATTATATTCCTACATGAAAAAAAATCTTTCTTTCATGAACATTTTGCAGTTCAGCAACTGAAGATGAGCTAGAAGGATACAAGTGCCATTAACAGATGTCACCTGTTTTCTAGTGTAAGGCTTCCAAATTCAGGGTTTAGGGCAGAAACTTTTCTGTTGTATCCACTCACATTCAGAAATGAAGGCTGCCATAAATGAGGAACTAACATCTCAATTTCTGGAGACCTGAAGCCTATTCTTAGCCCCAAACCACATATTTACTGAGTGACCTTACCACGGGTAAACCATTGGATAACATTTTCAAGCTTAGAGGCTTAAAGTAAGGCCCCTGAATCTATTTATTATAGCTCCAACTACTCCATTTTAATCTAAGCCAATTAATATTGAGCTATACAAACCCCACACGGGAAAAGAAGGGGTTAAGGAACTGCTCTAAAGGTAAACAGCCCTGTTGCACACACCTGCACAAGCTGGAGGAAGCCTTTACAAAGGGAAGCAGAGTGGCTCACAGGTAGACAAACAGAGGTCAAATCACACCACTTCCCTTCCTCTCTTGCTGCCTGGCAATGCTGTCCTGAATGGACGGGGCTGTAAAGTTGAGGCTAGTGCCATCTGAGGGGCAGAAATTTTATTTTTATATCAGTTCTTTACTCTATGGGAAAGGAGGACACTGGTAGGCCGTGATCAAGGGAGGCAGCTGCATAGCAGACCGAAGTGGGCCCTTGGTTGGAAACCAGTGGCGGGGATGGGCCTGGACTCCTCCAACTTCCCTAAGAGTGGGGAGGACAGAAGTCTATCCATCAGCAGTGAGCCCGGTTGGGGAAAAGCTGGACGGTACAAAGGTCTAGCCCCTGACTCAAGGGGGAAGCCCTGATGGCCAAGCTAATTTATGACGACTGCCACGTTATTGGGTTTGTTATGCGTGCCTTGAAAGGGGTGATTCTGAATGTGCAGATCAGATGAGGGCTGAGCTGCTAAAAAGCTAGACATCTCAGAGTGGAAGTGTCATGAGAAAGGGGACCACCCAGGAGGAATACAACCTGTCAGAGCCCAGTCTGCTCATTAGACAGCACCTGCAGTCAGTGTTCATCTTCACAGGGCCTGTGAAGTCATCCAGATTTTAGATAAATAAATAGTAAATAAATAAATAAATAAATAAATAGTAAATCACAGGCAGTGCTGGGAGACTAACATCTGCAATGTACATTAAGGTTGTCAAATGGAAGGGGGGACTATAGAAGTCAAAGGATTATTTGAGTGAAGTGGTGTAAATAGAGTTAAATGGCTGGTTGCTGTGAAAACAGGGCAAATGCTAAAAGAATTATCAGGCTTTGCTCTAGTGTAAATGTTATCAGAAAAAAAGCCATTTGAGTCAGTTTAACTGAATGCCCTGCCATGTTTCAGAGCGAGTGCACAGGAAGGATAAGGAATAAAAAACAGTTACTAGTTTTAGAGGGCTTGCTTTGGTTTTTAAGTTTATCAGCTGACATAGGGTGAAAATTCCTCATTTTAAGTATTTTAATCTATTTTTAATTAAATATCATTACACGAGAACCTAGGAAACTTAAAAATTATTCAGCCACAAGATAATGTCGGCATATTGAAAGCATTCATGGCATGTGGCATTATAGTTAGTTATTGTTTGGTGTATATTTGTGCTGCCATCTTGTGGCAGATGTTTTAATAGGTTTTTGTGATTCCAAACCCCATTTTTTTCCTATGTATTTATAAAAAGATCAGATTAACAAATATAATACTTAAGTAAGATTACATGCCTCTCAGACTGTGGATAAACTCCTTGACTAAACTGGCAGTGTATTAATTTGTGCTTCAGTTTTACTATTAAAAAAATTTGAGCTTGGAAGAAATAAAACAATTTTTATCTGAAATTGTAGAGTGGTTACAAACTGTGGCTAAACCCTTTGATTAAACTGGCATCATAATAATTTGTGCTTCCATTTTACTATTAAAGAACAGTTTGAGATTGGAAGAAATAAAACTTAATTTCTATCTGAAATTCTAGAGTGGGTAGAGGGCAAATGGTAAACTGATGTGGATGAAAGAACAGTTTAGACCCATTCACTCATCAAGGGCTCGTCAGAGATAGTTTTCTGGATTTCTCAGGCAGCACAGGTACTGATTCAGCATTTGCCCCCATCTGAAGCTGCATTCTTTCCTGAACCGTATATGCCTTGTTGCACATCAGCCAGATTCAGACACAAATTCTCAAACATATGGTAGATGCACATGTCCCATCGCCAAGTTCACCTTGCTATAAGGTAATCATGACAGATGTTCTACAGACATGCCTGTAGGGCTACAAATTTCTTCTACACCTTTCTCTCGTCCGCATCCAGGCAATTTCTCCCCTCTCAGTTTCTCAGCAACCAGCTGTTCAGGCCAGTGTAATTAATCTGATGGTTCACTGCAGGGACCCTTTCCCCTACTGGAATGATCTGAGGTGGGAGAAATGGAAGTCTATATCAATCACATCAGTCAATAGACAGTAATGCGTCGAAGGACACTGGATCATCTCAAACAGCCTGTATTAGGGAACCTCTATGCTCTTTAAGTTCAGCCAGGATGCAAGAAAGCGCCTTTGTGCAATGCAGAAGAAAATGGCTGTGATTGGCTGTAGTAAGCTAGTCCACAGTGAACATGAAGCCAAGGAAGAGGCGGAGATCTAGACCAGTGGGGGGAAGCCAGTAACAAAGGGGAGAGGGAGGAAAAGCTAGGAAACAGCCTAGACACGCCAGCAGGGTCATGTTGCACTGTGATCTTACAAAAAAGCCTTACCAGACCTTCAACAGACTTATGGCTGGGAGCAGCAGCTCAGAGATCAGAAGAGGAGTAAGGGATGGGGAGAACCAAATGAGAGCTGCCATTGAAATTGCCAGAGAGGAGTGCATGAGCAAACTATGCTGAAATCAAATGCAGACTCTGGCTCACTTCTGAGCTTTTAGAAGCAGCCCATCAGGCTGATGGAACCAAAAAGAAACTGGCCAGCTGGCCAGTTAGTGAGGCTCTGAGTGAACAGGGGACATGAGAGGCAGAGGGATGGGGGGAAGAAGAAACTTAGGCAGCAGGGAAGCGTACTGAAGATAGCTGAATGGCACAGCTAGCTAAAACCTAGCTTCTATACCAGGAAGTGCCCATAGCTGGTCAGCACATCTCCCACCCTTGCTTGAGGGAGCAGCAGTGGTTAATGGATGGTTGTAGTAGGAGGGTCCAGACACTAAGGGTATGTCTACACTAGCAACTCCAAACCATCTTCAAATAATTGTTTTTTATTTCCTGATAAAGTCATAATACCTCAGGCGAGTGGGGAAGGAGGACACCGGGAGAAATTGCAAGGAGGAAGATGCGACAGGAGGGAGAATCGACAGGGCAAAGTAGGGCAATGGGCCCGGTATCTTAGGTGCCTGTACAAAAATGCGAGGAGCCTAGGAAACAAGCAGGAAGAATTGGTAGTACTGGCAAAGACAAGGAACTATGATATAATTGGAATAACAGAAATGTGGTGGGATAACTTGCATGACTGGAGCACTGCCATGGATGGATATAAATTGTTCAGGAAGCACAGGCAGGGAAGAAGGGGGGAGGAGTAGCGCTATATGTAAAAGAGCTGTATGACTGCTCGGAGCTCCACTATGAAAGTGGAAACAAGATGATTGAAAGTCTGTGGGTTAAGTTTAGGGGAGAATGCAACACGGGGGATGTTGTGGTGGGTGTCTGCTACAGATCGCCAGACCAGAAAGAGGAGGTGGATGAGGTGTTTTATGGACAACTAATAGAAGTTTACAGATCGTCGCAGGCCCTGGTTCTTATGTGGGACTTCAATTATCCTGACGTCTGCTGGGAAGATAATACAGCAGTGCACAGGTAATCCAGGAAGTTTTTGGAGAATATTGAGGACAACTTCCTAGTACAAATGCGGGAGGAACCAACTAGGGGCCTTGCACCTCTCGACCTGCTGCTCACAAACAGAGAAGAATTGATCGGGGAAGTAGAAGTAAATGGCAACCTGGGCAGCAGCGGCCATGAGATGGTAGTGTTCAGGATCCTGATCAATGGAAGGAAGGAAAGAAGCAGAACACACACCCTGGACTTCAGAAAAGCAGATTTTGGCTCCCTTAGGGAGCTGATGGGCAGGGTCCCATGGGAGGCTGATCTGAAGGGGAAAGGTGTCCAAGACAGCTGGCTGTATTTTAAAGAAACCCTGTTAAAGGCACAGAAAGATAACATTCCGATGTGCAGAAAGAACAGCAAATGTGGATGGCGACCAGCGTGGCTTAGCAGGGAACTCTGCGGGGAGCTGAAACATAAAAGGGAAGCTTACAAGAAGTGGAAGCTTGGACAGATGACAAGGGAGGCGTATAAAGATATTGCTCGGGACTGCAGGGATAAAATCAGAAAGGCCAAAGGACAATTGGAGTTGCAGCTAGCAAGAGATGTGAAGGATAACAGAAAGGGGTTCTATAAGTATATCAGCAACAAGAAAAGGATCAGAGGTGGTGTATGTCCCTTACTGAATGGGGCAGGCATCCTCGTGGAGGATGATGCGGAAAAGGTTGAAGTACTCAATGCTTTTTTTACTTCAGTCTTCACAGGGAGGGCCAGCTCCCAGGCTACTACACGGGGTAACGCGGAATGGAGAGAAGAGCGGCCCTCGGTGATGGAAAGTCAGGTTAGGGAACACTTAATGAAATTGGATGTGCACAAGTCCATGGGGCCGGATGAACTGCATCCAAGGGTGCTGAGGGAGTTGGCTGAAGTGATTGCAGAGCCGCTGGCCATTATCTTTGAGAACTCATGGCGAAGGGGGTGGTCCCGGAGGATTGGAAAAAGGCAAATATAGTACCTATCTTTAAGAAAGGGAAAAAGGAGGATCCGGGGAACTACAGACTGGTCAGCCTCACCTCAATCCCTGGGAAAATCATGGAGCAGGTCCTCAAGGAGTCCATCTTGAAACACTTGGAGGAAAATAGAGTGATCAGGAACAGTCAACATGGATTCACCAAGGCAAATCGTGCCTGACCAACCTTTATTTCCTTCTATGATGAGATGACTGGATTTGTGGATGTGGGAAGAGCCGTTGACGTGGTATACTTTGACTTTAGCAAGGCTTTTGATACGGTTTCCCACAGCATTCTCGTCGGCAAGTTAAGGAAGTATGGGTTGGATGAGTGGACCGTAAGATGGATCGAAAACTGGTTAGATCAACGGGCTCAGCGGGTAGGAATCAATGGCTCGATGTCTGGTTGGCAACCCATAACGAGTGGAGTGCCCCAGGGGTCAGTGCTGGGGCCGGTTCTATTCAACATCTTCATTAATGATCTTGATGATGGAATAGATTGCATGCTTAGTAAGTTTGCGGATGACACCAAGTTGGGGGGAATGGTAGATACTCTGGAGGGCAGAGACAGGATCCAGGGAGACTTGGACAAATTGGAACACTGGGCCGAAAGAAACCTCATGAGGTTCAACAAAGACAAGTGCAAAGTCCTGCACTTAGGACGGAAAAATCCCATGCACTGCTACAGGCTGGGGACCGATCGGCTAAGTAGCAGCGCTGTAGAAAAGGACCTGGGGGTTATGGTGGATGGGAAGATGAATATGAGCCAACAGTGTGCCCTTGTTGCCAAAAAGGCCAATGGCATATTAGGCTGCATCAGTAGGAGTATTGCCAGCAGATCGAGGGATGTGATAATTCCCCTCTATTCGACACTGGTCAGGCCGCATCTGGAATACTGTGTCCAGTTTTGGGCTCCCCACTACAGAAAGGATGTGGACAAATTAGAAGGAGTCCAGCGGAGGGCAACAATAATGATTAGGGTGCTGGGGCACATGACTTATGAGGAGAGACTGAAGGAACTAGGCTTATTTAGTCTACAGAAGAGAAGACTGAGGGCAGATTTGATAGCAACCTTCAACTACTTGAAGGGTTGCTTCAAAGAGGAGGGAGCTAGGCTGTTCTCGAGGGTAACAGAGGACAGAACAAGGAGCAATGGTTTCAAATTAGAGCTGGGGAGGTCAAGGTTGGATATTAGGAAAAACTTTCTCACTAGGAGGGTGGTGAAGCATTGGAATGGGCTATCTAGGGAGGTGGTAGAATCTCCATCTTTGGAGATTTTTAAGGCTTGGTTAGACAAAACCCTGGCTGGGGTGATTTAGTGGGAATAGTCCTGCTTTTTAGCAGGGGGTTGGAATAGATGACCTCGTGAGGTCCCTTCCAACCCTATTATTCTACGATTCTATGATCTTGGGTCAGAATTAAACTTGTGGTTCAGAAGATTAAGGACCCTTAAGTTGACCTAAATTATCCAAGTCCACACTGAGCTTTCATTAAGTTGACTTAAGAAATTCCTTAAGTTGACTTAATGAAAGCTTAAGTCGACAATACCTATCCCTCCTTAGGTCAACTTAAGCCAACTTCTTAAGTCAACTTAAGAATGGTATGGACGGGGAGTAGCCTTAAAGTCGACTTCATTAAGTCAACTTAATGCCAGTGTGGACGCCTATGTCCAATGTTAAGTCGACTTAATAAAGTTGACTTAAAAGGATCCACTTTGTGGCTAAGGTAATCGGTAAGACAGTGAGTCTCTCCTCAAGCTATAGCTTCAAAGGGTTGTGTCTAGAAATGGGAAATTTGCATACCCCCTCCCCAGATAGGAAACCCATTTAACTTCAAAAGTTCACATTGTTTCAAATAGTCCTTTTGAAGTTCATAACACTTCCCAGAGACATAAACCAGTCCCCTAGACAAATTGCATACAATTACACAATGATACAGAAACATTTGCATTTTAAATACAATGCTAGGCGGTTTAACTTAATTCAATTGAGTTTTTCCAGGAAATTTCCATATCTGTCACAGAGTCAACAGGAGCTCTCTTAAAATGCTCCATAGAATGAACAAGGGTGAGAATCAGCACTCATAAACCTTAACACTTGAGTAATATTCTGTGAAGTGATTGCATGCTATCTAGGCGTGGCTGCAAGAAAGCATTAAGAACCATAGCATTACTTCTGAATTAGCAGCTCCTCTGTAATGTATGTGGAGATTATTGTAAAATGTGCTGTTGTTCCCTTGTACATGGAGCCTGAACACTTTCACACAGGTGTTTATACAGGCTGGAGTTGTAAATGCACTGAACAAATTGATCAGTTCTAGGAGTTGATGGAAGCTGCTGTAATGTATATGGTCGCATGTTCTAAACATACCTGTTCCTTTTTTCACATCAGTCTTATGAATTTTTCATAGATGCATGCTCAGCGAGGTCCAGTGTTAATATATTTACCAGGAATAGTTCGAGTTCTTTTCCTTCACTTGACATGAGGGTTTGTTGAATCTGTGCTGGCAAAATCTTCCTGTGGTTCTCCTGTAAACTTTTTACACAGTTCAAGGGTGGGGAGAGAAATATAGAGTGTGGTAGGCCTGAATTTACTTTGTCTGAGAATTCAGCATTGATTTTTTGTCGTTGTTTTTGGCCTATGGCCATGTCACTTCAAGATGTACATTCATCAGGGCTGAAGCAGATGATGAAGCAAGCAGAGTCAGGCCAGTCTAGAATCTGGATTGAAGACCTTTCAGAATAATGCAAATGGCACATTAAGTGGTGCTCGTTGTTCAGTGTGTGGACTTGTTCCATGGAGTCACATTGTTTTAAAAATTCCTGGTTTCTAAAAATCTTGGTTTTACTGAGCCCTGGTCTACACTGACAGTGAAGTTTGACGTAATGCTGCTTACCATGACCTTCTGCAGTCTGTGTCTCCATTGTCAGAGCATTAAGTTCAAATTAAATGGTGCTGTAATTTCACCTGATAACACCAGCCCTGCAAGTGGCGGAGCACTGAGGTCAAAATCTGCTATTCAAATTTAGGTCCATGTAACCAGAGAACAGTGAAATTTGAGTTCATTGGCTTCTGGGATCTATCCCAGAACCCTCTGTTCTTTTCTTGTTGCTCTTCATTTTCCACTGTGCTGCATCGTCTTCGTGTCAGGTAAGCAGCACATAGCTCCTCCCCTGCCTGCAGCTCCAGGAAGTTTTTAATTCATCTTTCTGCCTGCAACACTCTGCCTGCATCAGAGAAAGATAGCATGGAAAGCTTTTCACACACACACACCCTCTCTTTTGAGAAAGAAGAGGAAGCGAGCGCATTGCATCATGGAAAGACAACTGCCTCCCTACAAGTCCCTGCACCTAGTTGCACTGTGGGATAGCTACCCACAGTGCAATGCATTTCAGGAAGCAATAACAATGACCGGTGGGGACACAAGAACTTGAAGCTTTATGCAGAGCATGATCAGTCTCGTGCAGATTCTGTAATTCAACTGCCTAATATCAAATTACAATCCCGCCCCCAGTGTAGACAAGCCCTGAATGAAATTGGGTGAACAGTTGCAGGAAGTCAGTTTCAGCTGTAAGAAACCTATTGAAAGGACAAACGAAGAAGTCAAGGAAGTGTTTATACTACTACTTTTGTTGATATAGTTTATATCCCTGTGAGATGTGAAAAAACACACCCCTGAATGACGTATGTTACACTGAAAGAAGTGCCAGTGTAGACAGCACTATGCTGGCAGGTGAGCTTCTCCCACCGTCATAGCTCCTGCTGCTTGTTGGGGATGGTTTAATTATATCAATGGGGGTGTGTCTACACTTAGATATTAAGTCGACTTAAGCTTGCTTAAGTCGACTTAATTTAATCCGCGTCTACACTACACTTTCCTTAAGTCGATTTAAGCAAGCTGCTTAAGTCGACTTAAGGAAAATTAAGTTGACTTTACTAAACCTCCTTTTAATTCGATTTTAGGCTTAAGTCGACTTCCTAAAGTCGACTTAAGCCAGTGTAGACCTGGAGTAGCCCTAAGTCGACTTAAAGTCGACTTAGGGTTCTCCAGGACTCCTCCACTGCCCTCCCTGCTGGGGGGGTGCACAGGGGGAGCCTGGCATGCCCCCCCAAAGGGCAGGGCAGAGCCCTGCCCACCCTACCCCCATGCCCTGCCAGGGTCCCTGTCACCCTTTGCCCCACTGTACCGAGGTACAATGGGGCAAAGGCTGAGCCCCCTGGCACTGGGCAAGGGGTGCCCCCCCTGCCACCGTGGACCTGCCCAAGGTCCTCCTAACCCCTACAAGTCGACCTAGGCATCCAGTGTGGACACTCTAGGTCGACTTTGTAAGTTCCCCCCTAAGTCGACTTTAAATTTAAGTGTGGACATGCTAAGTTGACTTAAATTTACAAGTGTAGCCCGGGAGCAGGGCCATCCTTGGGGAGGGGCAAACGGGGCAATCGCCCTGGGCCCCATGGTTACGTGGGCCCCACGCTGCCCACCAACAGCTGCGCTGCCTCCTGTTCCCCGCTACCTTGTATGCCGAAGGCAACGGGGCAGGCCAGGAGTACTTCCCCTGGCCCCTGGGCTGGCCCTCCTCCCTGCCCCCTGGGTGGAGCACACAGGCCATGGGGAGGGGCAGCCTGCCCAACACCCCTGGCCAGGGCCACATACAGCCAGGAAGGGTCCCTCACCACGGCCTCGACCGGGGTCGGCTGCTGGCGGGAGGCCTCGGTTCCCCGGTTCGGGCACCAGCCAGGGCAGGTTGGGGTGGTGGAAGCCGGGGCCGGCCTTGGCTTCCCGGCCCACGGCTGCAGCTCCTCGCCACCCGTGGCCGCATCTCCAGCTCCCCCTGCGGCCGTGGCCCCAGCTCCCCGCCGCCCGGGCCGCAGCTCCTGTGCGCAACCGGGGTTCATGGGGGGTAGAGCGGGCCGGCCCGCCGCAGTCCCCACCAGCATGGGGGCAGGGCGCTGCCTTGGCTGATTGGCCCTGGGCCCCGCTCCCCCCTAGGGGGACACTTCAGTCTGCATAGAGAGGCTAAGCTAAGGTAGCTATGTCGGTACAGCTGTGATCCTGCTCTCTAGTGTAGACATGGCCTTAGCGTATTTGGACTTGGATGTGATGGTTAGATGATCTGCAAGCATGTGTATGAGCTCATAGTTTGGCACAATGGACTAGGAGTTTCTAGAAATATAAAGAGGTGGTTGTGTTGGGGGATACTTCAATCGTTTTAGCGAGACACTTTAAGGAATGATGAGTGATTATGCCTTTCTAGATAATTTTGGGGAATTCCTCATCCAGTGCCCTTTGAAGAATTCTTGCAGGTCACTGAAGCCAGAGGGAGATCAGTGTGGATGTCAGGTTACTAGAGATAGGCCAAAAAAAAAAAAAAATTCCAGGCAAAACTTGTTTTCACTAAATAATGCAGATTTGGGTTAACTGAAACATTTTGTGAATTTGTGTCCATGCTGGCAAACTGTTTGACCCCAAAAAACTTTTGGAAATGTCAAGACAGTCAATTTTAACATTTCCAAAATAAAACTTCTTTTGGGTTTTTTTAGATTAGAGTCCCAAGGGAACTTAGCTGATATGCCCAAAGTTGGGGTGGAGGTGGTGTTCTCCCCCAATAACCCAATGTTTGGGGCACATATGTAGGATATAGGAGACCCAGGTTCAAATTTGCATGCTAAAGTAGGGACTTGAACCCAGGTTTCCATCTCCCAGGCAAGTGCCCTAACTACCATGCTTTTGTATATTCTGGAGTTTGGCTCTCTCAGTCTCTCTTCTTGAAGCTCTTCTGCTTTGAATAAATAATTAAATATTCTTTGGGACAGAATGAGAGAGACTGACTCTATAGCCCAGTGAGTCAGGCCCTCTCCTGAGCAGGGAGGGACCAAAGATCCACTGCCCCTTGACCAATGAATATTTAATTAGCTATAGGAAGTGGAATCGATTCAACAGACAAGCTTGTGACAGAAACCCTGCACCCCTGTGGTACAGGCATTCAACAGGGATATGAGAGATCTTGTTCAAGTCCCTGCTCCAGAGTGGGGATTTCCTACTTCTCTTCTTTATGAATAGTGCCCATCTAGCCTTCTGTTTCCCAACTTCCTTTGCTTTTATTTTTTTTCAAGGTTAAAAATAACTAGCATCACAATGTTTCATTGGCAATCAAAGCATTACATATGACCCAAAAAAACAGTTATTTGCCCAGCTCTAATCACCCCTATCAGATCTGCTGGAGATTCAGCAACCTCTTGAAGGTAAGATTTAAAATTGTCCTGGGATATTATTTAATTCAGTCTAATCTTCATACTTTTCTATCCCCTTTTCTCCTGCCTACTTGATTCCAAGATGGTCCAGCTGAGGAACTCACTACTCTGTTTGTCCATCACCAGTGCTCCCAATACTCAGTGAATTAGTTTGAGTCTCTTGAAAACTGTTTTCTTAGGGCTCGTCTACACTGAAAATCCTGCGTTGATTTCCCATGGATTGATGCAGCGGGACTGATTGAGTGACCAGTATAGACCTGCTCAATCGATCCCAGAACTGCTTTCCTGTCGACGCAGTAACTCCATCCCTCCAAGTGGAGTAATGCTGCATTGACGGGAAGCATTGCCAGTCAATGCAGCCGAGTGAAAACAACATGGTAAATCAAAGTAACTAAGTTGACAGCAGATACGCATTCTATGGCACACAGACTGCTTATCTCCTGTCGACTTAGGCCCACAGGCCTTAAGAGTCCCAGCTCCTGGACTTATGCAAATATGTGGGGTTCTCAGATTTTATTTTTTAAAGTAAAATTTCTAACCCTCAGTTTTGGAGAAAAGCATGAAAATGGGTCATCAGTGCACCCTAAAAAGTCAGAACCCAAAAGGCAAATAAAAAGAATGCAAAATGGATTATTTAAAATCTCATGGATTTTTCAACCCCTCCTCTCCTGCTATTTTGGGGTCTGACTCAAGATCTTTAAAAGTTTGTGGTCAACGATAGTGAATCACAGAGATTAGTGTGACAGGCTACAAAAGCCACTAGTGGCCTTGCCTTGGCGTGAGATCATGCCATCCAGCTACCATTCCAGACCATAAAGGAAAGTAGAGTGCAGAAATGAAAGCAATCTGTGTGTGTTCCTGACTCATATTGTACAATGGCAGATTGGCAGTCTGCCAAGAGAAAAGGAGAACCTCCCACAGATTTCCTATTTCTTCTTTATTCCTTTTCTCTTGGGTGCTTTTATTACATTTGTTTTATAAGTTTGAATTTACAGACATGATTGTCAATCCAAAATCTAATGTTTAACTGGCTGGCCTTTCTTTATTCCCCAAGACAGACACGTGGTATCAGAAGTGCCTTTTTAAAGCAAGGCGTTTATTGATTGTAACAGGTACCAAAGGACTCCTTTCCAAAATGAATGCTTGTTTAAGCAATGTAAAGGTTATATTCTATTTCTTTTTGTCATTTGTGGAATAGTTGTGACAGTGGAGTCCAGAGTCCCTTACAAAAAAATCACAAAATGAGCTATTGCAGTATTCTGACGGTAGAAAGGGAGGTCCAGGAATACCTCCAAACCCCAAAAGCTAGTCAGTACAGAGCAAATGCCCAGTATGATGCTAGAAGACACAGAACTGTTGCAACTGCGTAATGTTTCCGTAGCCACTTGGGACTCCATAGCCACTAGGTATGTTTCACACCACCACTGCGGAGACTTCCAGCTGGGACAGAGCAAAGAAACAGGCCTTCACCACTTGAATGAAAGGAAAAGATGCTGTAACTACAGCAGTAAGATTCATTTTTTTCTATGTATTAAAGGTCCTAGGCTATGTCTACACTAGAAAAGTTAAGTTGACTTTGTTAAGTTGGCTTTAATAAGGTCGACTTTAAGTCGATTTAAAGTCCACCTTATTAAAGTTGACTTAACAAAGTGGACTAAGTTGACTTAGCTTTAAGTCAACGTAGTCCACTTTGTTAAGTCAACCTAACCACCCTTAAGTTGACTTAATAAAGTCAACTTAAGAATTACTCCACGTCCACACTGTCCTTAAGTCGACTGAAGGAGTTGACTTAAGGGTTAAGTCGACTTAATGAGTGGTAGTAACAAAGTTGACTTAAGCTTTCATTAAGTCGACTTAAGGATTTTCTTAAGTCGACTTAATAAAAGCCTAGTGTCGATGTGGCTTAATTTAAGTCGACTTAAGCCTCCTTAAATCGACTTAAATTGCCAGTGTAGATGTAGCCCTAGAGCTCAACATAATCCCATAAACAGGAGCAGGTCTGCCATGCCATCCACTGGATGGCAGGACTAGATATACAGTAACTGCACAGCTTTGTGTGTATATGTAACATCATATGTGTATATGTGCCGCCTGTGAGGCACAGAAAAAACAGCTGGTCTGTGGGCAGGGCCAGGGCTGGAGGGAATCAGGAGCAGGGGCTCAGTTCTCAGGAAGTTAAGTGAGACTTTCAGGGATTCGAGGAGAGAAATAGAGTGCTGCTTCCCCATTAGCTGATGTCTGTCAGCATGCACGTAGAGAGGGACCCACATGGAAGCTGGGCAGCTGCAGCACATGCCCAGCCATGATGTGCGCAATAGTTAAGACAGCAGAGCACTGTCCACACTACACACAGCAAAGAAATCAGGCATAGCTCTTCTGTCCATCAATTGGCAAGGCAGCAGAAAAAACAGCCAGCCTGGTCAAACCAACTAGATGGTACAGGCACAGTTGTGTGGCTGCACAAGGCCCACATGCTAAGTGCAGGGACAAGTGTACCCTACTTTTCTCAGGCCAAAGAGAAGATGGGATCATGGTCCTGCCCCTCCTTCTGCACTAGCCTATGGAGCAGGGCCTTTGCACCAGGGGAGCAGTCTGCTCCATTCTATTGGATGCAGCAGATAGACAACACCTTTCTTATGCACATTCTTAATGCTGCTCATCATGTACAATCTCTCTAGTGCTCTTCCTGCGCCTGGGCAAGCTCGTGGCCCCTAGGCTGTGTCTTAAAAGTAAAACTCCAGCATGCCATGTCTGCAAGCAGCTAACATAGAAAGACTTGCGGAGGTTAATTCATGACTTGATCAAGGTTTTTAAATACCTACATGGAGAGAAGATGGCCAATACTAGAGAGCGCTTTACTTTAGCAGACAAAAACTTAACAAATTCTAGTAGCTGGAAGTTGAAGCTAGACAAAAAAGACAAAAAAATGTCAATAGTGAGGACAATCCACCGTGGAACAGTTTTACCAAGGATTCTCCATCTCTTTGAGTTTTATATAAAGATGGATATCCTTGTAAAAGATATTTTCTTAAGCACATGGCTTTGGGCTTTACACAAAAATCATTGAGTAAAGTTCTCTGGGGTAGGAGGATAGACTAGATCAGCAGTTCTTAACCACTGTGTCAGGACACATTATTTGTCACCACACAGGAGCAAGTGTGTTGTGGAGAGCCAGGGAGATGGATGGATTTGGCCTGGGGGAGATGGATTGGTGTGTCCACCACCAACTGTGTCACAATCCGCAAAAGATTGAGCCTTAAATTTAGGGATCGTTTGCAAAGTATGTTGGGTTCCAGCTTGATGATGTCATGTAATGTAAGATCATTATCATCACAGTACTTAACTCCAATTTTTTTCCATACTAAATGGTTTTAAATTAAAATAAACCCTGATATAACTAAGTCTTCATGAGCGAGAAATGTTTGCAGGTTTAATGCACGTTTCTGTACTGTATTAGTGAGAATTTCCAGAGGAGTAACAATGTTAGTCTATGTACAGCAAAAACAATGAGAGTCCTGTGGCATCTTAAAGACTAACAAATTTCTTCAGGCACAAGCTCTCATGGGCTCCAACCCACTTTGTCAGATGCCACGAAGTGATGAAGTGGGTTGGAGCCCACGAAAGCTTATGCCTGAAGAAATTTGTTAGTCTTTAAGGGTGTATCTACATTGGCAACTAAGGTCGACTTAAGAAGGTTTAAGTCGACCTAAACAAAGCCACATCCACACTGGGCTTTTATTAAGTTAACTTAAGAACTTCCTTAAGTCGACTTAAGGAAAGCGTAAATCAACTTAATAAAACCTGGTTTTAGGTCAACTTAAGCCTTAAGTCTACTCCTTAAATCGACTTAAAGCTGGTGTGGACAGTGATTAGCGCCTAAATCGACCTTATTAAGTTGACTTAAAGTGTTAAGTCGACTTAATATGGTTGACTTTAAGTCGATTTAGAGTCGACCTTATTAAGCTGACTTAACAAAGTCAACTTAACTTTTCTAGTAAGTCGACTTAACAAAGTCAACTTAATTTTTCTAGTGTAGACATAGCCAATGGTGCCACAGGACTCTCATTGCTTTTGCTGTATTAGTGAGATTATTTATGAATCTTGCAACAAGATTTCTTTAGTTGGGAAGGATAAAGTGAACGACAGCATAATACTGTCTATCCTAGAGGGAACAGACAATTTTTTTGTCAAGTTTTCCTATTTAATACAAAAGAAAAAAACTGAAATAGGGAAAGTTTCGTTAAAGCTAACTTGCATTCTTTTGCTTCTTGAAACTTCTCCTGTTCTGTATAAACTGAACAGTATGGAATAATAAAGTTCATGATTAAAAGTGGCATTTTTTAGTTCTGTTGCAGTGTTTAGATGCCATGGTCATGCCCCAGTTTGATTTTTAGGATAAATCACTTTCAAGTGTGATACATGGGAGTATAATTGGGAGAAGGAGAAAGCATTACGGGGAAATTTAAGCTGAATAGCTCAATATCTTCCTGAGAGTGAAATATATTCATTTGAGGAATAATCTCGTCAGGGCAGTGATATAGAAGGTGTAAAATATAGGGATTTTAAAACTAGAAAAAACATAAACCACTAAAAAATACAATAGGAACAATCCTGCATTGGCAGGGACTTAGGCTGAATAAACTAAGACACATTTTCTGCCGCTGAGCCTGAATCTGTCCTCACTCAGGCCAGGGTTACACAGCAGGGTGGTCATTGGAGTTAATTATTTATTAACATTAACAGAGCACCCAGCCAGATTGATCACCCATTGTGATAGCCATCCTGACAGCCTCTGCCCCAAGCAGTTTACAGTTTAAAAGGGATACTCCCAACACACAGAAATCAGAGCAAGGTCCTCTAACTTCTTTTTTTCCGTGACTTCTCCCCTGCCTACCTACAGGAGTCACATAGAGACTGACTCGGTGCTTGCTGGAGCTCCTTCCCCATCTCAGAAGTAAAGGAAGTTCCTTAGAACATGCTGGCCAAGCTTTTCACACTTTGTCTGGACTCAGACACAGCAGGCTTTTCACCCACTCCAGTAAGTTAGCTGAATAGCTCACCTTTTCTGCTCAGTTTTGCCTGTGGTTTTTCAGCTGTCACCAGCCCCTGCCCTACACATGAGGGCTGGGATTGTCAAAATCCCTAAGAGAGTTTAGCACCCACCTCCCATTTCTATTCTATTAATTGAAATGCCTTTGAAATTCCGAGGTAGAAGAGTACGTTGGGACAGTTGAACAGCTGCGGAAACTGCACATGCAGAGCAATACTGCAGCCTGCTGGCCTGTTGCACATCAGTAGCTGCAGAAAGACTGAGCAACATAAGCTAATGGATAACCGGAAAATAAAATGGATTAAGGGTGAAGGGAGTCTCTTGCTCACTAACCTATGAAAAGATTGTGGCATACACAAACAATGCCTGAATGTAGCTATGGGGAAATGATAGGGAGGGGTGGGAAACAGCCTAACATATCTGGCACATTCCTTATCTTCTGCTTATGCCTTTTGGCCCTTTTCAAAAGTACTGAATCAGAGCAGGGCTCACTTCACATCATAACAAAGATCAGCTCTTTACCAACCACCTCCAAGTCCATATTTAACATAAAACCAAACACAGCAACCCCACCTTCCAGATAAAAGGGTGAGAATGATTACTGCATTCTAATCCTCAGATAGTGGAGAGATAAGAGACTGAGGGCAGCACAGCTGGAAATTACTTAATAAAAAGCAACCTATTCCGAACAATGTTTTATGCTACCGGCTCCGCTCTTCCCCCATTTAGTGCAACATGTTATACTTCTGTTAATTAAATATGCTCTTAAATGTAAGTTAGCTTGTAATGTGGTTTACAGAGTCCCGGTCAGATTTTGTTAATATATGTACAATTTTACTGACATCAACAGAGGCTCATGTCACCTCTGAATTTGAGCCCTAAACTTCCTTATCTTTGCAGAAGAGTTAGCAAATAAACCACATGCTAAAAAGTAGTAAAAGGTCTTCGGAATAGTTCAGAAAGTATTCCACCGTGTTTCTGGGGATGGACTATAGCAAGCAAGTAGGAGATCTACAGAGGTATTTAGGCTCCCAACTTCCACTGAAATCAGTGGAAGTTAAGAACTTAAATAACTTTGTGGACCAAGAAATAGATGCTTACCATAAATAACACTGCAAATTTTCAAACTTAATTCTTTTGTATCCAGCTCAGGATCCATTGTATTTGGAAGGCTCAGGAGATATTCATTTATTTATAACTTTTCCAGTAATTCTTACTCCCAAAAGAGAGAATGGCCTATGCTAAGATTTCACTCTCCATTTGGCAAGGTGCTGGATTGTTACTTCTGCGATCTTCCCCACAGGATCAGAAGGGGCAGGCCCATTATGGGGTCCAATGCACAGGCTCATACCCAGCCTCCACCTAGACTTGGCTTTCCCTCTGGAACAAATAAAGAACTGAACAATGATAAACAGGTTGAGAATCACTGATCTAGAGACCACCCCTCACAGGTATTTGGCTAACCTGTTCTTAAAAATCTCCAGTGATGAGGATTCCATCACCTCTCCAGGCAGTTTATTCCAGCGATTATTTACCCTGACAGAAGCATTTCCTAATGTCCAACCTAAACTGCCCATAGTGAAATTTAAGCCCATTATTTCTTGTCCATTTCACAGAGAACAATTTTTATCCCTCCTCCTTTTACCAATCTTTTATACTTGAAAACTGTTATGTTCGTCTCTCAGTCTTCTCCTCTCCAGACTAAACAAACCCAGTTTTTTCAATCTTCCTTCATAGGTCATGTTTTCTAAACCTTTAATCATTTTGTTGCTCTTCTCTGGACTTTCTCCAACTTGTCCAAACTTTTCTTGAAATGTGGCATATTTTGCATTTGTCCTTATTGAATTTCACCTTATTTACTTCAGACCATTTCTCCAGTTTGCATTCAGTTTCCATTGAGCAGAACCAGACCCAGAATTGACCCCACTAGATACGCAAGAAGCATCCCCCTGAAAAGGATTGCACAGAGGTTTCTGGGGGGCCCCAAGGTAAACTCTGAAGCTCAGCCCCCACCCTTTCCGAAAAACTGCCATGGAAACGAGAGGCTCTTGGGAGAGGATGGAGAGCAAGCCTGCATTGCACTCACCCCACAAGGCTCAGTTTAGCTCCCAGCTCTGGGTGTTGTGACCTATATACTGGGTCACACAGCCACTCAGATAAACAGAGGGGTGGCCAGGCCAAACCCGTGTGTTACCATGTGTGGCCCAATGTACCAGGTCACACCACCACTCAAATGCTCTGGGTTTAGGGCCCCCTCAAATGAGGGGCTTGGGGAAAACAACCCCTTTTACCTTCCTCTACCCCTCTCCTCTCCCCCTCCCAGCCCTCTGCCTGTGAAGGAAGACATGTCGTTCACTGCTGAGTAGGGTCCCAGGGCCAGAGCCTAGAGTAGAGGGGATGCCTGGACTCCTTCATGGTGTCACCTAGTGTGAAGTGGGAAGGTTTGATCCATGTTTCAAGGGGAGAAGGAGAACCTCTGTCCTGTGGTAGGAGAGGCTACTGAGGCCCTTCGTATGAGGAATGAAGACCTGTTTCCTTTGTTTGGCCAAAGAGCTCTTCTGCTTTGTGTGACAGGTCAAAGCACAAGTCAGTGTACTCGCAGTGGCATCCAGAGCAAGAGACTGAGGCCGAGATTACATCCTCCATAAGCCGCAGTGGAAATGTTCAGGGTGATGAAGGGCTTGATGGAATCTTGCTGTTTGCATTCTTTAGCAGAGCCAAATTCATTGCGCCACAAACAGTTCATTGTGGGGATAAGGTCACTTGGCCTTAGACCCTCATTTGAAGGTCCAGGAGCAGACAAATCCTAATTCTTCTTGGTTTGCATTTTGGCTTCCTTTTCTTTGGTGGGGTTTTGGAGAGGCTTGTAGAGTTTAGGATGCCACATGCAAATTAGACTCCTGACCCTCCTGGGTGCAGGGGCATCACTGCGCATGGGCCCATGGGGCCTGTGCCCCGAATGTGCTACAGAGTGCACTGAGCTGCAGCACATAGTGCTTGGGTTGGGAGTTTAGCTGGGGCCGGAGGTGGGGCCTTTTAAAATCTCTTGCCCTACAGCATCCCAGGCAGGAGAAGAGGGCCAGGAAATGTAAAAGCTGCCTCTGTGTGGCCCAAGCCCAAGCCCAGGCAGTGAGCTCCTGGCAATGGAGAAGATGAGTACCAACGTCATCGCTGGCACTGGACACAGGTCCCAGGCCCGGGTCCCGAACCTATTTTGGGGGCAGTGACGCCCCTGGTGAGTGCTACCTGGGTGGAGGGGCGGGGGAAAGGGAGCTGGGCGAGGCAGTCACATGGAGCCGAGGGAGCATGGCCAGGGGGAAAGGGGCTGGTGGCGGTGAGGAAAAGCGGCCAGGAGGGTGGCCCTGCTTGCAGCAGAAATAGAGGGAGGTTGTAGGCCTGTGCCCCAAATATTTTTGTTATACAGCAATGCCCCTGCCTGGGTGATAAAATCTAGTGGAGAGATTAATTGATTTTATCATTAATATTAATTTTAATGTTGAAGGGACAATTACAATCATCCGGCCTGATTTCCGTAACAAAGGCCATAGAGTTAAGTGACAGCTATGGGCCAGATCCTCGGGCCTGCTCCAGGAACACAAAGCAGCTGTAATTCTGGGTTAATTTGCTACCTGAGGATTCCCTTTATTTAAGGAGAATACTTTGGTTTCATAAAACTGATATGCAAGAATGGTCCTTTGAGGCAGCTAGCGCTCTGGGCCAGACTAGCCCCAGGATTAGGAAGTAGATATAAAGAAGAGAATGCTTGCTAGGAATCCCAATATCTGCCTGTCTGGCCTCATATTTTAAGTTTGGCAGCAACTCTTGATCCAAGTACAGGAGATAACAGCTCCTTTGTTATAGGGCCCCACCCTTCTTTACTGGAAACTTCTGTTTCTCCAAGTGCTTTCTTGGGCAAGCGCCAATATAAACACTGAGTGGCATTCAAAGACTCTCCTTTTGAGCTCCATATTGCTGCCCTTCAGCTACAACGTTTAGTACGCACTCAGGAGTCACATCACCTCGACGGAAGGCCTGGCACTTTCTCTTAACACCACAAGTTAACAGAAGCCGTTGGAGCCTCAGGAAGCATTTGATTCAAAGCCCACTGAAGTCAATGAGAGTGTTTCCACTGACCTCAATGGACTTTGATTCAGGACCTTAGTTTGTAAGGAGAATAAGCAGAGTCACTCCCATATTGACATTATACCAGATGGTCTGTATAATCATTCCCATGTGAGTAACATGAGACCTAGTCTTCTAGCCTATTGTTAGAGACTTAACTCCACCAAGGCAGAACATTTGATTGTGAAATGACATTGATTTTGAGAAACTTTTGAAACTATTAGTCAATTGCTTTTCCTTTTAGTCCTGTACTTATCTGGCTTGTTTTCTTCTAGACTCTGCTTTGATGGTGGCTCCCGCCTGTGATGCCAGCTCTGAGTTGATGTTGGTGTGTTGTGACAAATCTGGAGTTGATTTTAGGGCTGATGGTGTCTGTAGCTGTCTTGCTGGTAATGAAGTAGATCCTTTTAGTCCCTTATCTGCAGACTCTCTCAGACATTTTGGAGGCCAGGGCAAAATCTGAAACTTAGGCTCAGCAGCCCATGAGCCTGTAAACCCACCTACACCTGAGAGCCTCCTGCACCCTACTCCTTACCCTTCCCTTCCCTGCGGGCGAGGTTTACCTTGGGAGATGAGTCCACAATGATTCCTGGCTTGTCCATACTGCTAAAAGTTGCTGCTGTGGTGTTGGCAGCTGGCAGGTGAGGACAGGGGGCCTCTCTAGCTATAGTGACATCTCGACCCCATGCACCAGGTTGCAACATCAGTCACTCAAATTTAGCCTGCTTGCCCTCTGTCATATTGTTCTATGGGTTTGGGGGCTCTCTCAAACAGGGGGCCTGTGACAAACTGCTCCCTCTCCACCTCCTACTCCTCAGACTGTCTCCACCAGAGGCACGGCCCTGTTTCTTGAGATATCCAGTTTTCACCTTTTTCTCCTGCATCCAGCTGCATCTGGCTTTTCAAGTAAATCTCCAAGTACCTCTGATTGTCACCGTCTACCACACAGGAGGAATGTGGCCGTTCTGTGAGGGTAACAAGCTTCAAGCTACTGTTGCTCATTCTCAGCTTGACCATTTGTCCAGCTGTCAACTTGAACAGGGTTTTGTGTGTAAATTTTTTTTTTTTTTTAGTTAACTTACCTTGCTTCCTGGCTTTATTTTTAAATTAGGTATTCAGTTAGGGCTTGTCTACACAGGGGTTTTATACCAGATCAAATCAAGTTAATCCAGTTTGAAAACACTTGATGCAATCCATCACTGTGCACTAATTCCACATTTATTATGAGCTCTGGAGCCCTCTGGGAAAAGGGACCAGGTTTCCTTCTAACTAAATTGAGTGTGATCTATTGTTCATGTGGACACAATTGCCGCACACCACTCTTTTGCTGTTCCACACAGTCCTTTGCAGGTCAGCCATTACTTACCTGTGCATTTACCTGTATGCCTTCCCATGCTCTTGTGTCAAGTTCCCAGCATGACATCTCCCCCCTTTAAAATGTAGCACAGAGCCAGACTCTGCCCCTTTGCTCCTAAGCTATGTCTACACTGGCAAGTTAGTTCAAATTAAGGAAGCTTAATTCAAACTAACTTAAGCCTTGGCCACACTAGGCTTTCATTAGTTCGAATTAAGGGCTTCCTTAATTCGAACTAATAAATTCAATTATACCTTTCGAACTAACCCTTAATTCGAACTAGTTAGTTCGAATTAAGTCAATGTGGCCATGTTAGTTCAAACTAACTGCTTAGTTCGAACTAACTGGCACATTGAGCTTAATGCAATTGACTAATTCGAACTATGTGAGTGCCATGCATGGCACTCGTTTAGTTCGAACTAAAATTCCAGTGGGGCCATGCTAGTTTCAATTAAGTTAATTCGAACTAACTAAACTTAGTTCAAATTAGTTAGTTCAAATTAACTAATTTGAACTAACTTTGGTAAGTGTAGACATAGCCCTAGATCCCAGTGGATCATTATTCTGGCAACGCAACCATCATAGCACACCAGACGCCCCACAACATGCCACTTCGAGCTGTGCTGGGATTCTGGATCTCATTGCCACATGGGGAGATGTGTTCTTGCAAGAAGCTGTTGCGGCAAGCCACTGGAATAAAGACCTTTCATGGACACTGCAAAGCAGATGTCTCAGAAGGGTCACGACCAGGACAATGAGCAGTGGCAGGCAAAGAGCAAGCAGCTCAGAAGAAGGGGGAATTCACCAAGAGATAGTTTGGCAGCATACATATGACCGTACATTTTTTTTAAATGAGGTGGTCAGGATTCTATACCAGTATAGTACAACCTGTTCAAGACACCATTCAAAGCCTGCTGCCTGGGCTCTCCCTTACACTGAGGATGACCAGCCAGACCCTGTGAAGAGTGAACAGGAATTTGCTGGAGAGGAGCCATCCCTGAAAACCAGGATTTTCTGAGTCCTTAGCTTAAAGAACTTGCAGATCTGGCAGTTATCTGAATGGCAGGCTTCCCCCAAGCACTTCAGGCACTTATCATGGGAGTTGCTCTGTGGGAAGGCCTTCCCCCAAGCCACACAAGGCTTCAGGCTCAGAGACGAGGCATAGCCTCCAGGAATGCATCTTATATGGAATTTAAAAGTCCTTAACAACTACTCTAACTATTAAAATAATTACTCTGCTTAATAGAAGAATAACAGGTAAAACAGAGTCCAATTGGACATTTGCAAGAGCAAGAGAAGAAAAGCAGTTCCAGCAACCATCATGGTGGAAAGAAGGAATTGCAGACACATAAGGCTGGTGACACCTCATACACTGTCTGCAGCATGTGCATGGGACTCTAGAGGGCGCCGAGACCAGCCCTGTGGGGTATGCTAAGGGAAGAGTTTTCCACTCCAAGAAGATCCTTGATACCAGCCAGCTGGGAAGCCAGGCCCATTCCTGCTGTGCTGCAACAGACCGTAACTGCTGCCCTGCAATAGCTGAACCAGCATCCCAGCCAGAAAACCAGATCAGGACCAAAGACACAGACAGGTGGAGGGAACATTGGCATATAAGTACCTATCTTTTCAATGCATTATTATTGTGCTATACTGTGGTTCTGGCTTCGGTTCTGGGAGCCCTGGAGCTGCAGTCATTGTTGGCGGGATGTGAGTTAGGAGTCCTTCTCAGTATCCAGCTTCTGTCTCCTTTCTTCCCTTAGTCCAAGCTGTCCACTTGGTGCCCTGCCAACCATGTTTCCAAAATGGCAACTGTCCACTTGGGCAATCAGCCTCTGTCTCCTGAGAGAGAGTTGAATAGCTGAAGCATTCATTTGTGCAAACTTCAACGGTTTATTGAGACCATGCCTACAGGAAAAGAAATGTTGTTGATGATGAAGAATAAATGGATATTGCATGCCCAGTAAAGGTACAAACAGTATTGTTCCACTCAAGACACAAATGCCCTAAAATATGCATGCTAGCTGGCAATCATTGCAAGACCCATTCTATTTTTCTCTACCTTTTCTCCATGTCTGCATGGGAGATACTGCAGAACTAAAGACCGAGAACCAACTTTGCAAGGTAGGGAATAGCTGAATGTCTTTGTGTCCCAGTATAGCTTGCAAGCCCTTTCCACATCTGCAGCACTTTTAGGGGAACCATGCTGGTCAATAATTTCATAGCTTAGCCTGCTAGTTTTTAAGGTCTGAGCCTGAGACTTCGTGTTTTGGCTAAGCTTAGGCCTCGTTCTTGGGCTAAGCAGTAGCAGCCATATTAGGAGAGACAGCAACCATCAGCTAAATAGCACATAGTCACATCTTCACATTCCTGAAATTATATCGAGACAATGTACTATTGGGCTGTTAAGAAGATGCTACTGTCATAATAGTACCTACCACCATCAGACCAAGAAACAAATCTGAAGATATTTAAAGACACGTTTGTTTGATAGTGTTCTGTCTGGCAAGGAACCACTTATCAACAGTTGCTGTAGCAAAACCTATACCTCCTATTATTTTGTCTTTATGGTACCCACTTCTCTGTTGCTTACTGAATGATTTCTGTCTGGTTCTTTGAATATTTCTGTCTGTTGCATAACTAAATATGTACTACTAACTCAATTAAGGGAGTGGGATATGATTGGTTAAAAAATTATTTCATAGTGGGCTCGGATTGGCCTTTTGCAGTACTTTAGTTTAAAATACTTGGTTAAGGTACAGCTAAGCAGGATTCAAGTATCACTATATAAACTGAGATCCAAAAGGAAGTTCTTTGGGACCTAACTACAGGTTACAGCCAAAGATCAGAGCTGCCAGACCTCAACACCCTGCCAACTTGCCAACTGTATTTACAGAAGCTGGAGTCCTCAGAGGAGGAGAAGTTTGTCTGCCTTATTTGGAATGGTGAGCACTCTATGCTTAGCGTGTATATTCTGTTTTGGAAAATTGTTACTAAATAGAAAATAAGAATATCACTGAATAAGGCTCCTTCACTGGTAAAAGATCCTACAGACTCACAGAGAATTACACCCAGAGCCCTACAAATTGGGGAAGGGTGGGTACTTCAATTAACCAGGGTACACCCAGAGCCTGATGGCCTGGGAATGGGTGAACCTGAACCCTAGAATGTGAATTGGGTAAGAGCAGGTGCCTTTCCCCTGGAACTCCATGGATTGGGAAAGGGTGGGGATGCCTCACCAGGGTTATGCCTTGTGCCCTACAGATTGGGGTAAAGATGGGGTGCAAAACCATAATGTGAACATAATTCCACCTCAGACCTCCTTTACAGCATAAGCAGCAGATAAACATCCCTATATACTCTGCACTCTTTTCACACACAGACCACTTACCACCTCAGAGGTTCCCCCAGGACTGGGAAGAGTCTCAGAAGGTAAAGTAACATAAAAATACTGTCATGACCTGTCTGGAACACGAACAATATGTGACTTCTTTTCCCCTATTTTCCCACAGCCACAGCACCTGCAATGGCCAGACCGTTGGAGACCATGCCTCTATGCACTGCTGAGAGGCTGGCCAAACTGAGAGGGCAAAAAAAGATTTGGAGTGAGATATTTATAGAGCTCATGGCAATGTTGCAAGGGAAAGTCAGATTGATTGAGAGGTGAAGGCTGTACGTGAGGAGCTCCCAACCTTTTACTCAGCATGACCTCATTAAACACTGAATTTTTGGCGACCCCAGCAGACAAGTCATGGCATTGCAATGCTTATGGTGTTTATATTTTTCATTTAAAACCTTTAATATCATTTACATTTTTTAACTAAAAATACAACCTAGAATAGAAAGCCTAAAATAATACTAAATCCATTAGCTGACATTTATTATTTTTTGCTTTAACTGTGGATTTTGCTATTACTGTGTAGTCATACTGTTAAACAACCCTAGATTTCACAGTTGCTCAATTGAGACTTGAAAGAGTGGGAAGGGGGCATACTTCTGAGATGTTGGGCACTGCATCCACCATCTTGGTTTATTTCTAAGATCCAAAATAGTCCAAGCAGGACGATACGTGTCAGAGCCTAGCCAGAAGTAAGTATCAATATGTTGTGATTTGGGAGATTTGACCAGCCCAATTTGCACCCACTTTTTCTGGCCCTAAGAATATCTCTGGACTTCCAAACCAGTGGGGAGTGTTGGGGTAATGGCCAAAACAGAGAACACTCCCTCTTCTATGGACACAGTGTTCCATTCCTTCTTTGTAGGGGTGTTAATCTAATATGTTGGCCAATTTCCAACTTGGACAATAACATTCTAATTAATTAAAAACAAACTCTGGCTATTTCAGTTGAATAAAATGCTGGATTATTTCTTATCCTAATATTACTGTGTGCTGTTAAACAGTTCCCATATTTCATCTAGAGATGGCTGCATTTTAAGGGTGGGTTCAATGGTTCCTTAAGATAAAAGACTAGAATCACTCTGCCTGGCATATGTCAGTGCAAATTGATCCCCCTACTCTGATGTGCTGTGATGAGGACATAGGTACTGGAAGGGGAATTCCTTCCTGAGGGAAGGCAGATGGAACAGGTGGTATTTTGGGGGGGAAGGGACTGCTTCACTTTCCACTCTAGTGCTCCATGGAAACTTCCAGAAACAGAAGCTGCTACTGGGATAGATAGAATCAGAGAAGATTAGGGTTGGAAGGAATCTCAGGAGGTCATCTACTCCAACTCCCTGCTCAAAGCAGGACCAATCCTAACTAAATCATCCCAGCCATGGCTTTGTCAAGTCAGGCCTTAAAAACCTCTAAGGATGAAAATTCCACCACCTTCCTAGGTGCCCCATCACCCTATTTATGAAAAAGTTTTCCTAATACACTACCTCAGCTTGCAACTTGCCCACCCTGGCCCCACTCCATCTCAGTGAGAGCTGTCCACAGTGCTGCGGTCTCCTTGACTGCCCCACTTCAGTCTCCTCTGGGCAGACTTTCCCCCATGGGGGCCAACCTGTACCTCAGTTTATGCTGGGAGAAGCTAGTGTGAATCTGACGTACAGGCTTGGAAAGCTCGAGTAAGCACTTTAATGCCTTCGTTTCATCCAAAACTGTGTAAAGATGATCATCACTATGAATTGTGCAGAGTACAAAGAACCCATAACCACAATATGAAATCCTTTGCAGCACATTACAAAAATCAAATAATGACATAATTACTCTGTATTGAACCATTAAAAGTTCTGATAATTATTTTCACCTAGTGTTGTTGTATGTGCTGATAGAAAGGACTTGAGTATGATTGTCAAATATACCATTACAGAAGCACTTATAAACACAGTGTGGTTTGTGTAGCCTATGGAAATAGTACTGAAAATAAGTAAAAGTGCAAGTATAAGCACAAGTACTTTTAGCTCCTGGCAAGTGTCTAGCCAATAGATGGATAACTACTTAAATGAGAAGCGCACTGTGGAAGAGGAAGAAAGCTACTGTGTTTTTCTCTCAATCCAGGGAGGGCACTGAGCGTTATGTGTCTGTCTGCTCTGGGCCCCACTACAACTCATCCCTCCACTGCAGGGTCAGATTAAGGCAGGTCCCCAGCCCCAGCCTAAAGGGGGCCCTACAGCCCCCCAAAAATCCAACCCTGACCTGAGTGGTGTTCCAAAGGGTAGCCATGTTAGTCTGGTCCAGCAAAACAAACAAGGAGTCTGGTGGCACTTTTAAAAACTAATTAATTTATTTATCGCATGAGCTTTCATGGAAGAAAATCTCACTTCGTCAGATGCTAGAAAATGGAGAACTTACAGAATAGGTGGAAAATAAATGCAGGGAAGTGTAATTCACAGGATCTGGTCAGACTGTAACAGCAAATCAAACCAGTTGTTAGGACTCAAACAGTGGAGTTCAGCAATTAGCAGGTCAGTCCTCACTTTACAGAGTCAAATTTGCATATGAATTCCAATTCTGCAGTTTCTCTTTGAAGCTTCCATTTGTTATCTATTTGTTTGAGCACAGCTATTAACAAATCGTCAATGGAGTGATGATAGGTTTTTAAAACAATTTTGAAAAAGTACTTAGAGGTTTGCTTTGCTGCACAGGACTTCTTGTTTGTTATATATATGCTTTACGTATCTTAAAAATGTACTTAAATACATATCTCAAATACAGACTATGTGAAGTATTTAAGTACAGGTGTGCAGAGTACTTCAGAATACGTAAGTATGGATTCAAGTATTCTGAAATGGGAACACTGCTTTCACCAAACCGCTATTTCCTTATGAAACCTGCCATAAAAAAAATATCTGCAGATTCATAAACCAGTCAGTATCTTAGGGCTTTGATAATCTCAGTCTTAAATCTCTTGGCACTGCTTTTATCCACACTGCTGAATCGCTAATATGATATGCATTCAAATAGGAATTTACGTGACTGGCCTAGGTCAAACATATGCAAATACCAAAGGAATTCTCAGCAGAAAATATATTTTTATTAATTTAACACTTCGGAGATGAGCAGTGATTTGATTTAGAACAGAGTAGTGGCTGGAGACAGATCTAGTATTTTACCTTGGGCACAGACTGATGAATTAACATTTATCACAATGGGGAAATGTCGCTTCTGTTGCCATAGTAACTAAAAGCACAGAACAACCACAGAACCAAGCAAATCTCCACGTGGAATGGGTTAAAATGAAGTTAGAGCTAACGCCGCTTCTGCTTGAAGGCCTGTAGAACATAAAAATAAAATTTATGTGGGAATTTAAGTTCATAGGCTGTGGAAAAGCTGGGTGTGGAAAGTGGCAATTGTTGAAACAACTATCTGAGGGCTGGGCTACCCTACAAAGTTAGGCTGACACATATCACCTTGCACCAACCTCTTTGTGCATATGTTTGTACCCTCATTTGTCTCCAGCCAATGTAAGCACCCTGATACAGCGATGCAGTAAAACCACTTCCCCAAATGGTTTGGAGCCATGGTCGACCTACTAAAGTCAATTTATGACCCCTGTTAATCCTAATAGCCCTCTAGTAACAGTTCTATAATGCCCCATTCCCTGTGACAAGGACTGCTCTGTTCACAACCGTGAATGCCACAGCCCAGAGGTAATGGAGACAGGAAGCCACTACCCCCATCTTCCCTACCAACTTCCACAATGAGGTTATTTGTGGAATATCTTTCCTTGATTGCCCACTTTAGTGAGCACATCTAGCACTCTCCCTTCTTGTGTGCAACTGCCCAACCAACTGCACTGGCAGATGCTCTCATGCCTGGAGCAGGCTCAGAAAATCAAGTACCTCTTGTCTATGGAGAGAAGAGGCTGCACAAACACAGCTGCGGAGCAGCCATAGAAATGTGGCCCATCCACGAGCAGATTGTGCAGGGGATCCAGGCAAAGGGGTATGTGTGACAGAGATCAGCAGGTGTGCTACATGAAAGTGAAGGGTATAGCAGGAACACTATACTCCTTCATGGTCTACCCTGTCCTGTCAGGCAAGCTCTGATGAGCCTGAGGAGGGGGAAGGGAACTCAGGTGAGCAGGGGCATACATTTTCCCTTACAGTGTTTAAATTTAAAGATGGCATCCAGCCTATCCCCAATTTAATAAGACAAAGATATTGAATTTTCATTGTTTTACTTGTACAAGAAGAGGTAGAAGCACATGTGACATGTGAATATGACAGAGAGATAAATACCAGGGAGAGAGAGAAATTATTTAAATTCACCACTAATATGGACACAAAAACAGATGGATATAATCCGGTCATCAGGAAGTTTAGACTTGAAAGTAGATGTAGGTTTCTAACCATCAGAGCAGAGAAGTTCTGGAACAGCCTTCCAAGAGAGCAGTTGGGACAAAAAAGCCTAGCTGGCTTCAAAACAGCTGGGTAAATTTATGGAGGGGATAGGATAATGGGACAGCCTATTTCGGCAGTTAACTGACTACTGGTGGTAAATATGTCAATGGCCTTAGATGGGACTTTAGATAGGGTGGGTACTGAGTTAGTGCAGAGAATTCTTTTTTGGGTGTCTGGCTGATGAGTCTTGCCCACATGCTCAGGGATTAGCTGATCACCATATTTGGGGGCAGGAGGGCATTTTCTCCCAGGGTTGATTTGCAGAAGCTCTGAGGGTTTTCACCTTTCCTGATAGGGTAGAGCATGGGTCACTTGCTGATGGTTTCTCTGTACCTTGAAGTCTTTAAACCATGATTTAGGGACCTCAGTCAGTGACTCAACCATAGGTTAGGTGTCTGTTGCAGGAGTGGGTGGAGGTTCTGTGGCCTGCATTGTGCAGGAGGTCAGATTAGATGATCATATTGGTCCCTTCTGGCCTTAAAATCTATATATCTATGAAACACGGAAATAAACCCTGCATACAAAGCACAGCAACACTAAGTGTCAGTCTGATCTGCTCAAGGGAGTATTCAGAGCATTGCTTGCCTGGTGGGCCCTGTCGTGGTCCATTGCTGAGGGACCTGTTACTGCACAGGCCAGGGTCCAGCAGGAGGCACTCAGCTCCTATCCTACTTTCTCACTGCGCCAGGGTCCACCTCTGAGTCCAATGACCTGGACTCTGATCTTGGGGACCACAGCAGTGCTGAGGCAGCTGCCACCCATGTGGTGACTGGGGGGTTGGCGATCAGTGCCTTGGCAAAGGAGACCAGTGCTGAGACAACCAGTGCTGAAACATCGAATGGAGCTGAAATGGCAATCAGTGCCAAGTCGGCCCCTGGTACCAGGATGATGACCAATATCTGGACGTTGAGCAGTGTTGGGACTGCAGCCAGTGTCGAGATGGTGAGAGGCGTTGGAACCAAGACCAATGCCTGGACAGAAACTGGTGCTTGGATGAGGAGTGATACCTGGTCGGCCACCTGAGTGAAGGTGACCAGTGCCACATAAATGGAGGCTTCCCCCTCAATGGCACCACAGTGAATAGTGCCGGGGGCCTCAGGTCTTGCACCTTGCCTCCAGAGACGGAGGACTGCCGTGCCGTCATGGCGATCAGGTCCCACGCTGCCCCAAACGTGTCTGGTGTGGAGAGGAGGTCCAGCTCCTCTACCTCACTCTTCCTCACCAGGGACCCAAGTCTCACCAGGCTCCCTGGAGTTCCTTGCTGGGCTGAGACTGATGGACCTGGAAGTGGGATCTCCTGCTATCAGGGAGGCTGCACTGAAGACGAGTGCCCCCTGTCAGCCCTGTGTTTCTTGCGTGGCACCAGAGAATGAGACCATGCTGCATGGGCTTTCCTATGGTGAAAGGCAGTGTTGGGGATCCCTCTGCACTGAGGTCTTCTTCGGCGCCAGTTCCCTGATGCCAGGACACTACGCTCCGATGTGCCAGGTGCCAGGTCTTGGAGTTGCGGCCCCAGCACTGCCTCCAACAGAATGTGCGCTCCTTTCCTTGTGGCTTTGCAGATGAAAGCTCCTATAGATCTTACACCGATCTGTCTGGTATGACTCCCCCAAGCACTTTAAACAGAACTCACCTGGATCACCCTTTGTCATAGAATTATGGCAGGATCCACATGGCTTACGGTCTTGTGTTCAAGGCATGCCCTGCAGCCTGAGGTGGGTTCCTAACATGGAAGACCTGTTAACTCTATTTACACTAACTATACTCAACAACTACTAACTTGCTAATTATTTACTGGAAAACCGCTAAGAATTAATAGATGGAATGCTTTGCAGAAGGAAACCAACAGATGCTCCAACAACTATCATGGAAGGTAAGAAGCAACTATTTGGGTAGCAGGTTGACAGGTCCCTATATACAATGCTATGAAGGTGCCACTTGAGGGGATACCTGCATTTACCCGCCAGGAATCGCGGGGGGGGGGGGGGGGAAATCTTCCGACCATCATGCATGTGGCACGCATACACCTGTTTAGAATGGACATGAGCAAGCACTCAAAGAAGACCAATCTAACACATCTAGAAGAATGGGTTGCATGAAGGTAGAGTAAGCCATTATTGATAAATGCGCGGTAATGTACATTTGAACTTTTCAGACACCTCACCTGGTTCTAAATTAATTAAACGCCTCAGGAAAAAAAGACCTGTGCATCATTGTGGACAGCTCAATGAAAACCTCTGCTCAATGTGCAGTGGTGGTCAAAAAAGCAAACTGTGTTTGAATGAAGAAGGAATGAAATGGGACTATGGAAAAATATGCCATTATAGAAATTAATGGAATTCCATCACCTTGATAGTTATGATCATCCTATCTCAAAGGATATAGCATAAATAGAGGAGGTTCAAATATGGATTGGGTTATCAGAAGCACAGAAGGAGTTCTGTGAGAAGAAATGGAAAGATTGGGGCTAGTTAGGTTAGAGGAGACACAATTAAGAGGGGACACTGCACAAGTATACAAAGTAATTAATTATACAGAGAAATACATACAAAAGCTATACAGAGAAAGTAAAATGTATGCTCCTGCTCATTCATTCTTCTCATTCATTCAGTCTTCTGGAAGACTGAGGAACATTCAATGAAACTGAAAGGCAAGAAAGGCATCAGACTGATGAAACTGGTGAAAGGGGGAAAACACACTTAATTACCCTGTGGAACTCATTGCCACAAAGTATCATTGGCTGTGTCTACACTTGCTAAAATTAGTTCGTATTAGTTAGCATGGCCACACTGGAATGTTAGTTCAAACTAAGCAAGCATTTGCTTAGTTCGAATTAGCGATCCCCATTCATTTCAATGGCTGGTTAATTTGAACTAAGAAATTAGTTCGAATTAACATGGCCACATTGGTTAATTGGAACTAGTTAGTTCGAATAACCCCTTAGTTCGAATACCCTCTTCGAACTTATTAGTTCGAATTAAAGAAACCCTTAATTCGAACTAACTAAAGCTTAGTGTAGCCATGGCTTTAGTTACTTCGAATTAAGCCTTCATAGCCATTGAGACCAAGAGCTTAGTAGGACTTAAAATAGTATCGGAAGTGTATGTGAATAATGAGAACATTTTCATTACAATAGGTAGGATAAAAATACTGTTAGAAAGGATAGAAATCCTTATGCTTCAGGGCATAATCCAGTCACTAACTGATGCATTGCAAGAAGGAAATTCTCCTAATAGCAATTTATTCCATAATTGTCCACTAAGCAGTTCCTTCCACTTCCTTTGACACACCTTATACTGGCTACTGTTGAAAACAGGGTACTGCACTGCAATGCTTGATCCAATCTGGCAACTCCTACACTGTGGGTCTGAGACCATCAAATAACTAAATTCCATTTAAGAGATTAGCAGGAACTCCTATGAACTGAGGTAAACTATATTCTGGATCAAAATACAGACAGCTCAGTCTATTTTCTGATAAACAGTGTCATGACTGGATAGATTGCCTGATGCTGATCCCATCCCCACCCTCATGATCTGGGGCAGTAGCTTGTGTTCTTTATCCGTCTAGCCCACATGTAGCCTTAATCCATCCTTGAACCCCCATGATGGGCACCATTTGCATAATTGAAGAGGGGACAAATAGGGTTGATTGATCTAATTAGCCATCATGCTTTCAAGTGGGTATTTTTTTTATTTGGAATATGAGACCCAAGCAAGTCATTCAGCAGCTGGCAATGTCTTCTGTGGAAGATAGACTTCAGCCTGAGAACAAGAGAAGCAAAGTCAGTCTCCATGGCAATAGGTGAATCAGGCAAAGATTGACACTGGGTGAGTTGAGCAAGGAGGAGGGAGAGGTAGTGCTCCTAAGACTGTAACACTTGTTCTCACCTTCCCAGCATGCTGCTCCCCACCCTCAGATCTTGTGGGGTGAGGTCAACGTAGAGCTCCCTCAAGCAACCAAGCATGCTGTTTGCACCAGAGAAATTCCCTCAGAACCTTGCAGACTGTTTATGATCTTCTTACACTTCTGGAGTGGGTGGACAGAATAGCACAGAATAGTCTTGTCACAGAAATGAGACACAATCTCTTCTTGCTGCTATGTTATTGTGTGCTAGGTTTTTCACAAAAGTGTATAGGCAGATAACGGGTACCAGACCTGTAACAAATACCATATAAATGATGGCACTGACCACCATGGATCATTGGAAATGACAGCCAATGCCACATACCAGGGAAAGGGAGTGGAGAAAAATAATACAATCTCATAGCGAGGTTTGCTCCTGGATATAGAGGCAAGTCAAAATCATGTCCTGATATGAGCAGGGCGCTATTGTTATCAGATATCCAATCCAAAATAACTGCTTCACGAGCTTGTGTAGATGAATCCTAATTTGCTCAAGATCACAAAGTAAGTCAGAGGAAGGAGAATCAGGAACAAATATTGATAATAAGATGTCTGACTAGTGTTAGGTAATTCCAGCTGAGTCATTTGCATAATAAAGGAAGCAATTCCTTGTCATTATGAAAAACAATCCAACAAATAGAACTGTTTTAAGTCTGCATAGCACTGGCCAGGGATGCCATCATGCCCATTTTGTTAGACCAGTCTTCCAGCTGTGAAGTCAGTGTTGTCAGGGCCGTCCTTGGGGGGGCCGGGCCTGGCTCATGCCGCAGCCTCAGCTGGGGCCTGCTCCTGCCGGACCCGGCCAGGGACCTGAGGCCGCGCTGCCGCTGGGAGCCAAGGCTTGCCGGGCTCCCGGGGGTGGGGTGGGTCGACCCAGGCCTCCCTTCCCCCCTCCAGCATGGGGTGGGGCCCCCACCCAGGCCAATTGGCCCCAGGCCCCGCTCCCCCCTAGGGACGGCCCTGAGTGTTGTATTCCAATGCTGTAGATTTGGATTTAAGTCTTAAGGCTTTTAGTTCATCCTTAAATTCCCACTCAAGGGGAGTCTCATGCAAGGTATTTGTAATTAATAGGTTGGGGGCCTATTGCTGGAGTGGGTGAGTGAGGTCTTGAGGCCTGCATTTTGCAGGAGGTCAGACTAGATGATCGTACTGGTCCCTTCTGACCTTAAAAACTATGAGTCTATGAATTGTATTATTGCATTGCAGGGAAATGATCCATAGATCTCTAGGAATAATTAAAGCATTTCCAAGCCTCTGCACACAATTGTATTCCTACTAAGGCTTCTGAATTTATTTCCTCTGGCTTCTCTTAATTCTACTGTCTTCCCAGTGCCCAGAAGAGGGAATCTGAGAGCTAAATTCTCAGCTGGTATAAATCAACATGGCTATATTGTAGTCTAATTTATACTAGCTGAAGATCTAGCCTTAACTGTCTGCTGCTGAGTATATATCTTCCCTTATTTAGTTTAGCTCTCCATTATCTGTCTGATCTCATTAAACAAAGTTTCTTGTTTACATTCTTCTGGAGCACAGTTCTAATGTGAGGCCTTTCTAACTCAATTGTCTGTCACATAAGATTCATTTAGTAATACTGCTCCTAATCTTGGAAACAGGCGCCCTACATAAATTAGATCTACCTGTGTCCTAACGAAATTATAACAAATGGTAGCATTGAGTTGTTTCTCTCATTTTCTTTTTAACATTAAATACCAGAGAACATCCACAGTCAGGAAACTGCTTTCCCTCACGATTATCTTCTCATTAGTGTAAAAGAGAAAAAATTACCTTAGTAATTTTCTTGACAAATTGTCATGACTCTTTGGATTTATTTTATTGTTTAGTTTGAAAGAGATTCTTCTGTAACCTACTCAAAAGATATCTGAAATGAACTCTAAATAAAATACCACAAGACAGAAGTGAGATTTGAGAAGATAATTTGATTTGTGAAATGTGCATGGAATCTTATTAGATTTTGTTACCTTAACATTCTAATTAACAAACATTACGTTCTTAGAATTATTCCTCGGGGCTGTAATTTTAGCATAACACTAAGTTTTTATAAATAAGGAAATAGAGTTGAAATTCATTTTGACAGTGCATACATTTATAATTAATTATATATTAATGAAGTGTAATGTTCTTTGTGGCCAGTTTTGTTTCATATTTCTCTAAATATCATCTTTCATCTCCTGGAGTTTTATATTTAAATTACTTGGAAAAGAATTTTTTTAGTCAATGAAATAATATGCAGAAGATAAGGGCAAGGGTGGGGAAGAGAGAGTAGTGTAAATAACTAACTGAACTAATTTAGTTTTCTCCCCTCTTTTTATTCTGGGAGTCTCTCTCATAAATAATGTCTTGAATCCCAACTATCCCAAAACAGTTTTAAAAATCATGGGCTGAATTTTCAAAGTTAGGCATCTGCAATTAGAATAATAGAATCATAAAATATTAGGGCTGGAAGGGATCTCATGAGGTCATCTAGTCCAACCCCCTGATAAAAGCAGGACTACTGCCACTAAATCACCCCAGGCAGGGTTTAGTCTAACCGAAACTTAAAAGTTTCCAAAGACGGAGATTCCATCACTCCCTAGGTAGCCCATTCCAATGCTTCACCACCCTCCTAGTGAGAAAGTTTTTCCTAATATCCAACCTCGACCTCCCCAGCTGCAACTTGAAACCATTGCTCCTTGTTCTGTCCTCTGTCACCACTGAGAATAGCCTAGTTCCCTCCTCTTTGGAGCACTCCTTCAAGTAAGTGAAAGCTGCTATCAAATCCCCCCTCAGTCTTTTCTTCTGCAGACTAAATAAATCTAATTCCTTCAGTCTCTCCTTTTAAGTCATGTGCCCCAGTCTCTTAATCATTTTCATCGCCCTCCGCTGGACTCTTTCTAATTTGTCCACATCCTTTCTGTAGTGGGGAGCCCAAAACTGGACACAATATTACAGATGTGGCCTCACCAGTGCCGAATAGAGGGGAATCCCTTGATCTGCTAGCAGCGTTCCTACTGATGCAGCCCAATATGCCATTGGCCTTTTTGACAACAAGGGCACACTGTTGACTCATATCCAGCTTCCCATCCACCATAACCCCCAGGTCCTTTTCTACAGAGCTGCTACTTAGCCAATTGGTCCCCTGTCTGTGGCAGTACATAGGAATTTTCTGTCCTAAGTGCAGGATTTTGCACTTGTCCTTGTTGAACCTCATGAGACTTCTTTTGGCCCAGTTGTGCATACACATATGTGTGTATCTTAATAATAATGTATGCTGATATTAGTATACATGTAAATCAAGTATTTGTGTGTGGTCTGTTCTTAATCAGCAATGTTTACTTGCAGTTACTGGACTAATAAACCCATGCTGGGTATTTAGGTAATAAAATGGTCATCAAGGGCTTAATTGGGTTACTGAGCATATTAAGGGGTTGGAGCCATGACACTCCACTTCTCTCTTATTGTTTAGTTTTTGCATGATTTTCCCCACTCTGTTATGTAGTTAAATAAAGCAGCATGCTCCTAGCCTGCAATGCTATAAGTAAAGAGTTTTTCTTGCGCACCCTTTACAAATCTGATAATGAAGAAAAACATAAGAATGGGAACTTTGCAGAAAATTGAGGCGTTAAATGTGGAAAATGAAGATTGGCAACAATATAGTAAAAGACTGGGCCACTGCTTTCTTGCAAATGAGAAAGACGAACAGAAAGCAATTTTTCTCAGTGTCTATGGTAGGAAATCAACTCCCTCTTCAGGAATTTGTTACAACCTCAGAACACAACAGAGCTATGAGAATACTTGGATAAGTTAACTAACTAACACAGGTCTGTCTCATTTTTTTCAATCCTTTGAAAGAATTTACATCACCTCCTAAAGAAGATGACCCCCTGCTATTGAGGAAAGGGACAAGATAAGAATTTCCAGGGAGTCTAAAAAGACACTTGAGTCCTCAGATCTCCTTGTTCATTTTGACCCAGGCAAAGAATTAATCCTGTCATGTGATACTTCATCACATGGGGTAAGGGGAGTTTTTTCCCATAGAATGAGTGATGTCAGAGAATGACCAATTGAAAATGTCTCCAGCTCACTGTCTAAAGCTGGATGTGGTTATTCTTGGCTAGAGAAAGAAAGACTAGCTATTATTTTTGGAATACAAAAATTCCATCCATAGTTATATGGGAAGCCGTGTACCAATCTGACAGATCAGTGACTCTTTAGTGAAAATAAGGGTGTGTTGGCTATGGTAGCTGACCTGCCTACTGGGCTTTAACCTTAGCTGCTAATAGGATAGTCTATAAGGCAGCCAACACAGATTTCCTCAGCAGATTGTCACTACAAGAACCATCTGATTCCACAAAGCTTCTAGGAGAGACTGTGTTACTTACATATCTAGGAGAGAGATGTGTTACTTCAACCAAACACCTGTAAAAGCATTACAGATAAGGAAACAGACTAGACAGATTCCTGTCCTGTCCTGGGCACAGCAGCACATACTGTGTAGAGTTGGCCAAATCACTGAGAAAGGGAAGAGTTCCACCCATTCATGCCCAGGAATAGAGAACTGAGCATTGGTGTATATTCCAAGGACTTGAAAAAAACAATGGATATTATGATGAGATTAGTGAACTACATACACTCAACTTCTAACTTGCAAAACTATCTTTTAAAAACTCTTTTACAAGACATTTCAGCTGAATTCCTTGACCTGTTGTAACACAACGTTCACTGGTTAAGTAGGGGGTGCATGTTAGAGAAGTTTTGTGAGTTTCAAGAAGAAATAATATAATTTCTTTCAAACCACAAGACCAATGGCTATGTCTATACCTACTAAAGTTAGTTCGAATTAGTTAATTTGAACTAACTAATTCTAACTAATTTTAGTTAGTTCGAATTAATTTAATTCGAACTAGCATGGCCCCACTAGAATGCTAGCTCGATCTAAGCAAGTACCATATGTGGCACTTGCTTAGTTCGAATTAGTCAATTGCATTAAGGTCAATTTGACGGTTAGTTTGAACCAAGCACTTAGTTCGAACTGACATGGCCACAATGGGTTAATTCAAACTAACTAGTTCGAATTAACCATTAGTTCGAAAAGTATAATCGAATTTATTAGTTCGAATTAAGGAAGCCCTTAATTCGAACTAATGAAAGCCTAGTGTGGCCAAGGCTTAAGTTAGTTCGAATTAAGCTTCCTTATTTCGAACTAACTTGCCAGTGTAGACATAGCCAATGAGACTTGCAAGTGCCTAGAATTTATTAATAATGTCCTCTCTATGTCACAGGTAGCTTTTTTTACCCCCTTTCTCTCCCTGTCTGTGGACTCTGTTCACAGCTTACATGCAAACTGAGGTAAACACACATCCCTTTGTTTAATACAGGCCTGCTTAACCAGTTCTACCTAACTGGGGCTAAGTGACTTGAATATGTGCCTTTACTGTCATACAGGGGAGATTTCATAATGTTACACATAAATTGCTACATATATTTCACCATGGTATTATTGGCCACCAAGTTCTTAGTTTTCAAATGATACTTTACAAGGCATGTTTTGTACAAAGATTATTATAATAGCATGTAGGGGTGTGAATATCAAGGTGCATTCTGTAAGATCTCCTGCTCCCCAATCATTCTTCTCCTGTCCTCTTTCAGACTTTTCTTTGGTCTTCTTCTTATAACCATTACTGGATAATTGTACAGGCAAATCTCTTTAACCAGTCAAAAATTGTCTTTCTATATTATTCTTTGCCTTTAATAATGAAAAACTGTGGTCTTGCTACCTCTTTCCAAAATTTGATATTGGCTCTCTACTCCAGGTAAAATACTTTTTTTGGTTTTGTTTTGGGGATTTTTTTGTTGTTGTTATATTAGATGTATTAAAATAAAAAAAATAAAGAATAACTTTTAAAAATGCAATGGGATTTCTTCAGCCTAAAACTGGAAAATAAGGCCTGAGGCACATGTTTGAAATTATGTGCCTACATTTGTGTGCACTGCATGTGCAAATCTGGCAATTGTGTATACAAATGTGTATTTAGACATCTAAATAGCCATTTGTGTATGCAACTTCAGTAATTGTGAATGCAAATATGATCACATGATTGTGTACGCATTGATTTCAGAATCTAGGCCTCGAAGATCTAAGCAAAACAGAGAGGTTCTTGTTTGCAATCTCATCTGACAGAACACAAACTGTAAATGTCATGATACTGGTATTGTCTCATGCAGAAGAATGAAGGGCTGATTTAGCTGCCTGCATTGTAAACCTGTGTTTAAAGGTAAGGTAGGTATTCAATCTATGCAACTATTTCATAGAATCATAGAATAATAGGGTTGAAAGGGACCTCACGAGGTCCAACTCCCTGCTAAAAAGCAGGACCACTCCCCCTAAATCACCCCAGCCAGGGTTTTGTCTAACCGAGCCTTAAAAATCTCCAAAGATGGAGATTCTACCACCTCCCTAGATAGCCCATTCCAATGCTTCACCACCCTCCTAGTGAGAAAGTTTTTCCTAATATCCAACCTTGACCTCCCCAGCTGTAATTTGAAACCATTGCTCCTTGTTCTGTCCTCTGTTACCCTCGAGAACAGCCTAGCTCCCTCCTCTTTGGAGCAACCCTTCAAGTAGTTGAAGGTTGCTATCAAATCTCCCCTCAGTCTTCTCTTCTGTAGACTAAATAAGCCTAGTTCCTTCAGTCTCTCCTCATAAGTCATGTGCCCCAGCCCCCTAATCATTTTTGTTGCCCTCCCCTGGACTCTTTCTAATTTGTCCACATCCTTTCTGTAGTGGGGAGCCCAAAACTGGACACAGTATTCCAGATGCGGCCTGACCAGTGTCGAATAGAGGGGAATGATCACATCCCTCGATCTGCTGGCAATACTCCTACTGATGCAGCCTAATATGCCATTGGCCTTTTTCGCAACAAGGGCACACTGTTGGCTCATATTCATCTTCCCATCCACCATAACCCCCAGGTCCTTTTCTACAGCGCTGCTACTTAGCCGATTGGTCCCCAGCCTTTAGTAGTGCATGGGATTTTTCCGTCCTAAGTGCAGGACTTTGCACTTGTCTTTGTTGAACCTCATGAGGTTTCTTTCGGCCTAGTGTTCCAGTTTGTCCAAGTCTCCCTGGATCCTGTCCCTGCCCTCCAGAGTATCTACCATTCCCCCCAACTTGGTGTCATCCGCAAACTTACTAAGCACGCAGTCTATTCCATCATCAAGATCATTAATGAAGATGTTGAATAGAACCGGCCCCAGGACCGACCCCTGGGGCACTCCACTCGTTATGGGTTGCCAATCAGACATTGAGCCATTGATTCCTACCCCCTGAGCCCGTTGATTTAACCAGTTTTCGATCCACCTTACGGTGCACTCGTCCAACCCATACTTCCTTAACTTGCCGATGAGAATGCTGTGGGAAACCGTATCAAAAGCCTTGCTAAAGTCAAGGTATGCCACGTCAACGGCTCTTCCCGCATCCACAAATCCAGTCATCTCATCATAGAAGGAAATCAGGTTGGTCAGGTACGATTTGCCCTTGGTGAATCCATGTTGACTGTTCCTGATCACTCTATTTTCCTCCAAGTGTTTCAAGATGGATTCCTTGAGGACCTGCTCCATGATTTTCCCAGGGCCATGATTTTCCCAGGAGTATTTCCTGGAGTTCAATTTTTGTGTGCATGGCACAGCTCGGGAGCTGCGGTATGAAGGTCTCGTCGAGCTACCCACACCAGACTGCTGCCTCTGCATAAGGATTTCTGCTAATATTTTCTATTCCAGCAGTCAGGGGACTGACATCCCTTTCCTCATTATTGTGCCAGAGAACATCATAAGATTTCCTCATGCCAAGGGACTCTTCCACTGGCCTTTTAAGACAGGCTTGAACTTGGTTTGTGCTACCAGAGTGTGCAAAGCAGTTTTATCAGGCTGAAGGATCCAGTGCATGATACTTGATAACTAAGTCATTATGTCCAGTATAGCGATTGAGGTTTCTCAAGTCAGATTGTCCTTAGATAACATGAGGAGGTCAAAATTGGTATGTCTGGAGCTAATGGATTATAATCAGGACAGCTGATAGCATTGATATCTGCAGTAGGAGGCGAGAGCTCTTGTGAAGATTCTGTCACATTTAGACTCATAGGCTATGTCTACACTAGAAAAAGTCGACTATAAGTCCACTTAATAAGGTCGACTAAGTCGACTTAAAGTCGACCTTATTAAGTCGACTTAACAAAGTAGCTTCTTTTAAGTCAACTTAACATTGGACATAGGCGTCCACACTGGCATTAAGTCGACTTAATAAAGTCGACTTAAGGGCTACTCCCCATCAACACCATCCTTAAGTTGATTTAAGAAGTCGACTTAAGGCTTAAGTCAACCTAAGAAGGGGTAGTTTTTAAGTCAACTTAAGCTTTCATTAAGTCGACTAAGGAATATCTTAAGTTGACTTAATGAAAGCCCAGTGTGGACATGGAGTAATTTAGGTCGATTTAAGGGTCCTTAAGTCGACCTAAATTGCTAGTGTAGACATACCCATAGACACCAAGGTCAGAAGGGACCAATATGATAATCCAGTCTGACCTCCTGCACAATGCAGGCCAGAGAACCTCCCATCCGCTCCTGCAATAGACACCTAACCTATGATTGAGTTATTAAAGTCCTCAAATCATAATTTAAAGACTTTAAGGTACAGAGAATCTACTATCAAGTGACCTCTGCCCCATGCTGCAGAGGAAGGTGAAAAACCCCCAGAGCCTTTGCCAATTTGCCCTGCGGGAAAATTGCTTCCAAACCCCAAATACTGCAATCAGTTAAACCCTGAGCATATGGGCAAGACTCACTAGCCAGACACCCAAGAAAAAAATTTCTGTAATAACTCAGAACCCAGCCCATTTATGCATATCTCTTCTTTTTCCAGAAGTATGAATTCCAATTACAACCTGTAGTTTCTGCAGGCAGTTTAAGTGCTCTGGGTCTCATTTGCAGAGATGATGGTGAGCTTTTCCTATAGCTCATATTCTAGTAAGTTATGATACAATATTTTGGAAATTTTCAAGTCAGCAATTCCATTGCACTCTGTCTTCCCCCTATCCTGGAGTCCATCAACAGTCTTAAAACTACAAGCTAGATGACTGCTGCCAGAGCTAGACTGCTGTATTTCTGAGTGCTTTTATTTCTAGCAAATTGGAAACACTGCCTCTTTAGACTGCCTCATGTCTTTCATTTCTGCCTAGGTGGATGATTACAAACTAGTGTAACAATAAGGCTAGAACTAAGAGCAGGGCCAGATTAAGGGCTCCTGGGCTGCCCACTTTTGTAGGTCCCCCTGCCTAAGGCCCTGATCCCTCACTACCATAGGCCCCACCCCGACACCCCACCAGAGCAGCCTGAGGGGTGGGCGACCTGGGGCCAGAGGCCACAGACCTTAGTGTTCCTGCCCCATCTCTGGGTCAGCTCATCTGCCCTCAGGGCCAGGGCTGGGTTGCATGTGCTATGGTGTAGGGAGAGAGTATGGCCCCCCTCGGAGATGGACAGCCTGGGCCCAGGTACACCTGAGTGGGCGGAGCCAGAAGCAACCTGTCCGTCAGACCGGAAGCTGGTGGGCGGGACAGGAAATATAAGGGGAAGGCCGGAGAGCCCAGTGGAAGGGAGACACCGAAGGGGAAGGGTGTCCCTCTGTTCCCTCCCCAGCAGCCGCCTGACCCTTACCCGGCGGAGAACCTGCCTGCTGCCTGGGGCCCCGATGGTCGCCTGGACCCCGGCGGGACCGCCTGCCGAGACCAGCTCCCCCGGAGACGCCGTGCAGAGGACTATTTAGATCTTCCGCTCCCCACACCGCAGGCGGGTCGTTCGGATGAGTCCCTCCCAGCACCGGGCTGCGACCTGGAGGAGCTCCCCCTGGCCGAGGAAGATGCCCCAACCCCAGAGGCGGGGTGCGACTTGGAGGAGTTGCCCTCAGCAGAGGACGTGGCCGGACTAGGTGACCTCCCACTGGGTGACTACCCCGAGGAAGAGGACGATGAGGGCTCCGAGCAGGTACCAGCGGGGACGGGGGCAGGAAGTGGCCCAGGGGACCGGGAGGCCTATTCTGACTCGGCGGTTCCTGAGCCTGAGTCACTGTATACTGGTGAGGATTTCGCCGGATCCGTGGTAGAACCTCCTGCCACGGATAGGGCCCTGGGCTGGGATGCAGTGGAGTTGGGTGGGCCTGCGTCCCCCTGCCTCCCCCCTTCTGGTACCGCCCCAGAAGCCTCCGCGAACGAGGAGTCTTCGCAGCCGGAGCTAGATACATAAGCGCCCGGTTACAGAGACAGTTTGTTCGCCCTGCCTGCCCCGCCCGAGGGGCCAGAGACAGCTTGGCTTGCTGCCTGCCCTGACCCAGGGGCTAGAGACAGTTTGTTCGCCCTGCCTGCCCCGCCCGAGGGGCCAGAGACAGTTTGGCTTGCTGCCTGCCCTAACCCAGGGGCTAGAGACAGTTTCTGACCTGCCTGCCCTGCCTGAGGGGCTAGAGGCCGGTTGTTTTCCCTGCCTGCCCCGCCCGAGGGGCCAGGGACCCTTTGTTGTTCCTTCCAGGGACGGAGGGACGAGTCAGGCCCCAGCCAGGAGGGCCGGCGGTCTGACTACACATGGCCTTCCAGGACCCAGAGCGCTTTCACCTGCCCTGCCAGAATCTGCCATGGGGGCTCCGGCACAGCGGCCCGACAGTGCTTTAAGCCCTGGAGAGCTACACCGGAGGCCGCACTGCGCACCAGCCAGCCCTGCCCCTGGAATGCAAAAGACACACCCAGGCCCACCCCGCTCCCAAGGGTAGAACAGCTGGCCTGGGGGCAGAGCAGGAGCACCATGGACCAGCCTCTGGCCCCAGGGCCAGCAATGTCTCTCCCAGCACCCCTCAAGCCCAGCCAGTGGTGTGCTCAACGCAGGGGCCTTTGGGGCTGCAGCCTGGGGCTACAGCCTTTAAAGCCCCTGCATTGATCCGGCCCTGACTTGGAAAACAACTAACTTTCATTTACTTAACAGAACTTGGTATGGTTACACAGCAAAATTTACCAGAGATCTTATTAAGCTTACTTCCAGCTTTGCTTTGTTGTCAGTATATGAGAAATCTGCCTACAGTTTTACCATCTTGGGTGCTGGGAGCTGCTCAGCCCTCATAAAATAAGCATATCAGTTTTGGAGCAGACATCTGCAGGTAAAACTTATGGAACCCCACAAAAGCAAAATTGCTTTTTGTGGCATTGGCCCAGATCAACAAGAGGAGCTAGATATTGCAACGCCTAATTTTTAGGTGCCTAGAAAATAAATGGAACAACATTGGAATCCACAAAGCCTGAATTAGGTGCCTAGGCTCCCCATACAACCCATGGGCAGACACCTTAGAATGTGATTCACAAGCCAGAATGCTAGGCAAGGGACTACCTAAACTAGCCAATGGGAGATGCCAATGAGATATATCCTAGATCCATCCCTCTCACTAAGTTAAGGGTGTAAGTCCAGAGCCCAGGATGGTGTCTATCTCTTTGTTAGAGATCTATAATGTGATCTGTCTATGCTTAGGGTAGCCACCTGCAAATGCTAAGGCCAGGGCATGCTGCAAAAGGAGAGTAGATTCACCAGCAATGGTGGGTAACACTAGACTCCCCAACCAGCCATAAACAGCGCTTCTAATTCCCTGCATTGGTAGTCAAGAATCCAGAACAAAAAATATACAGCCAACCCCCTTTCCTTACTACATTTCACACACTGGCTCCCAATCAGTTATTAGGTCTACTAACAAGGTATGTTACTAAAACTCTGTTCTTTACCAAAACATTCTCCTGACCCCAAAGGATCAGCCACATTCCCAGATCAATGGCAGAATATCAAAAATATAATGTGTTGCCTAATGGGGTGTGCAGCTGTTCATTCCTGATATTTCATATAATCAGTTAACATTTTTCATGCTTCCTGTACCAGTAAAACAAGTCAGATAAGGGATCTTTTGCCCCTAAAGACAGTGACTTGCATTTAGAGCTGCTCTTGCTGTACTCACACTGAACAGTGTCAAATATTACAAAAAGGAACTCTACTGAAGGTTACTCCTGGAGGAATTCTGTGCCAAAAAAATAAAAATTCTGTGCACAATATTTTTAAATTCAGCATTATTTTATTTATCAAAACAATACAATATGATCATGCTTCCACTGTCAGTTCCAGTGGCCTCGGGCTGACATCGGGAGCCCTGGCCGCCCGATCTAAGCAGGAGTGCTGAGCGGAAGCAGAAACAAATGTTTTAAGTTTAGTTTATACTTATTTATATGTACTGAATGCCTCTCAGTGTGCCATATTGTAGAATCAGAACATATTTCTGATTGTGGAATGTGTGTGCATGTCCATCTTAAGGGTTAATGAGAGATCTAAAACTCATGTTATATTCTTCACATTAAACAGATGTAGTGAATCAACTCTGAATTCAGTGCACTTCTAAAATCAAATATTAAACAATGGCTGCTACTGCTGAGTAATTTAAAATCTTCTTTATCTCTCTTTGTGAGATCAAGACATTTCTATGTATCCAAGAGAACTGAATCGCATTTTGATTGTGCATACAATATATTTGAAATAGCTTTTATTTTATGCATGGGGAAAAATAATTCCTCTGTATGTCAAATAATTAGGCAAGAATTGTTTACACAACAGTGAGATAAAAAGTCAAAGCATATGTCATCATTCACTACATGCAAATTAAAAACGGGTCTGAAATGGAATGCCATACAGTACGCAGCCCTCCATGGAGAATTTATTTCACACATTCAAATGAAAAAGTACGCTAGGGGGCGCCTGATGTCTCAAAGATCATTGCCTGATTAAAAGCACTGCATTTTCTGCGGTATTATGTCATATTTCTAGTGCAAGCTATACGTCAAAAAAGGATTACTGACAGGAGAAGGAACACAGGAAGGGATAATTTCTGAGCCTCACATGTCTTAAGAAATACATAATTTCTGAGAGTAGTTTCCATTAATTATTGGAAGTTTTGATTCTCTGAGAGCTTGTCTTTTTAAAAATAAAATAAAATAAAATAAATTGAAAAGATGGATTATTTGGAGTTCTAAAGCCTGGCATCTGTGGGTAGTTTTAAAATGGCGGAGAGTAGCAGCAACACATTAAAGATCTGTTAAGAGGAAAGTTAAAAAGGAAACAAACTTTTAGCATGATTTAGCCTGGCAACTGTCCAAACTATCAGCTTTGGCAGATTGCTGGTTGGTTGTAACAGAAGCCACTTCCTTAGTAGCAACAAGCATAACACTATTGTGCATTTCCTGAGGATGGGCTTTTGGATATTTTAATCTTGTGGGTAAGAGTTTGAGGCTGCACAATGTTGCCTATATAGATCTGCCTGATTTAAAACCAAAAACATCAAGGGCACTCTAGGGAATTCTTCCATGCATATCTAACACAGAAGAAATGAATCAGGGTATTTTTCTTCCGCCCCTGCCTCTGGGAACTCTGAGAGCTTCATTCAGTTTCAAGGGAGAAGGCAAGCTTTAGTGGAAGTTTGCCTCTTAGGGTTCCTCTACAGCTGCAGATGACTCATCTAAGGAGAGCCCTTTCAATAAGATTTAAAGAGACACTGTCACCTGCTTTTTTAAAAATAACTATTTGCAAAACAATTTAAACTTTTGATACAGTATCCATTCAAAAGCACAGTCTGTGTTTTCTTTCTTTAACCACATTTTTACAACATGGTAGGAGGAGCCCACCTGTGAGTACCACCACCAAATTCATTCTCTCTCCCACCGTCCCAGAAACCATACTCTTCCCTCTTCGGTAGCAGCATTCTCTTCAGGTTCCAATTGCTCCTTAATATAGCAAGTATCTAAATCCCACAAAAAGAAGTCTGACGAAGTGGGATTTTCTCCCACGAAAGCTCGTGTGATAAATGTTAGTCTTTAAAAGTGCCACAAGACTCCAGTAAAATAATTTGTTTCCCTTACTTCTTTCAGTTTGGTAAGACACTTCTTAGAGCTATTGCTTCAGCAGACCTCTATGCTTTGGTTACACTTGATTCATGTTTTCAAGGTTTTCTTTGTAACCATTTTTGTTGTAATTTTTTCTAAATTAAAATTGATGTTCCCACATCATTTTAGATGGAGTGGTATGGCTATGCCTTGAACTGGCCCTGAATATAAAAATGTATGTCAATGCAAATTGCATATAGTTTTTTGAAATAAATGTTTCCTTACAGTAGGTTTTAAAAATAATATATCATCTGTAAATCAAATAAAAATGGAAAATATATAAAAACTAGATAACCGGTGGTCAACTGTTGCTATTATTATTTGGAACAGACTCTCAGTCCATTAATTTAATATGTCCTGCCTAGTGTTTGGAAAATGCAGTAATTATATTTATCCTGTAAATGCAAGTCATTTTCCCTCAAAATTCAACCTAACAGTCAGATATTTAAATCCTGAAGGATGCCTAACATGAAAAAAATTAGATACTTGCAATATGAAGTTTTCTATATATTTAATGTAGTTTAATTTGGGTTTTGTTTTTTAAAGCTCTAATAGGATTGGAGTAGGATGAAGAGATATTTTAGGAAGCAAACATAATTAATTCTGAATTCAAGGTGAAGTTTTAAGTAGACTTCCATATTAAATGAATTTTGGAATCAGAACCCTTCAAACAAGCTTCAGCATCAACTGGAATGAAATAATCATAGAAGACAATTTTATTAATGTTATGCAATCCCAGTTAGGAGGCCTAATTCTCCTCTCACTTACTGCTGATGGATGCAAATATAAATGGGAGAAGAATCAGACTCACCAAACATGAAACCTGCTTAAAACTATGGCAATGATTCTTAATACATTAGCATTTACTATTTGCCTCAGAATTGCTAATATATTAGCAATTACTATTCAGCTCAGAATTGAATGTTTGTAAGTGTCCTCCACATTCTAAATATCTTAACCCCCCACAAATCCTTCCCTCTATAGACCAAAAGAAAATAACTATTTATTTGCTTAGCTTGTAAAGTAAACACTGCTGTTCTTCAGCTGCTGCAAAAGTGCAGAAGTTTAATTAATCAAGTATAAACTCCCTTTGGCTTCAATGGGAGCTGAATTGGGCACCCTGTTCCTTGAGCTGTTCTTTTAGACTCTTTGAACTTGTGTAGAAAAAGAAAACCATGATCTTGGCTTGTGCTCCCTGGGTAAACTTAATTAATACTTAGCACTTAGTGATAGGCATCTTCAAAGCACAGTATGTATTAATATTTGTTATAACATGTTGTTCTGAAGCACCTCTAAAGAGAAATAAAATGACTGTATTGTGCCTTGATGGCACTGGCCTGCATCCTATCCCATGCTCATGACCTGAGTAGTGCCAGAACTCCAGCAGACTGGAGGCCATTTACACAGGGGACTTCACCAGGGTTGTAACAGGTTTGTTTTCTCATCCTCTCCCCAGGAAGAGACAAGCGTGCAGAGAAGTGGTTTGGTTTTGAATAATATATATACATACAGGGCCATCGTGGGGAGGGGGGGCAGCAAATGGGGTGATTGCCCCAGGCTCTGCAGTTATGGGGGCCCATGCTCTCTCCCCCAGCTGGGGGCAGCATGGGGACAAACACTGTGGCTCCCCCCCATAGCTGTGCTTTGTCCTGCCCCCTCTGCCTTTGGCGGTGAGCTCTGGGGGGGGTGGAGGTTGACCCAGGCCTTCCTTCCCACCTCCAGCATGAGATGGGCCCCACCCCAGGCCCATTGGCCCCATGCCCCGCTCCCCCTTAGGGACAGCCCTGTGTACATACATAGGCTGCTAGATGGTGGAGGGATTCAGGTCAAAAAAATGGACCTTGCATATAAAGCAAAGTGGTGAGGGTTGTGATCATCCTTAGTTCCTGGGTGAGGTCATTCCAAAATCTCACACAGGTGTATACTGCATTTCTTTAGTATAGCCGAGAGAGGTGACAAAGGCTTTAATAACTGAGGCCAGGTCATGGGTCACCAGGATCGGACAGAGGCTACTAGCCACTCGGGATGGTAGAATGCAACATCCACAAACATCCCTATGTGACAGCTTAGCATTAGTGCAGAATCCACAAGAACATCTAAGCTACAGGCAAAATTGACCATTTGTAGGTATCCGCCCTCAGCCAATTCCAAAGGAGAGGGAACTGTGGTAGTAAACTCTCCAAAATGCTTTCCTCTGTCCATCAGCATCACTTCTGTTTAGCTCAACTTCATCTTCCACCAGTTCTTCATCCACGTGCTGAGCTTATCCCAGTACTGGGCTACCTTGTTAATAATGGTGTGGTCACGTAGTGAAGGCTAAGGAGAGCTGTGTTATCTGAGTATGTCATTTAACCAGTTTTCCTAGTGGCAGCCTGCAGAAGTGGAACAGGACCAGAAAGAGAAATAGTCCTTGGTGGACTCCATGAGTGAAAGACCTAGTAATGAAAACACAGTCTCTCATTCGGGAAGTCTCTCTAAGGATATTATACAGACAACCCACTCAAAGAAACATTCCAGAAACATGTGTGCATCAGGGAACCACAACAGATTTCCAAACTTTCCAACACACAGGTTGCACTGTTGCTGATACAGCCTTTATAGATGCAGTACATGCTCCTATCTATCAACAGCCATCTGGGGGAGGAGCGATGTTTTTTTGCAAACATTGTGTTGTTTGTCCCATCTAATTTTTGAGCTCAAATAAGCACTAGGAAAATTTGTGCCTCTCCTTACTGCTGTACCTACGCAGCAGTCAGGTACATTATGGTTTTTGGTGTGGGGAAATTCATTTTCAGAACATTGGCAGGAGAAGGAACTTTTAACATTAAAATTTGTGCAAGGTTTTATAAAAAAAGTTATGCTCTATATTTAGAGAGGTTTAAAAGAAAATTGCAACTTGGGCTAGATGACATGTGGAAACGCCTCAGGTTTTGCTTAATAAATTAAGATCACAAGACACAGTATGATCCTGTAATATAGCAACCTGCATAATATCTAGAACTACTCACACCTACTTCTGTTTGAGCTACAGCCTCTTTTCTACACAGTCAATCTTCATTTAAAGACTTCAAAATGATAAAGAATCCACCAAATCCTTAAGTAAGTTGTTCCAATCAATTACCTTTACTGTTAAAAGAAAATGCCTTTAAAAAAACCTGTCTTATCTTAGTTTTGAACCATTGGACCTTGTTGTGCCTTTTTCCAGCAATGTTAAAGAGTCTGAGTCGCACTCCCAGAAATCTAAGTATTGGTAGATTATGATCAAGTCACCCTTTAACCTTTGCTTAGATAAGCTAAATGGACCAAGCTTACTGAGTCCCTCTCCCTCTGAGGTAGGTTTTCCAAACATTGAAGCTTTCTTGGAGCTCTGCTGAACCCTTTCCAATGTATTCAACATTCTTTTTGAAGCACAGATACCAGACTTGGACACTGGAAGTTTAGTTACAAACTCAAACTGTAGTCCCCATGAACTGAAAGGCTTGCTAAGATTTACGTATCTGCCAAGCAAAACAGGCCCAGTCTCCAGTAAACGGGAGCCACCATCTCATTTTCCATGGAATTTGAGAAGTGGAACATTTTTTAAAGCAAACCAGGTAAAACTCAGGGGGTTTCTATCAGCTTTTAGCTTTGTTTGTTTTTTAGCAGTTTTGTTTAATTGCAAAAATGAAAGAAGAAATTTGGGGAAGAGCATTTTGTATAAACTAGTGGACTTGAACCAAACACTATAAAAATGTTTGCAGGAATCTCGCTGAAGTCCCTGATTTTCAAACAGACCTGCCTAAAGTGTTGTTTTAAGATAATTTTTTATGCAAAGGGATGAGAGAAAAGAAGGAAAGTGATGCAAGTAAAGCATTTAGTTTGAAACAACTTGAAAAAGTTCCTTCAAGATTTATTTTTAAAGTTGTAGACCAGCCATCTAATCCTATATTATGTGCCATATGTTCTAGGATTGCTGAACAGCCAGGAGATTGGTACGAAAGGGTGAGTCCTTTCAGATAATTGCTGGAAAAGAGAACATTGCTTAAATGTTTTTAGCAATCTTGAGCCCTCAGTACGATAGCCTGACCACAGTTTAACCAACTAAAGCAAATAAGGCAAGCAGATAAACTGCACCGTACAACTTTCTGCTTTTTCCCTTGCAAAACAGGGGAAACTGTGCCATTGATCTTCTGACCCACACTAAAATTGCTGGTTTTTCCTTTTTCTATTTTAACCAACAAAACTGCCGAGAGCAACTTACTCTGAGTGGGCACATTAATTTTAATGGGACTGCTTGCTGAGTAAGGTACTACTTGGCATAAGTAAGGACAGCAGACTCAGACCCACTGATATCCAGCTTGGTTTCACACCACACCTCATTCTTTAGATCCCCTAACTTGCTTTAACACTAATAACTGAGCAACAACATTGGAGTGATTGGGAAAACAGAAATCATGTGCCTAGGGGCAGCCTGAATTCTTTTGGAACTTTGTCTTCATTTGCATATATATATAATTTTCATGCTCTTGGCATATATGCTGTATTCTATTCAAAAGGCCTGCTCCCGCAACTGCCATGAATCTAAATAGGAGCAACAGCGTGTTCATTACCTTGTAGGACTGATTATATAAGCTACTAAAGTTCCCTTGCATTAAAGTTTTCCATATTCCACTTTGTTCTTAAAATCAGAGTGCATGGAGAAAGCACAACATAACTGATAATGAAAAAGAACAATGGATATTCCTGTCTGTTGCTTCTCTGTACAGGATGTAGGGTGGAGTCCTGCTGAGTTTGTGTAATCTGTCTGGAAGTCCAAAACCACACTTTAAAAACAAACTTTTACCTTAATGAATAGTCACACGATAAGGAGGCCATCACACTTGTTTAATGAAATACAGTCACCATCAGGAAAAGTGTATGCTTTAAAATAAACATGTTTTAAAAAGAAAGATCTTAAATCATTAACAGACTATACATATGCCTTCAATTACAAGAAATAAGTTTTAATAGTAACTGAAAAGTTGCCCCCCACCCCCTTTAAAGAAAAATTCTGAGACTTGTGTTAAGGGTTTTTCAATACATACACTCCTCACACAGCTAAAGCAGAGCAGAGAGCTGCTAGGATTGTGTTTAAGGGTGGGAGTTTTTTTTTTTTTTTTTTGTTTTTTTGTTTTTTTTTTTTTTAAAGCAAAGGCTAAACCCCGAGTATGTCTTTTTACTGTACCAATGAGGACATCCATTTTCAAAACCTCATTTTAGGAATCAAACTATTCTGCTGGGGCAAATCCTGCCCCCTCCTCTGAGTGTGTGGAGGGCCCTCTTACATCAGAATCAGTTTGGTTTGCAACAGGCAGAGCAAGACTGAAGGAAGCTATGAAGGGGTATAGATTCCAGTGCAATGCTAGTCTGGTACACACGACATTGCTCCTAATGAAGGAGAGGAGCAAACAATGGGGAAAAATATTCTACCACAGCACCTTCATAGAAGGCAGCACACAGCCCCTCCATTTCACAGCACTGCACACAGTTCAAAGCTTAAGCTGGGCTTTTTTGATTTATTTAAAAAAAACCATTTCATTCATCTTTGAAATAGTCTGTTGACTGGGGGTGAGGGAGGAAGGGAACCTTCTCTTTGCTATGGGGAGAAAAATAAAAGATCTACAAGGCATACATTATAGTATACCATACAGGTAGTGCTTTCAGAGCCTGAACCAAATAGAAATGAAGTTGATAAAAATACTTCCATTCACTTCAATGGACTTTGGATCAGGTCCCCAATGAACATACCTCCTTAGGAGCTGAAAGATCACCCTTCTGATGGTCTGATCTTTTGCCTCACCATTGCATTCCTGTACTGAGTGTCAAGGAGGGTGGAAGATGTGGTGTAAAACTAGTCCAAGCAAACACACAAGGCACAAATATAAGTTGCATGTTGTTGCCTCCTTTTGAATGTTTAGTCTAGTAGTAGCAGAATCGTTTACATGAAAACCATGACATGACCTTTTTAGGAATTCATCTGGTTCTCCTATTAAAGTTTTAATTCCGTTTGTGTGATCACAAATAGATGCTGCCGAGAGACATTGCTATTTAGGGACAAACCGTAACAAATTGTGATATCTAGTATCACATCACCAGAGGGATTTATTTTGTAATGATAAAGACTTGTAGTACATTACATTGAACATTATTTTCACTGGGAAATGAAAATAAACTTGAGGCTTTCATTATAGTTGTATTTTCTCATGCTCACAACTTTCTGAACAATTCTGCTTGGGAGTTGAAACTTTCCATTTCTTCTGTTCCAAGAAGTGATTTAAAAAAAAAAAAAAAATGTTGCACAGGAAATTCCTTCAGCTATTTATGAGTAATTAAAAATGCTAGAAAGGTGTGGGTTTTTTTTGATATATTTTTAAAATCACCATCAACTTAAAACAGATGAGAAACCTCTCAAAATATGTGAGCATTTGCACTTGTGTGCTTGCATTTCATTAACATATGATCTATTCCATTATCCAAACTAAACAGTTGAGACCCCATACACAAGCTCCAGCTAGTGTGTAGTTGTGGACACATCCTTAGATTGGGACTTGAGAGATGTGTTTTATTTTCAGTTCAGCCACTGACTTGCTGAGGGACATTGGGCAAATCAACGTCCTTGTGCATCAGCAGTTACTCCATCATCAACAAGATGGGGAGAACAAGCTGTACCTTCTTCAAAAAGGGCTCTGAGCACTACAGGTGAAACACATTATATAAGAGCTAGATATTATTAGAGAGTTTATTGAACAAGTTATCCTGGCCAAATTCAACTTACAGCCTATCTATTAAAGTATCCCAGCATTTTAATTTAGATCTGATTTTTTTCCATTTTCTTTTCTAAGCTGTTAAGTGCTCTCAAAGTGCTACACACGGTTCACCCCAGAGTTAGCTGTGTTGCAGTGATTGGTGGAATAACTCACTATAGATTGAATCAGCCTGTGATCTTTATGAAAAAAATAGTTAATGCAAATAAATTTTAATACAGCAAGTCATGTTAGCAGCAGTAAAGCAGTTAACAATAAAACAGAACTTTTCAGTATGTGTGTATGTGACTCCAGCCAAGATTTATGGGTGTTACCTTGGCACACAGACAAAAGACTGTACATGATGATGACTGGACTGGAGCAAGATACAAACTAACTCCCAGTCAAAAAGAACAATGAAAAACAGCTCTGTTGACATCACAAACCACAAACAGAATTAATTCCATGCAGCCTACTTCTGTTTTTAATTGTTTGAATACAGTGTTCAAACTTCTCTAAAACCTCAGAATGTTTTAATTGTAAAACCACCCCCCCGGCTAGCATTATTGGTTACTCAAGAAATACTGGAACTACTATAACAATAAGGCTAAGTTCATTGCTTTAATTGATTAAAGCAAATCATTCTGGAAAGCGTTCAGGGTGTCTTGTTTAAAAAGTATGCGTGCAGAGTCAAATTTTACTCATCTCTACATATATTACACTCAAAAAGCTATGTTTAGGTTGCAAGGTCAAGAATGCAATGTTAGGAAACAAGAATTAAGGTTATCCCTGTGACCTTAATGTGTCCCCCTTGTGCATATATATTAGGATACAATCTTAACTATATGACCATATACTATTTTCCCCTTAGAACCCCTAATTTATTCAATATACAGGATGATGGTATTCATTTAACAAACAGCTATTCAATATTTATTTTTATCCTCCTTCAATATATGGCTCTAGACCTTATTTACTGCACACCCTTCTAACCCTGCTCTGAAGACTGAATTATTAATTTACTCAGAGGCTTTCCTAATGGAGCTCATCACTACAGCATCCAAGTACTTCACACATGTATCTTCACAAAACTTCTATGGAGCGGTAGTATTATCCCTATTTGACAGATGGGGAAGTTGAAGCTCAAAGTCAAAAGTATCCACTAGTTGTTTGGATGTCTCAAATTGACCACCCACACCTGATCACACAGAGTACTTAGTGCTATATATGCAAGCACTTCTCCCATTGACTTTAAATGGAGCTGTGATTTTACAGGATTTTTGCAAATGTAGCCCCAGGGTTTGCAGCTGGACACCAAAAAAAGATCAAGAGCACATTTAGTGACCACATGTGAAAACGTTGGTGTTTGTGACTTAACATTACACAGGGATTCTGTGGTAAAGGCAGGATAAAATCCAGTTCTCCAAACCGGTATTCAACGACCTTAACCACGAGACTCTTCTATTGTCTTCCTCATTCACTATGTACCTTCCAGATTCTGCAACAAATGAGGGAGGGATCTTACAGATAGCAGCCTCCTTTACTGTACAATGCTGACATACTCCAAATTCAAGTCCATCCATTCTACTGAATGAAACAGGGGCCTTGGGGAAACAGTACAAGAGGGAGGGGGAGACGGCCACAAAGAAAGAGCGTCTTCTCTTAGTTTCCTCCAGGCTTAACTCCTTCTGCTCAGTCTTGTTCAACCCATCCTTTCCTCATTCCTGGCTCTTTGTCTCAGTTGCTCTGTACAATCCTTAGGCTTCTCATCCCCATCCCAGTTTCCTTGCCCCACCATTCCCAGTACCTTCTTCTTGGCTCATCTGATCTGTTTCTTGCCTCTCCTTTTATTTATGTTTTATTGGACCAAGCCCTGTTGGTAAGAGAGACAAGCTGTCAAAATATACAGAGTTCAAAAGCTTGTTTCTTAACAGCAAGAAATTGGTCCAAGACGACACACTACCTCACCCACCTTGTCTCTGGACTCCTAATGCAATTACTGTAGCTCCATACCATCCCTCCCCCTGGCTGTGTGTCCAGCCAGTCCCTCTGCCTCCCAACTCTGTTAGGCATGTGTCTGGTACCTCATGCCCATTTTCTCCACTCTGTCCCATTCCCTTTGTCCAACTAGTCCCAATTTCTCCCAGCAACTTGTCAGATGTGCTCCCCTCCTCCAATTAAAATGGTCCACTGCCTCCTTGCCCAAACCCGACAGAAAGGCTAACAAGTTTCACATCCCTGCTCCAAAGCACAGGGACACTAAAACATTTCAAAAAAAAAAAAAAAAAAAAAAAAAAAAAAGTCTCCAGAATGCTTTAACATGTGCAAAACATTTTTCCTAGCCACATGCTTGGAAACGGTTGAACTATTTTGGCTAAAGTTAAGATCTTAAGGCAGACACCCAGCATGGAAAATTTCAGTCCAAATGGTTAAAGTTTTATAAACGAATAGGCAACTGAAAACAGGATACCAACTAGACATCTATAATGAAATCCTTTACAATGGTTATGTTTGTATTTTCTAGACTGGTGAGCATTCAGTAAGGCCTGAATCTTGCAAATATTTATAGATGTGATTATTTCTCAGAAAAAACCCCAAACAAACCAAGTTTTCCACACCAGATATGCTGGAAGCCCCATCCCCAATTCTTTCCTCAGCTCTTTTGTGTGAAGCCTGATCTAGCCTGCAGCTGAGGTAAATAGGGGAATTCCTAGTTTCAGAATCCTGTAGATGCCAACCAGCAGAAACTTAGGTGTTGGGATAGGCAGCAGATGGGAGAGTTTTAAGGATTTCAATGGTGCTTTGATGTTGGCTTTAAGTGCCCAGGGTGTCTAACTGCCGCATCAGTAACGTTTTAAGTGCTAAAACTAGTAGCCTTGTTTTAAAAAGCCACCCACAGACCACCCAGCAAACACTAACTCCAGGGTGACATGTTGAACACTTTTGAAAATCTGGCCTGTCATTCAGGTGCAAATACACAAGTTCTGGAGCCTCATTTAAAAACTTTCATAAAATCTTGTACAAAACATATACCAAAAATACAGGCCAAGAGTTCACTGACAAAGAATTCACAAGAACTAATATAAGAGCTAATGAAGATTGCAGCAAGTCATCCACTAGAACCTCCACTTCTCCTGTCAGCGTTTTGTTCCTCTTGACCCACAAAATACACATCACTCCCTGTAGTTGTCATCCATGCTATTTAGAGCGCTGTTAAAGTCTTCCCAGTTTCAGCCCCAGGCTGGTCTGTACCTCTTTCCTGGCCAGATGACCACCTGTCTCTCAGTGCTTCCCTGCTCTTGACCAGCCTCTCCTGCAGCTGCCTGCTCTGCCCCATTCATTTTCCAGCATTAGGTTCACAGCTGATCCCTTCCTCCTTATTAGGCTAGGCTCCAACTCAACCTAATTAGGGGCTGCAGCTGTTGAGTACACTGCCCTAGCCCTGGGGCAGGCCTGACACAGGCAGTTTTAAACCCTCTGCCCCATCACCCCCCCCCCCCTTTATCAGTGAACCACCTAGTTTATATAACTCCTACTTTCCTTCTGCTGTACTAGCCTGATGCAGCTCATCCCCTTTTCTGGGGAACACCCACGGTTCTTCCCTCAGGACTCATGACCCTCCCAACCTCCATAAGGGTAGTATCCCCCAAAGTATCCCTTTAACTTACAAAGCCAGCATTCCTTCCTCCCATGTGTGCTGGGCTCCTCTTTCCCCCAGGCCTCCTAGCCAACTAGGCCCTGGGACCCCTTCGGTGCCACTAGCCCCACCTCTATAGGCTTACCTCTGGTGCCTCCCCATCCTGCTGGGTCCTGGCTGTTTCCCTAAATGTCCCATCACCCCCCCCCAAGCACTCTAAGGTGCCTGTGGTTTGTGAGGGGTTAGCTAGCCCTGCCCTTTGGTGAGTGTCCTGCCCCATTTCCTCTCCTTCAGGTCCTGGGGGAGGGCTGGCTTCCTTTTCTTATCACCTAGGGTCTCGTTCCCCGAGGAGCCCTTTTCTCCTGGGGCCCTCCCAGGTTCCTGGGCAGTAGTGACCAACCTACCCCAGAATGACTGGGTAGGCCAAACTACTCCACCAAACCAACCTATTGCCACTTACATACCTGTGAGCTTCCAGGGGGACCTGGGCCAGCAGATACCACTAAGTTTCCCCATGGATGCAGTACACCAGCACTCTGAATGACCCATTTTGGCTATACCAAACCCTGCCAAAATCAATGACTGGGTGGAGGTGGGATCCACTAAACCCCACTAGAGTTCCTGCCTCACCCAGATGAGATGAGGATGGTGCTTAAGTGCCACTCCCTTTGCCTCCTTGGGTGCCTGCACACCCACAAATGTCAGCCAGCTTACAGTCCATGTCCACGCAGTCCACTTTCTTGTGATCCAGACAAACAATGCCTACAGGCTAGCTCCCACACTTAAAGCTCCTGAGCTCACAGCCTTGTGCTTAGACCCCAGGGTCCTGTTTTCCTTGGCCCCTCTGCCTAAATGTATTCTTCACTCAACCACACCTCCTCTGTCAGCCAGCATAGCCGGTGCTACCACACCCACACTGGCTAAGAAGTGTTCCAAAATTATTAGATCCAACACCTCCTCCACTGTCTAAGTGGTTGATGAGACACACCAGGTAGCCCAGTTGGTCAGCTACTGTGCACATGCCCATGGTCAGAAGCTCCCCGTCCATCTGGATGCCCAGAATTTCTGTAGGCATTTCTCCACCAATAGTCCAACATGGTCTAGGATGGCAGCCCCTATAGTGTACTAGTCCCAGGCTTGGCTTCCCCCAGCACCCTACTGGCTACTCACCTTCTTCTATGCCCCATCCCACCCAATCAGCCTCTCCCAGCACCACACCATTGCCACCCTGTTGAAAGTCCCTAGGAATGTGTTGATGTCATCACTTGGGCCCATTTTACAGAGCCCCCAGTATGTGGTTCTGGGGGCTTTCCAGCTACTGAGACTCACCACTTCCTGTAATAGCTTCTGCCTGGGTGGCAGCCTGCTCCTTGATAAAGTCCTGCAGGCTCCTTTGCTGCTTGGCACGGTGTGAGTGATGGACTTCCTGAACAGTCTTTAGTAGCCCTTGGACAGTCTCTATCTCAGTCACGCCTTGTTGCAAAGGGTCCCAGACAAGCCTCACCATAACAAGTCATGCCCCAGCTGCCCTTCTCCTTTCGGAGGTTTCCTGCTATTGAACCACAAAGGATTCACCACTCCCAGTAGTCACATTCACCGAGGCTTTTTTCCCCTCCACAGTGCTGTTACACTCTTCCCAGTTCAAGCCCCAGATACTAGAGGCTTACTGTCTAACTACCTCCTTGCCAGCAGGCCACCTGCCTCACACTACTTCCCTGTTCTGTCCCATTCTTGTTCAGGCTCACAGCTGATCCCCTCTATTAGGTTAGGCTGGGACTCAGCCCAATTAGGGGCTGCAGCCCATGCAGGCCTGATAAGACAGGTAAGGGAGTTTTTTTTTTGTGTTTTGTTTTGAACCTTCTGCCCTGTAACAAGATAGTGTACACACAGGACACTACATCTAGTGAAAATGAAGATGCCAGTACTATTTGTTTGTGCAACTATACAGCTTTCTAGAAGGAAGGAACAGGCTAGGACAAGTCCAGTACTTGGCATCTTCGGCTCAAGCCTCAGGGGCATTTCTGCATGCTGAAGCAACTGTTTGTCTGCTTTTCCTGGAGAGATTCCAAGGCCAACTCTCTCCACCCCTGAATGCCAAGGCCTGTTCTGCACACACCTTGCAATTCCAATTGCCACAGAGATTGGTAAATCAATACAAGAGGTTATGTACTCCAGTGATATCTGAACAATGATTAAAGTGAAGTGCGAAAGATAAAGACCTCACATGAGTAGCCTTCCTTTAATGACTTTGGCATGCATATGAATTATCTAGCATTAGTTATACTATGTGAGAAGCATCTGATGTTGACATTTTGCAGTAGCAATAGTTGGGGAACATTAGTGTTCCCCAACACTTCATAAAGCAAAACAATCATAAAAAATTCCTTATGTCCCTCACAGACTGAGCTAGCAAATTGCTACTTGGAAATTTAGATGGAAGTTTGTTAAATTCTGCTCTTTCAAACTGTCCATACATTGAATTAGACCCAATTATATTATCTACTGTTCCTAAAACTCTTCTAACTACAAGCTGAAGTTGGCTTAGAAGATAGAGGGATATGCTACTTTTGCTTTATAAAATGGGCAAGCACTAAAGTCTGCAATTCAGAGTATATACTGTCAGTAAGGGAAAAGGAGCAGTTTATGTGAACAGAGCAGTCTGTTACACATGCACTCATTTAAAGGAGAAGCTAGAACATAACTTCATTATAATTTCCATGAGTGATGCCTTTCAATAGCAAAAGAATTTGAATGCTGTCACCAACTCCTGAAAACTAAAGTGAAAAATATTGAGACTTGTTAAAGTTTAATGGGCATACATTTTACAGCCTGCTATGTATGCATGACTGAAGTCAAAGTATAACACCAATTTTAGTGGCAATGGTACATACTTAGCTTCTCTTTGTATTCACAAGCAAGATTAATCATTTTGAGCATGCTGTGATTGCACTTGCTATATGACTAATTCACAGAAATTGTCAACATGATACAGAGGCAACTTATTTTCTGAAGCAGAAACAGTTTGTTAAGTCAGTCTCTTAGCAGCCTGGGGACACTCCTCAAAATCCAATTATGCCCCAGCTCTAGAGACAAAGATGGTGGTGGGGTTATATATAACCGAGAAAAAAAAACAAAAAAACCCTAGGAATAATTACTATGTAGTGAAATACATTTTACCCAGGTTTAAGACATTACAATAGGCTTCTCCCTCTCTGCCCCCCAAAATGCTATGGGGGGGTTGTTGTACTTTTCACTAGAAACATTGGGACTATAAAAAAAATCAAAACCCATGCTTTTCAAATCTAGGAGTGCATGATTTAAAAAAGGTAGGACCATAGTGGTTTGAGTAATGAAGATTGATAAAAAGTGATAGAGCTTTCTGCTCAGATTTGAAAAACCTGAAAAAGCAGCCTCTGTTACACATTAAAGAATTAGGAAACTGTTTTGAATTACAACTAGGCGTTCTGGTCCTGGTCTCACATATGCATATTTGTTTTGCACCAGGGTAAATCTATAAACTTTAGTGAAGTTCATTTGCTTCTCATTTACTCACAAGGAGTAAGTCCAGTACATTTTAGAATACAAGAAATATATCCCATTAAAACTTACTTTAAATCACATTTTTACCTTGGATTTCTTAGAATACAGATATGCAAAATTCTTCTGTGGAAAAAGTAACTCGTACCAAATTTTTATTTCTGTTCTGCAGTTAGTTTTCCCTCAGACCCGTTTAACATTTGCATACACAAAACCGACTGCTACTTGACATGTCTTGTGTGCTAGTATCTGATCATGCTCATGTACATCCTGTTCTAGTCATTTTTCTGTAACATTTGCTACTATAGCAGTTAGGTTTGTAGTATAGTTATAAAAAAAAATAAAATAAAAGGGCCACATTGTGCCTAAGAGGCACAAACTTGCATTTATGATGGTGCAGCCCAGCCAGACCTCATGTGAACTCCCAAAGGGACTATGACAGTGAAGCATAACCCCTGTGTGCAAGCTGCACTAGTCCTGTTTTCTGCACCTAACGAAGGGGACAGGGGCCATGGCTCCTTTTTCCATGCTTTTAGAACAAGAGCAGTCTCTTCACTTCTCTGCACACGGACTGAATACCAGTGTGTACACAGGGGAATTTTGTGTGTACTTGCACCAGGACTAAACCCAATCTAGTTAAGGATGGTCATATGGTTACGGTACAAACATTGGAGTCAGGAAACCTAGTACTATTTGCAGCCTGTCACAGATATTCAGTTCCTTAATCTTCATGTTCCAATTTCCTCATCTGTAAATTGGGAATACCGCCTACTTCACAGCAAATTGCTTAGATAAATTCATTACTGATGTCACACTTTATAGAGAACTCAGAGTAAGAGGTATTATAAAAATTCAATTAAGTACAGTATTTGAGAAGGGATGAACAGCTGTTTTGAATTTAGACAAAGATGCAATGATATTATTGTACCACTGGGCCTGACCAGACCAAGGGAGTAAGATGGATCTAAAATGGACTGTCTTCCTATTTGTTTTCTTGTGGCTGGAGGAGGTGGAGTTTCCTACCCTGCTGCACTGAACAGACTGCAGGGATCACCTTCAAATATCAAGGAGCACAAGGGATCAGCAGGAACCAACAACTTCTACATGGAGCCTGCTATAGCTGCAGCCCAGCACTTTGGCAGCAGGGGCCTGATGGAACTGTTCTGTCAAAACTACTGTGGTCATGGAATCCCTCTTAAATGGAAGTACAGCGAAATTCTACAAGTCCACACAGTTACTTCTCAAACCTGAGCTCCAGAGAAACAGGAAAGGAGGCAATAAAGTGTATACCCTAGCTCATTTACTTCCTCTTAGCACAGATCATTTTGACTACCCTTCACATGATGTGAATAAAGGAAATTACACTTCTGCAAAGGGGCTCAGTACCACTTCATCATGGGAGGGGAGGAAAATATATGTACACAGACAATTCCCTCCAGCTACAGCTCAACTAGTACAATGCTACTCCATTTTCATGCTTTCTAAGTTCCTGCCTACATTTACAACCACTGTTTGTCTCCCCCAACCCCCCGGGGCAAAAGCTTCCCTCCCAAATACCAGTACTTGTTACATTTCTGCCCCCTCATTGTTCTTGCCTGCAGCCCATCCCCCAACAGTAACTCAATCAACCTTGCATCTCAATTGTGTCTTGACCAGTTTGCAGATTAAATCTCTAACTATCCTTTTTTAGGGCTTGGTAAGGATTGTCTTGATAGTGGGACCTCTCCCCTGCACCTGTGGGCATTAAGTACAAGATAGTTTTGAGGCCCTTGATAACTTTGGGAAGTCTCAATGTTACCAACTTCAACCTGTCTTGGCATATTCATATAGGGACAAGACTCTGCAAAAGTCATTTCATTAGCCTTCCAGAAGGCAGAGAGATGCATTTTTTAATTCTTCAGTAACATTATTATAGATGAATAGCAACACAGCCACGACCTTTATAAGTTCATTTTTCTAATGCAATAAACTTGCTACATAGGGATCTCACGGTTGAGACTTGCTTGACTAGCAAGCAAGTCCACCATGGGCACTTAATACTGATTAGGCCCTACACCTTATTTAGGAAAGAAGTTCAGGTAAATGATACTTTATTGTAGGGCAATACTTCCTTCAGGCTTGAACATCTCATTGATGCATTTATGGTATCACTACAAAGCTGGCCAGCACTACCTTGAAGAAACTAAATCCTTTACAATGGAGAATGTAATTTATTGAGAGAGATCTAGATATTTGAAATAGCTCAATTATTTTGAACTATATAAAAGGCTAAATTTTCAAACTGCATCTAGATAGAAGCTCCTATTGATACTTACCCACAGGTTTTTCAAAGTAGCTTACCATACTGAGCATGAGTTACACTCAGCAACTAATGCAGGTTAGCTCGTGTTTTCCCTGTGCACTGTAGAAAATAAAATGTTCATCATATTTGCACCAATGGTTTAGGCTGAGAGTAAACTTTGAGGTGCTTTGTTTTGGCACTCCTCAGACATTGGGCCTGCCTACCTTCTTTATTCTGACAAAAAAAACAACCCACTTACATTGAGGCCAGTGGGAGTTTTGCTGGAGCAAAGACTGCTGGACTAGACCCTTAGATTTTAAGAAAAGCTTTCAAAGGGACAATCAAAAGGAGAATCAGATATTCACTTTGATTAGAGACTGTTTTCTGCTTCAATTACCAATCCACTAGATTTGCAGTGTCTGTATAATCACTGTTTTTCAGTTTTACTCCATTGTAGTTTAAGATTGAACTCCGTGAGAGTTTAAATGCCATATCTAGAATTCCCTTCAGAGAATGTTTCTAGGTCAGTCGCATACTACTTAAAGGCATATCATCCAGTCACATCCTTTGCAAGTAGGTTCTACTTCCTTCATGTCCATGTACAATCTGGAAGCCATTTCAGTTGCAACTGTCACCAAGTTTTGTGCTGCTGTTATGTAATCGTAACAGTAATACTGGTTCAGACCAGTTATCCATCTGGCCTAGTATCCTGTATTCTGACAGGAGCCAATGCCTAAACAAAAGAAGGTTGAGGGGAGATACAATTGCTCTATATAAAGACATCAAAGGGATAAATACCAGGGAGTGAGAGGAATTATTTAAGTTCAGCACCAATGTAGACACAAGAACAAAGATATAAACTGGAGTTTAAAACTTGAAATTAGACAGCTTTCTAACCATCAGAGGAGTAAAGTTTAGGGTAGGTTCTGAGTTATTACAGAGAATTCTTTGTTGGGTGTCTGGCTGGTGACTCTTGCCCACATTCTCAGGGTTTAACTGACCACCATATTTGGGGTCAGCAAGGAATTTCCCCTCAGAGCAGACTGGCAAAGGCTGTGGGGGTTTTTCCACCTTCCTCTGTAGCATGGGGCACAGCTTACATGCTTGGTGGCTTCTCTGGACCTTAAAAAAAAAAAAGTCTTTAAACTATGATTTGAGGACTTGAATAATTCAGCCCTAGATTAGAAGTTTATTAAAGGAGGGGAGAGGGTCAAGTTCTGAGGCTGACATTGTGCAGGTCAGATTAGACCGTGATAGTATTGGTCCCTTCTGACCTTAGTCCATGAGGTGCTTCAGAGGGAATGAATACTTATCAAGTAATCGGGCCACCCTTTAAAGATTTCAGATTGTAAAGTAAAGGCAATCAATGAACAAAGGAGATTAAAATATCTGAAAGGATTTTAAAAATACCTTGTTGAAAGCATATGGCAGATGTTCATTGCACATGTTTAGATGTGCTTGCCTTTGTAAACAGGATGCAAGTTTCCTTGCAGTAACTGTGTCTGCATAATTGGTGCTTAACATTTCACTGTAGCAAGAAGAATACAAGAAGCCACATGCTTCCTGTTATTTAATGAAATAGTAACCCATTAAAAATCTTAACATTTATGCAGTAGAGCATGGGCTAGCAGGCCTGAAAAAAAGAAAATGGACCTGTTAGCATCTTACTTCTAAATATTTATAGAACTGCTAAATATTTTGGAACAGAAATGTTGCAGTTTTGAAGTTACTCTTGTAATTCATAACAAGCAATCCATTCAAAATTACAATTTCATGGACATTTGGAGTTTGACAGATCAGCATTAGAGAAGCTAGAAAGACGACAGAAAACTAAATGCATAATAGTGTATTTGCATAATCTGCCACTTAGAGCTTAACATATCAGTCTATACTTTTAGATAAGTTAAAGTTTATGAACAGTTTAAAAGGCTTTATATACAGTCCCCATATTCTGTATCAACCAAGTGAAGTCAAAGTCGGATTCTTAAATGTTCATGTATAGATTTTAAAAAACAAAACACATTAAACTCCAGTATGATCAAAGAACTTTTCAAAAAATCTTCTGCCCTCATTTTAGTTTGCCCACACCAGCTATACCAAGCCCAGTAGCAAGTTTCCCCAAGTAAGCACCAACACTTGATTTACAACACGAGTTAATTAGTGGCTAATACAATAGAGTTGTGCAACTGAAATGAGTAGAAGCAAGCTGCATTTGTACAGCACCTAGCATAAATAAGATACAGTTCCATGACCAGGGCTTCCTCAGGTTGATGGTAAGACATAATAGAGTGGGTGTAATTCCAAGGACAAGAACACTTAATTGCATAACCTGAGATTGAGGGAGGGGGAAAAAAACCCACAAGAGAGAGTGATTGCACTACCCAGGGTCAAAAGGGAAGATATTCACACTTAAAGGATAAAGACTGCTGGTACACTAACATTTTCAGACAATGTAAATCTATTTAAGCCTTAGTCATAGCCTGCCCATCGTATTTTATCAGACGACCAATTTACTAAAACATTTAATCTGTCTATGGGCAACTGTTCTTTTGTTTGATCAGCTTCCAGAAGGGAGGGGCAGAAGTGTACACATGCAATGCAACATGTTTTGCACTGTGAAAGCCTAAATGGTTTGGATATTTTAAGCATGGCCCTTGCTTCTCTTGTACCATTGTGGCCCCAGGGGTCTGATCCAAGAGAAATTGTTCCATTGACTTCTAAGTCAGGAGATGCAATGCTTCTTGTAACAAATCCTACCCCATAAGAACAAATAGAGGCTGGCTATTCTTCAGGCCAGACCCCTCACTTGCACCATTTATTCCCCTTACTACTATGCCAAACAGCAATTTAACATCATGGATGTACTTAAAATGAAACTATCATCATAGAATTTTAAGCCTGAATAAGGGGATGGATGAATTAAGAGTGTGGTACCAGGGAGGGAGGGGAATTAGATAGGTTCATTTGATAATTTAATGTGTTATTTTAGATTGCATTCATATCCAACTGTTTAAATTGTTTATAAGGACATTCTGAAATAAGAATTGAACCACTTCACATTTCAGTGTTTCAGGCTATCAATGTTTCCTGCTTACTTTATCGAAGCCTAACAGCCTAAAGCCATTTACCACAAACTTTCCCGAATTTGTATTATCTAGAGATCCAACTCCCCGTGTGTTGATTCAGTCACATCTCAGCAGTTCTAGAGCAAGGCTGACTTTACATGAGTGAGCGGTCATATTGTACTTCTATAGTGTCCATATTCAGATCAGACATTAAACCAAAAAGTCAACTATTTACATAGAGCCTATGTATTTTGTTCAACTGTATTTTTAAAGTTTACATTCTGTCCTCCTACCTTCCCACAGACGTTTCAATTATGTAGCCTTCATTACCAGCCTTCAGTTTGTTGCACTAGCTGTTAATGCATGGCAAGACTGCATTTCAGTGTCTAGATTAGGGAGCAAGCAGTGTTGTAAGGTTCATTACAATTAAAGGAACCACTTTTTACCTAAGTTAAGATCCAGGAGACTATTTGTATCACTGCATTATAAACAAATGCATTGTGCATCTTAAATGGATAACAGTGACACTAATAAAAAGGAATTCCTCTGCCATAACAGAGCTAGTTACAAGAGTACTTGGCACACTGCATAGTTTGACTTTAAAAAGCCCCCACAAAAAGTAGCAACCCACTTTTTGAATAGGAGTTTGTCATTTAAAAAGGCAAAAGACAATATTATATTCCTCTCCTCCCTCCCCCACACCTTAATTTCCTGCAGCAGAAACCAACATAGCTTTTCTATTTGGTGACATTGTGGAAAAGGGTGCGTTATCCCAGCACTGCAAGTTTAAAAGAGTGGATTGGCTAGAAAGTTGAATCCAGATCCTGTGGCTCCCACATGAAATGTAGCTTTTTCCTTCCAAAAAGGACTGTGGAATAGAACTAGTTAAACATTGCTCAACATATTAGAGCAAGTTTAAAAATAGAGCCTAAAAACAACTGTAGAACAAGTCTTTATATGCATGTGACTTTGTTCCAGCACATCTCCCTGGAATGGCACTGAGAAGCAGTTTTAAAAGAAACTACAAATGCAAACAGTATATTAGTGAAAAAATATTTTGGAAGTGAAAATACTCAAATCATTTTGGATTTGATATTTATGAGGTTAAGCAACAAATACCATTATTTTAAAATAGGTTTACATTACCTCTACTCCAGGCCATTTCCAATAACGCAAGTCAATTGAAGGTGTGAAGTCAGTGCACATAAAGGGTGCCCAACCATGGAGTGGATGATCTCATTCATAACCATGGGTAAAGCAGTCTAAATTCAGGGCACTTCGCCCCCAACTGAGAGCATACACAAGAGGGGGCCGCTTTAACATCCTTTAATCAATTTATGTGCTGATTTAACACCTTCAGTTGATTTACCTTATGTGTATGGGGATATTCAGAAAAGTTAAGCCCTATTAGCCTGAGCAATTCAGCTAGAAGAGTCATAGTTACTGTGTATTAGGAATTGTTTAGGACAGTGTTTGAGCAATATTCAAACCTTAATAGACAGCTCACAAGTTCAGTGGCTGTCCTTATCTCTTGAATAAATCACCTCTAGTTAGTAGGTCTTTAAGACATTGAGGTAGGTAGGCATTGGATTCTATTCCTAGTATTGAGGACACACATCCCATAATCACAAAAATCAGATTAATCTCTTTCCCTTCTGGGTTTTTACTTCCTCCTCCCTCCCATATTTTGAAGAAGCTGAACAGCTGCATCTCACTCCAGTAGCTGCCCAAGATTCTATTTTATTAGCTACTGATCTGCAGTGTAATAACCCACTCCCTCCCATAGCCTGGCTCTATTACCCCTTTGGAATTTTTCAGCCTATGGTTAATCAACTGAAAGTTTCTATAATAAAGCCACACTACAAGATTGCTATTCTTAATAAGGCTCCTACACGCAAGCTATGATCCATATTAAATTAAAAATATTAATACTCAACTCTAGATTAATTTTGAGTATAATGCTTTACACTGCTACTTTCTCCCACCCTCCCAGCTCTCCAAGTTTAGGGAGCACTCCATCTTAGTCACCATTATTCAAGAGGAGCTGTACCACTGAGGAATTTATCAGCCCAGAGCTGCCATCAGGGACTCTTAATGCTCTACAGCAGGGGTTCTGAACCCCTGCAGCCTCGCAGCACAACCGGGAACCCTCGACACACTGATGCGCCTGTCCCCCACAGAACCCACTTCCACCAAGGCTCCTCTGCTGAAGTTCCTTGCCGGCATCAGCACTTTCAGCAGCAGGTCAAGTTAGAGTGGTCCCTATTGCCAAAGCAGTTCTGCCTCAATAGGCAGTTTTGGCGGTGGGAGCCAAAGCAGCGGCCCCCACTGCTGCAAAGTAGAACAGACCTGGGCACATTTGGCAGCAGCTCTTCACAGAGCACTGCTGGCACTCGAGCTTTCAGTGGCAGCTCTTACAGGGCCAGCAGCATGAACTCCTCAGCAGGGGAGCTTTCAGCAGCAGGCTGATTTCTTGAGACACTCAGTCACTGTGCTATGACACACTTGTATCCTAACAGCTGTCAAGAATCGCTGCTCTACAGTACAAAGGAGTTAACAGACCTTTGTGTCTGCCATACTCTAACCCTTTTCCACCCTCAGCTCCCTGGATACCACTCTACGAGGGCTGGATAGAGAAGAGAAACTACTACTATGCAGGCACCACCTACTATAAAGAAATAGGATAGGTCTACATGCAGAGGAATCTTCAACTCCAGCATGAAATCCAAGAGGCACCAGCTAATCCCAAATGCACCTCAGCCCCCAAATAAAGTTTTCCTTAATATGAAGTGCCTGAATACACGAGGTATTATTCCAGTCTCTGTGGACTGAGTTATTCAGTCTAATACCAAAAAAAGAGGACATTCTCTACTATGGAAATGAACAGCTTCCTTTTTATCTGGCCCTCTTTTCTTCCATATTGTTTTCGACAGACCTTTCCCTTTTTATAAGACCCTGCTTGTGCCTCTCTATTTTTCGCTTCTCTTTCCTAGCTTGCACCAACACTGTTTATGGCACCGAAACACCAGAATCAAGAATATATACAAGTATAGTTGTGTTCCCTGTGCTCTTTTGAGACAAGATATGCACGGGGGTAAGAACAGCACAGGCAGCCTCTGCTATTGTGGGGGCAGGGGCAGAAGAATAGTAAAAAAGTTGCTGGGGTTCTGGAACAAATCTTTGTAGACAGACAAGCCAATCCATTTCAGTGTGCAATCCAACTCCACTAGCTTTAAGGATCTAAATTTAACAAGTATGCTTTTTTAAGTGTAGGCATACATTACCAGACTACTACTTTTGGTATGTATATAATTAGATCATTAGCTTCAACCAGCATCATTGCCATACATTCAGCTGATGAGCTCCTTTCAAAAAGGAGGAGAAAGGCCTTCCAAACTTCTTGCATCTTTTTCATAAAAAAAGGACCAGCAATACGGAAGTTGAGACAGCATCTCAGGTATTAAACTTGGATTGCCAAACTTAATTTGTTAAGAAGTTTCAACCCCTGTATTATAAAATAACTCATTTAGCCCCTACATATCTATCTTAATTTCCTTTATTTAATACAAGGAATAATAGAGACAACAGTGCCTAATACTGGATAAAAAAAGTGCCCTTTTCTGTGAAGTCACTTGCGATTACACAAAACTACTCATACTTCTAGTAGCAGAGACCCCAGTTACAGCCCCATAGTCTGATGCACAACCCTGGGGTAACTGGGAATCCATTTAGTTGTGTAACTGGATGCCACCACGCCCATATGACTAACAGAACAGAGAAGCACTGATTTTTTGCAAATTGGTAGCAACTGCAAGTCATTTTACAGCCTGTAGGATAACAGCGATCAGACAATGTACACTTTAAACGTCTTTCTCCCATTTTCTGGGAGATAAACAATATATAAATGAACAATTTAAGAGGAACAACAGTCCAAATATGGCAGAATCATAGGGACATCTAAGGCTTGGTCCTGAAGTAAATGCAGGGGACAGCCATTAGCTAAAACCATCCCTGATTGTGTATGTCCAACTGGCTCTTTTAAAAAAAAAAAAAAAAACAAAAAAAACCCCAAAGCAAAAACCCTTGACGGATATTCTACAGTCTCCTAAAGCAATTTATTCCAATGCATCACCACCCTGACGGTTAGGAAGTTTCTTCTAATGTCCTATCTAAACCACCTCTTCTGTAATTTAAGTTCATTGCTTTCTTGTTCTAGGCCTACAGATGTCTGCTCTACAGATTTAATTTCTTAATTCCATGTTCAATCTAGTTTTAGTTTCAGTATCTTTAAAAGACTAGCAGGATTACATAACATTTCCAGGGAAGATTTGAAGTAGACTATTCATATACATAAACAAATTCCAAACATTTACACCATGCTGCAATTCCAACACTTCAAATCATATATTTGTTCTTCAGGTCTGTGCTCTAGAACTACTTGTTCTTTTGCTCTCAACCAGAAGCTGTTCAACTGGGAAGTGGATGTTACCCGCCCCCCAAAAAATAAACTAGTCAATTTTCATAGTCAAGCCTATGAAAAGCTTTCAGCATTTCCCTTTAGTAAGCCACCTCTGCAAATGGAAGTCCAACACTGAGATGGCACAAGCTCACAAAAAGGGTCCATCTAAAACTGTGCAGTGGTGGACTAGGCAGTTTAAGTGCCTCACTAAGAGGAGACTCCAACAAGCACTATCATGAGAAACTTAACTGACAAAGAAGGACTTGCTCTTGGAAGTGAAATAAGGAACCAGAGCCATTTTAGTCACCCAAACGAGATCACAAATGTGACCTAATTTAGATAACAGCAGCAACCAAACATCACATCCTTGTTCGGGAGTAGTGGAAAAAATGACTCCCCGCCCCCAAGCTCGCACGGAAATGGGGGGGGCTAGAACAGGGAGGAACAACTAGAACTTTCTTCTGCAGCGACTAATAGCTCTGTGCGAGGGGAGGAGGGAACGGAGGAATGAACTTTCCCCAGACAAGCAGCCACATCCTGGGGGTGGGGAGGAGGCCGAGCAAAGAGAACCTTCCGCAGCGCCACCGGCCACCCCCTCCTACAGACGAGTAAGAGGGAAGGGAAAAAAAAGCCCATCCCGACTCTCCAGCCGGGGGCGGAGGAGGAAGCGCGGACTCTCCCCAGCAGCAGCCGCCGTCTCCGCCAGCTTGGTCTGCGGCCAAACAACCCCACAAGAATGCAACGCGGTCACATGACCTCCGGCGGACGTGCAGCTCCCATCCCGCTCCAGGGAGACCCTGCGCCATCTTGTACTGACGCAGTTACAAATACCGAGACCGACTGTCCCTCTCTGCCCGCTCCTTGACAGTCTCGGCGCCAGCCGCTCGGGGGAGCGACAGCGGGGCCTCCTCGTTCCCTTCCCGTGAGCCTGCCTCACTCTCCGTGCCTCACAGCCTCCCCAGCCGGCCGGGATCATGGCGCCCGATTTCTCCCTTTGCACCAGCCTCCCCCGACAGCTCCCTGGCCCTGCCCAGCTGCGGCTGCCCTGCTGCAAGATGATGTCAGCGACAGCGAATCAGGGCGCGCCTGGGCCGCCCAGCCAGCCTGGCGATTGGCTGCAGTGCGGGCCGCTCCCCCTCCTCTTCACTCAGTCCTCAGCGCGGTTCGCTGCGGAGAAGGGGCCGGGGCCGAGGCAGAGGCGGGGGGGGGGGAGGGGAAAAAAGCCAAAAGCAAACAGACAACCAAACCCGCCAAGACAGCAGCCGCCATTTCGCGCAACAAGAGGCAGAGCCCGAGCAAGCCGCCCAACCAAGCGCCCTAGGGAGAGGGAGAGAAACAGACACGCACACGTTAGACAGGAAAAAATACCCTCAGACGCCGCCATGGCCACAAGACGTTTAATCACTCCCGCCCCCCCATACTCGGTGCCTCGTTACAGCCGCCGCCTCTGCCTCCCTTCACCTCAGCTCCCTGCTGCCGCAGCAGCGGATCTTTACAGCCCCACACTCCCTCTGTGCCCAAGGGCTAGGCTGAAACGCCGCCGCTGCTCGCGGCTTCTCCGGTCGCCTGCTTGCGGCGGCTCCATCGAGGCAGGGGAAGCGCTGCCAGCCCGGCTTTTATGTGGTGCCGCGAGCATGCGCACTGGAGGCTCGCTCAGCCCCTGGTGGGCGTCGAATGAAACCCCAGCCGCCGCCGCCGCCCCCTCCCCCCTCGTCAGCCATCTCGCCGCAGGGGCTGAAGCCAGGCGGGGAATGCGGGGCGCCTGTGTGGGCAGCGGGGAAGGGCAGAGAGCGCAGCTCAGCCGGCATCTGCGCCTGTCTCCTTACCTCCGCCCAGTCCGGCTCGGGGCAGCCCCAGACTTGGCCCCGCCAGGGAGGCTCAGAGCAATTCATTCACTGCAGGGAGAGCTGTCCGTCCTCCGTCCTTGCAGGAGAGTCCCTTAGACAGGCCTGCGCCCAAACCTCGCCCGCTCGGGGAGAGCCTTCCTCAGCCAGTCCCGCCTCAGCTCTCGCTCCCTGGGCGGAGGGGAGCCCCTCAACCAGCAGCAATCCCCGTCCACTGAATGGGCGCCGGGCAGCCTCGCCCTGCCTCCCCCAACGGCTGTGCGCGTCTCTGCATGGCCAGAGGCGGCTCACAGGGCTGGTTGGGGCCGGGGGCATCCGTGGGGGCCGGCTGAAGACAGGTTTCGGGGCCGTGTGTGGGGCAGGGAGGATCTCGCCGCTAGCGAGCGCGCTTCGGGTCAGTCCGGGGCCGCCTGCCCCCGTGCACTGAGGGAAACACTCGCCCCAGCGTCCTGCCGCCCTTCCCCAGCCCCCCGTCCGGCCGTGGGGCGCGCTGCCTGGCAATCGTATGGCGGCATGAAACCCCCTCCGCAAAATGGACCCGGCACGAGGGAGGACTTAACGGGCACCAACGGCCCGAGCCAGCCCACAAGCAAAATGGCGGCTGTTTGGCTTCGCCCTGGTAACCTCACCCCTGTCGGGCGGGACCGGTGAGCCCCGTGCAGTGGGAGGGAGGGGAGAGAGCGGAGGACGCCATTTTCCCAGAGAGAGGCAGTGACATAGAAGGAGCGTAGGAGGCTGAGAGGAGGGAGACGGGAGCAGCAGCGGCAGTGGGGTTTGTACACAGGTCCCAAGGCAAAGGCGCTTCCCAGCTGGTCCCTGCAGGCTTCCGAGCACCGAGCTGGTCTGGGGGACCCCTCTGCCAACGCCTCCTGACCACAGTCCGCTGAGGGCTGAGTCCTGCTCTGGCTGGGGACATCCGCAGTGGGGCTGTTGCATTGTTTTGGTTGGGAGAGGAAGGGGCTTAGCTAAGGGGGTCCTGCTGCCTGGCCTGTGACCATTACAGGTGAGTCTCCTGCCTGCTCTTATGATGGTGGTGCCCTGCCGCCGTGCCGGGGGGGCTGAGGGTGGGGGTGGTCCCAGGAAGGGTTAAAACGCTGAGGAGGTATCCCTTTACCTCTGGGAGGTCCCCTCCCCCCCCAAACTGCGCCTGGTTCTGCGCGGATTGCCTCGGGGGCATGTTGCAGGGGTTGGGTTGAAAATGAAAGGCAGTCGTTATATCTTGTGAATATGGCGGGTTACTGTATCTGGAGGCGCCGAGGGGATTTTTTTTGGGGGGGGGGGCAGTTCTGTCAGATTTATGCACGACGATCAAAGCCAAACAAATCCGAGAGGGGAGGTTGTATGATGCACAACATCCATTTCTGCAGACCTAGGGCTGAAGAGCCGGCAGCTGTAATAGCACGGTATTAGGTTGTGTTCCTGAAGCTTAGTTTCTCCCCCAGCCTGTATATTTTTGTTCTGTGATACTAAAATGGCTCGTTATAGGCCTAATCTCTCAGCCTTCCACACCCCCACCGCCCTGCCTCCCTTCCTCCCTCCTCCCTTTTAATTTCTCGTCTGTGCTGTAACCTGCACAAACGGCGAACAGTTCTAAAGAGTTTCTGTGCCAATTTAAAAGATGGTTCTCCCCACCCCCTTTGCAGAGACGGTAAGGAGTCCAAAGTATATTTCTAGCCTTATCTCTGGTGAATTCTTGTACTTCTAATACCTAGCGTAGTGTGGCACGTCTATTTCTTGAACGGCATTAGTGGAGTAGACCCTGCTGCTGCAGACGTAGGGGAGGAGAAACAAACGGTCTACTGTGTAGTACTAATAGGGTAGAAGAAACATAATATGGTCCGATGATAAAGGTCCAGTATTCCTCTAGACTCAGTCACTTAGGAATGCGTGGTAGATAAAAGCCCTGAGGTCCCGAAAATTGCATCCACTGCATTTTATTAAAGGCGGAATTGAAGAATGTTTTAGTTTATTTACATCATCCTAAAGGGATTAGTAAGGAAAGGCTTTTTTGTTTTTGTGAGACTTGCCCTAGTGAACTGAAAGAGAGAGCTCTGACCACAGGTAGGACACACAAATGCTTGACCACAAACATTGTACTTTTTAAGTTACTTATAGTAATGAGGAGGAGTACAAATTGTAATTTCCCTCTTTTGTCCTTTAGAGATTCTAAAAATGGCGGCCCCAGGCTGATGTTGTGGTAATCTAATCAGCTCGGGTCCTCCACACCCCATGCAGTGCGTTTGTCTGCAGCACATTATTGGCTTGTTACGTTCAAATGAAAAGGCTGTTTTCTTCATGCCATGTACAGAACCTGTCTTGGCTTTACTCTGATTAAAATGCTGTATTCCAGTGATTAATTTTATTGGGTAAGAGTGTGAAAGGCAAACGAATGAGACCACTCTTACCGGTGGGGAGATGATAAACTCAAGTAGCTGCTTGAGGGGGTGTGTTTGTATCTTTGTGTGAATGGGTGATGTTAAATGCATGGAAATCTCTTCACTTTTGTTTTAATAATATTTGGAAAAAATCCGATATCCATGCTAGTTAACCTAAATATGTGGGACAGTATGTCTGTTACTAACAGAAGGACCAATAATACTTATCAAAAAAGAAGACTAAAACAGTCCTACCTAAATTCTTTGATAGTCATTGCATTTGTGAATGTCAAGTTAATCTTTGACAAAATACTTTCTTTACTGGAGATGGTGGTATTAATCTATCATTATAATTTGGGAATACTAGTTGAACATTTTGAGGTTACTATTCAAGGAAACATACAGTCAGGATTAAAACCTGTTACTTTACTACTTCAGGTGTAAAGCTTTCTTGCCTGTGTGTAATTTTTCAGCATGAAAACCCTTTTTGGTTAACTCATTAAATATATATTGTGAAGTGTAAAAACTGTCTGATGAGGCACATAAAAAATTAAGTGAAACTAAAATGCCTAGTCTTTCTCACTTCCTGTCCCAAATGAAATATGAACCTTTTAGTATCATCATAAAGATGATGGTGTTTGTGTGTGGGGAGGAGGGAGTAGGGAAGGGGTGGAGAGTGAAGGACTCGTTCTTTTATGGTTGATATATTGAAGGCAGCTATAAACCACAAATCTCAGGAAATGTCATTTTTAATATATTGAACTAAAATTGCAAAAGTTAAATAGAAATTTGTGAATTCAAACCCATGGTGTCTGTGCTTTAATGAGATGCAAGTTCCTATTTGAACATATTATTGGAACCTTCTGGATTTTAAGAGCCAAATGAGAAATGCTATTCCAGAAGCAAGCCATTTTCCAGTGCGTGACTAATTTTAATTTACAACTATTATTTTGCACTGCTTTCAGAGAATTGATAATCTGTTCTTTAGTTATGTATCAGCTAAGAAATAAGACTTTGAAGGTATACGTTAATAGTCCTGTATAAGCATGTCTTGTGTGTTATGAGGCCAAAGGCTGAGAGTCTTAAAGCACACAAGTAATGCATTAATAGGACAGAGCATGCATTACTGAATGAACATATTGTTATAATATGAATTTTTAAAATTAAAATCTGTATATTTCCTTTGATTACATATTTTTAATAAATTTGGGATGGCTGAGTGGACTGTGGTAAACTTGTGGGTTTTACTTGATTAGAATTTTGATAATTTCCTTAGGATTCTGTTGCCTAAGTTTCTAATGCTAATAGGACTTGTGTGCAAATATTAAGAAGTAAAGAGGTATATTTTGCCCGTATAGCTGGTTGATTCAACATGGCTTGGGTCACATAAAGAGAATCAGAGGTATACATGGCAACACTTGCTTTAAAAAAAAAAATCCATGCCAAAAAGATGATATGAAAAGCTTTTGTAGGTTAAGACTCTAAGTAACATCTTTACACTGAGACTTCCTCTGTATCTGGAGGTCTTTCTAGGTGACCTAGTGAGAATCACTTTACCTCTCTCTGTTTTTCCATCTGTAAAATGGGGATAGTGATACTTTACCTCACAAGGATCTTTTTAAGGGTTAATTTATTGATATTTTTAAGGAGCTTGGCTATTGTGAGGATGAATATCTCAGTGAAGTCCATAAATAAATTATACAGATAAATTTTAAATGTAAAAAAATCGCTATTACATTAAAAAAAACCCCAACTATTCATGAGACTTGGTTTGAAATCTCAATTTTTCATGCTTTGTTTTAAATTCCAAATGTCAGACTTAATATATGAATTGTCTTAGTAATCTGCACTACAAGTACTAAGGCCATCTATACAATTTTGGTCAACTGGTTAGCTGTAATAGTCTGCATTTTAGAATAACTTCAGTAATCTGGGAAAATACTTCAGGATATCAGGAGAAAAAATTGCAGGAGGGAAGTAGATAAATACTGCCTCCCCTCCTCCCCTTTCTTAGCATATTTACATGACAGTAGGACTCAGGTTATTTCTTTGGATTACACTTTTGTTCTTCAGTTTTCTTGTGTGCAGAATTAGTTTAATATTTTGAGGATAGATTGGTATTTATTAAGCACCTTCAGAGCCACTCATTAGTTAAAGATAAAATAAAGTATCATTGGAATTTTGCTGACAGTTTTTTTAATTTAACAGTATCTTATTTTTAGTTGGGCTTTGAGAAACAGCAAAAATATAGAAATCAAATTAAAATTTTAGACTCCTAAGAGGTCTCAAATATTATCCTTAGGCCTCATTCCCCAAGGACTTAAGCACATACTTAACTGTGTCTAATATGACTTCAGTAGGATTAACAGCAGAGCATAAAGTCAAGTACCTAGGTATGTCTTGAGAATTAGGACATTATTTCTCTTTGAGTTTACTTAAATAAGTGATTCATTATGTGAACACTGTGAATTAATATATATCAAATTTTAACAAAATACAGATTTAGAGTGAAAGGAAATTTCCTAAATGAGACCTTTGCCCAGAGTGTGGGGAAATCAGTTTGTTAAATTGGTTCCTGATTTTGTGACATCAACACGTTTATTTATATTTGTTTATAAGCCTCTCAGGAGCAAATTCTTTAGGACTGTGACCCTGGAAGAGATAATGCATTTAAACAAACATGATACAAATAGTAGTATCTATTTGTGTTTTCCATAGTTTGAAAGCTAAAACTTTTAACTTCATTTAGAAGCATGTTTCTTGCTAATTACAATTATTTATGTGTAATTCTGTTTCTCTTCCTATTGGCCACAAGCTAAAAACTTTAATAAAAGTTAATCTTGCCTCCTGAGCTAATATAAAATGGTCCAAAACGATCAGAACCCTACAAAGAAAGGAATTATAATTTTGCTGTAATTTCCCAGGATGAAACTCTGTTAATGCTGTCTTTGTAGTCTTGTTAAGCCAAATTTCATAAATGATGTTCTGATAGACTATTACTTGGATACATTTATAGACCTGTCCCTTAAAAATGTATTATAAAATAGTAAAAATTCATCTTTATAATTGCTGTGAACTGTACACACCCAGTTTCATGTACTACATGGTAACTTATGGTTTTTCAGTATCTGGTTACTTTTCTTTCTTTAATTAAGCTTAACGGACAGAGTAAATCTTACTCCAAGAAGTACATGTTTCTACAGTTTGAGCAAACTATTTGTTAATGTACCTACTTCATGTTTTGAAAGAGTACGCTGAAGGGACATAATGCTTTACATTGTGGACAGGCAAAACAGCAATTTCTGTGCTAATGGTGCTCTGTCATTCCTTTCATATCGTCTTTTGTTTAGATTGCAGTGTATTAATGGAAGATTTAAGTGGGAACTGCTAAACAGTCAGTAGTTTTGAAAGTCAGGCCACATTTTAAGGTGCCAAAATATGGCTTTAGAAACCTAACTTTAGGTGTTTACTTTAGACCCAGATTTTCAAAAGCTATTTTTTATTTCTCTTATCTGTCGTATAACACAAATTCTGATTTGGAAAGAGAGGATTCCTCCGTTTGGGGGGAGGGGAGGGAGTGCAGAGGGGGAGATGATTTTTAGATGTTGTAGAACTTCAATAGTCCTTGAGCTAAAATTGATTTTTTAGAATCTGTGAAAGAAAATATTGTTGACATGAACCAAGACATGATGTAACTAGAATAGGACTCATTTCATTGGGTTTTCTCGGGCATGTTTTATAACTGAAATATTTAAAATAAATCAATGTAGCTTCTATTAAAACCCTCTATTTTTCACGCTATTAAAAATGATGATGGAATTTAAATTTCAAGGATGAAGACAATATTACATAAACTATTTATTACTTATTCATATTACATCTAAAATCAGAACTGTAAGAAGTTAAAATATCAAATGCTTTGGATCCCTTTATTCGAAGATTTATGGATGATTGTTTTAAATAACTTAAGTTTTTAAGATGTTCCAGCATAATGTTGATTTTTTTTCCCTTTAATTTTTCTAATTTAAGTTTCAGAAATATTCTGTTGGATGTAATTGAGAATTTTGTTAAGACATAGTTAAGGTTAACTAGTTAAAGGAAAATTACTCCTAAACCAGGAAGTGTGGTTATAATAGGGCATGTTTAGAGCCATCTGTCTGTTGCATCAGGCACCTGATATCTATGCCTAGACAGCTGATCATGTCTTAACAGTTGACTTAGCAAGACTTTCACTTCTGTGAAAATATTTTTTACTGTCCATACTATCTATTTTGAAGTTGTGAGCAGAGGACATACAGTAGAGAAGTGTTGAGGTTTTTCCCACATATTTCAGTATTTTGGAGAAGATAAAATGGGATCAGAACTTTTCTGTCATGGCTTTTTTTCCCTTTAGAATACAGTTTTAGAATGAGATTGTTGAATGTATAAAACAGCTGAAATTAAGCATTACTATCTAATTTCCAACTTTTTGATTTAAAAGTACAGTAGTTATCTCAGTGTATGTTAGGGCAGAGTTACATCTTTAATAGCAGAACATTCAATTATATAGTTGGGGGCTATAAATTTTCAGTTTCAGCTGTAGTATCTGATAAACCCCATTTCTAGCATTTTAATAATCTTGCAGATTTAAAAAAGAAACAATTACAATAGAATTTAGAAATATTTTCTCATAGGATTTTTTTGTCATTTACTTCCTGTTTCTGTGCTGTTTGCTCTCATTCACTTCCAGGTCATGCAGAACAGCTGTTTAGGAAGTATCTACATGTCTGTGTTTGCATCCACCAAAGATACTGAGTAGTCAAAAGTCAATTCCTGCCTGTGTCATTTGGAAATGAATGTTCAAATCATCATGGGCTGCAACAGATGTCCGCCTAGAATTATGCCACTATAATTTTTTTCTAAGAAGAGAAAGCACCAGCTACCGAAATAAATCAAAGCTAGATTCCCTAAATATAACATAATAGCAAATCAAGTAATTTAGTTTTGGATATACATTAAAACTGAAAATGTGATCAGTGCAATGTCTTGAAATGGGAACCATATTTTGAAAGGGACTGAAAATGCTTACATTCTGAATGCTGTAACTTATTTGAACATGACTGAGAGAATTCTTGGGGTTAAAACATGTAGAAATATGTATGAGATGATGATCTAACCAAGAATCTACCCAGACTGGAAAACAGTAATTTTTGTATTAAATATACTTGCTCAGTAGAGGAGAGGAAACTCCCAACAGAGAGAGGAAAATTTAAAACTATTTATTAGAAGGGTTAAAACTTCCAGTCGTCTTTAGATTTGGATTCCTAGTCTGAAACATAAAGAGATGAAATGTTCTTCCAACTTCTGCAGGTTTTCCCAAGATACAAATGGAAGTTGCAATCCAACCTTCAGTTGGACCAAATGTGGCATATGGAAGTGGGGGAAAACTACATGTGTGGGAATCCTACATCAGTGAAAAAAATTAGAATAAATAGAGTTTAGCTAAAAGGTCAGTCTTTGAGTCATTAAACAATGTATCCTCTGTGTGTTAAATATTTGTAATAACAGTTGGAACAAAAACTGCACCAGAATCTCCCAATACCTGTGAGCTTTTTCATGTTATCAATTTATAGTTTTAATTGTATTATTCTGGTGAATACAGTAGAACATTTGGCATGTTTTTGTCACAGTAATAGGAATACATGTTTAAAGTTTACTTTTTTCTGCCTATAACAGAAAAAGGCAAAAAATAAACACCCCCCCCCCCAATAAACCCCACCCCGGCTAAAAATAGTGCATTCAGAAACTGAGATTCAGAATATTTTTCTTGGAAGACTTGTTATATAATGAAGACCTTTCAGTGAATGAACTAGTGATAAGTAATCTGCCACGTGTTAAAGAAAATAAATCTTTAGCTAGTTGGACCAATTGAAGAAATGTAACTTATTGAGCATACTTACTGAATATTGATTGCACATAAATGCAGAAATACTCTACTGATTTGTACTGCTCGTTTTGAATTCTAACGGCGATATATGCTAATGAATTTTGAGATCTGTGGATGTTTTTGACTATACTACATTTTCAGAGAAAACTGTTTCATGAACATCTTTAAAATATCCTCCTTTACAGCTCAATAAGTATATTAGATCATATGTTTGGAAGGTAACAACTGATAGGAAGAATGATTTAGGAAAACAAATTATAAACTACTTGAAACTTTATGAATTCTGTTCACTTGATGTGTCCTATGAGATTTTACCTAAAAGGATTTTGCATGCAACAGTAATACCTATGATACTGAATTATTGTGAGTGAAGTGACAGATGCTGTTTAATACAAATCAACCAGTATTTTTTGCAAATTAATAAAGAACAAAATTTAGTACTGCTCATGCCAAAAGAACAAATTTTTTCACCATGCTTCTTGCACTCCCTCCACTTTACCACAACCTCTCTTTCCAAATGTTTGGTGTGACTTCAATATAGATATGCACCCCCCCCTTCAGTGTTCTTTTTCTTCTCCCTCAGTATATGCAACAAATTATTCTCTTCCAGCTGTATGTGGCTTTAGTAGTTACAGTTGAAGACATTAGTGTTTGGGTATCGTGTTCCCCTCCTCTTGCCTCCCCTTTTTTGTTTCTCTGTGACAGTCAGAGCTCTGTCCCATTCTTCTTTCTGTTTACCTCTTCATTAATTGATTCTCTTTCATTTAAGTCTCATTCATTCCATAAACCACATTGATTTTTATATCCTTGCTACCATTTGTGCTATTCCTCTTGTACCTTTTGTCGTCTTATCCCCCATACTCTTTCACTTTCACTTAGAAAAAAAAAGGGAGAGAAGGGGAAGCCCGGAAGTCCCTCAAATGGACTTGGAGAGGTATCTGGGAACGGAGGAGGGATGCTGATCCCCTTCTTTCACTTCCATCCACACTAGATGGAAGCCAGTAGGGCCCTGGCGTACTCTGTTTGTTCATCAATGGGGTAAGCCCCATTGGAAAGTACAGTAGCTCCCTTTTGTGCCAAGACTTAGGTTAATAGACAAAATGACTCCTGGATGTCATTGACCCAGGAGACTGTCTTTTCTCAGTTATTTAGGGTTGATGTAATCTACTTAATGAGTTGGTGTAATCTACATATTGAGAGCTCCAGAGACCATCTTCAGATTGGGCAGTTTGAGAATTGGAGACCTTATTATTAGTTTTCCTTGCATTAGAGTCTTAATTTCAATGGCACCTTCAGAGAATTCGTGGCTTGCTGGTCCTCCATTCCAAGCTTATTGCCGCAGGCTCTTAGGGGATTAGTGGTTTTTCCATGCCTGATGGAAGCCTGTGGCATGTATAGAGTTTAGTATTGTTAATATTACCCACTGGTAATGTTGCTTTTGCATTTTCGAATCTCCATGAAAACAGTGGTGAAATAATTTCAGAATGTAGTGACAGAATTAAGAGGGAAACCAAGAAGAGCAGCTTTGTTCTTGGGCAGTTTGACTTTGCTACTATTGAACATAATTTTTATTTATTTTACTGCTTTATGGAGGGCTTTGGAGGAAGTGGTGGGTATTTGTTGTTTTTTTGGGGGGGTGGTTTTTTTGTTTTTCCTCTGTGAAATTCCTCATTCAGGATTGCCATAATTCCTTTATCTTCCTCCTTCTCCTGTTCTTTGTTTTCTTTTCTCCCTTTTTTATTAATCTTTTGTTTTCCTTGGCCACAGAAATTTGGAATGATGGATGCTAGTTATTTTCCATAGAGGGCTCTGAAGAGAGCCAATGGTGGTCTAAATCTGGGCTAGTAGTAGGTAGTCTGTAAAATTGCACTACTTGGTTTTTGCTAGGGTAAAGGATATTGTAGTCCTGGGGAGCTGAATGAGCCATTCTAAATGACTAGACTTGCATTTATGGAAAATGTATTCCTAACACTGTGTTCTGAACAGTAATAGGCTGTTATAGTGCATTGGTTCCCAATCTTTTTGGCTCAAGGGCTACAAATACAATTTTTAGAGCCCTAAAGGGTTACCAGTTTCCACTGGCAGCCTCTCTCTCTGTCCTCCACTCCCACCCCAACTGCAACCAGAGGAAAGGAGTTCAGCAAGGAGGATCTCTTGTGCCCCTGATTGCACCAAAGAAACTGTGTGCTCAAGCTGGGACCTTAGGTAGTGGTTCCCTACTGTAGTGCTCCCCTTCCTCTGTCTCCAGCCTGGATCTAGTGCTGAGGGACCCAGGCAGAACGCTTTGCTGCTGAACTGGAGCGTGGGCGTGGGGGATACTTATTCCCCCATACAGCCCCTTGCAGTAGGGAAACCGTGCACTCCACTTGAGTCCCAGAGGCCACAGCTCCCTTCTGCAGCCAGGGGGATGGGAGATCGGTGCTCTTTTCCCTATGGACCATAGGGATCCAGGTGGAGTGCTTTGCCATGCTCCCTGCTACAGCCAAGAGGAGGGGAGCACTGATCTCACATCCCTTTGGCTGCAGCAAGGAGCCTGTAGCTGGGAACATGCTTCACCTAAGTACTTAATCAGTGGTTCCTTTCTGTATGTAGCCAGTAGGAGAGAGCTGTGGGCCACTGGTTGGGAGCTACTGGTGCAGTGTATCCACGCCTAAAATGACTTCTAATGAAGTTTTTAATTTAGCGCATGCTTTTTCTGTGCTACCAAAAGTACTTAAAGAATGAGAATGAAAAGCATGGTTGCATTTCCACTACTGTGGCTTTGGAGGTTGTGACAAAAATGGCTTTTGCTAATGGAAACAAAGCTATTTAATAAATGGCTTAATGAGGAAAATGTTTCTCTGTTTAAAAAGTTGTTCCAAACAGATAACTTTTAAATATTTGTACCTAGATTATGGTTTCTTCCCCCTCGTGCATGTGCCTTCTCCCTCTTCCCTTTCACGTTCTAGTATAAAGCAGGTTTGGGTCTGTTTCAAGGGTGAGGGGACAGGGATGGAGAGAGTTTGGTAAAGATTTGTGGCTTTTGACTAAGTTGTATTATGCTGAGCACCAGCACTAACATGCAGTGTAGAATGGATTTCTTTTTTGGTAAACTTCATGCCAATCTATATAAAATGACTCGTAAGTAAATGGAGGAAAAATGTAATGTGCATTAGAAACATGTTTGTCCAGTGCTCAGGAGTGGGAGTAGGGACTTGGTAACATGGGAGGAAATACACCTTTCTTCCATTGAAATTCATCTTATTTCTTTTGATTTATTCATATTCCCTAAAAAGGACTGCATGTCCTTTTGTGTGTGTGTGCTCCTTGACAATTATACAAATAGATTACCTCCAGGAAATTACCGCTCCAAATCACCCCAAAATTACCATGACTTGGGCAGTAGTTTTACCTACGCTTTCAGTTTTACATGTTAATTTCCTCTAAAAGTACATGTGCAGAGGAAGAAGTATGATTCACTCAAACCTTCCATAACAGTTTGCTTCTCCATAGTGATCACAAAAAGCATTAATGTAGCATAATAAAATTTTAGGAGCGAATATTATTCTTAGCTGGAAAGACTTAAAAAGCCTACTCAGCATACCAGTCTGAATAGATAAGAGTTAATATGCTTACCATAATTTAAGTCCTATCCTTTACAAGATTTTCCTGATAAAATTGTTATAGAAACTGTAGTAAAGCCTTTGTATCTATGAGGAAAAAGAGCCGGGTTTTGAAAGAGAGAACTGGAGTTGAGAAGGGGTGGTTCCTGCAATTTTTTCCTGTTTTATTTTTTCAGCTAATTACATATTTTGCATGGTGTGATCCTTTCTCTATAAAGATGTAGGTCAGACATTTGGATTAAGGATGATAAAGTGTGTTTATAAGGAATTGCCTGTTCATATAGTATTGATGTCAGGGCTTAAATTAGGGATGCAAAATTGCATACTTAGTTGAGTATAAGAGCCAGTGTATTTTCTACTGCAGCATGAACCTTTTCACTTCCCTCTCTCAAATCTGCAATTAGAAATATAACCCTCCCTCTCCCTCACAACTTTTGCTCCGTGTTGCTTGCCTTTTTGTGGTAGTGTATTGTGATTCCTTCTATATATAGAATGGAAACTCTAGAAGATCCTGATATGACTGTGCCCCCAAGTTTGAAACACCTAAAATGTAATGGTCCTCTTTCTGCTGTAGTTTTATATTCACTTTTATTTGGAGAAGATGATGGTGTTTTTTTCATATATGTTCATTATTATTGATAGAAGGCTGTATCAAAATTAGAGGCTCTTGCCTGTCTTACTCTTCATTTGCTCTTTGAATGCCAGTTAGTTTTTATTTCTTAAGCTGTGGGTTTATCAGTTATAAAATCATAGAAATATGGGTTTGAAAGGGACTTTGAGAGGTCATCTAGTTCATCTTTGTACACTGAAGCAGAGCCAAGTATATGGCCACGTCCTAGGTCATCCCTGAGAGGTTTGTCGAACCTAATCCATTGGTTCGCAGCCCATCGCCACTGTGACCTTTTAAGCATACAGTTGTGTACCATGTGACATCCTTAGGGCCATGCAGCTACTATATAACACATAGAGCTACATATGCAGCCCACAGTGGTAAATAGGTTGAGAGCAGCTGATCTAATGTATTTTTAAAAACCTTGAGGGATGAAGATTCCACAACCTCCCTTGGAAGCATACTCCAGTACTTAATTTTCTGTATATAAGGATAGTTGGTTTTTTTTCCTCATAGCTAACTTAAATCTCGCTTACTGCAGACTAAGCCAATTACTACTTTTACTATTTTTGGTGGGCTTGGAGAACAGTTTGATCACTGTCCTCTTTATAATAGCCCTTAGTATTTTTGAAGCCTTATTTTCCCTCTCTTTTTTTCTTAAGACTAAACATCCCCAGTTTTTCTTTAACCTTTCCTCATAGGTCAAATTTTCTAATCCTTTTTCTCATTTTTATTGCTTTCCTCTGGAGAATTTCCAGATTGTCCGCATCTTTCTTAAAGTCTGGCCCCAAACCTGTATATTTCTCCAGGTGATAACTCACCAGTGCTGATTAGAATGGGACAGTTACCTCCTATTTCTTCCACACCACACTGCTGTTAATACCCCTCAGAATATTAGCCTTTTTTGCAATTGCATCATGTTGGATTATTTTCAGTTTGTGATCCACTATAATCCCCAGATCCTTTTCAGCCACTCATTCCCCATTTTGTAGTTTTGCTTTTGATTTTTTTCCTTCCTAAGTGTAGTACTTTATTGAATTTCATCTTGTTAATTTCAGACTAGTTCTCAATTTGTCAAAATTGTTTTGAATTCTAATCCTGTACTCCAAGATACTAGCAAACCCTCCCAGCTTGGTATAATGCACTGATTTTATAAGCATGATCTCTATTCTGTTCTCCATGTGATTAATGAAACTTATGAATAGTACAGACCTGGGTCAGGCCTGCAGGATCTCTTAGATACATCCCTCCAAGTTAAACAGCAGTCCATTGATTATAACTGAATATATTTATACTTATGCATGCATCTTATAGTAATTTCAGCTTGGCCACATTTCCCTACTTTCCTTCTAAGAATTTGTCATGTGAGATTATGTTAAAAGCCTTATTGAAGTCAAGAGACATCGTGTCTACTGATGCCGTCTGCATCCAATAGATTAAAAATTATGTCAAAGAAGGAAATAAGGTTAGTTTGGTGTGATTTATTGTTGACACATCAGTGTTGGTTATTATTAATCACTCTGTTATCCTTTAGGTAGGAGTTTACAAATGGATTGTTTGATAATTTGTTCCAATATTTCTCTAGGGATCAAAGTTAGGCTGATGGTCTCTGGTTCTCTAGGTCTTTTTGTTCCCCCTTTTAAAGACTGATACTATATCCGGTTCTCTGTCCTCCATGAGTTCTTGAAGATGATCATTAATAGTTCGAAGATTGCTTCAGCTAGTTTCTGAAGTACCGTGGGGCAGTGGTTTTCAAATCATAGTTCAGGACCCAGTACTGGGTTGCGGCACCCCCTGCTGCTGCCACCAAACAACTGGAATGCATTGCTCAAAGATGTAATTGTTGGGTCGTGTGCCTAAATGATTTTTTTTCAACTAGGTCCTGAGAAAAAAGGTTGAAAACCACTGCCCTAGGGTGAATTTTGTCATGCCCTGCTTACTTGTATATCTGTAACTTAACTAAATGGTTAGTCTGTTCTTACCATATTATGGTGTGTTTCTTCTCCCTCATTGTTAACATTAAGTGTGTTAAGCATCTGATCACAATTAGCCTTTTAAAACCTTTTAATTTGAAATCTTTTTTTAGTACACAGAATACATATAGTTCCATCACTTACGTAGTGGTAAAATATCCTCATATTTTCTTGGACATAGGCTATATAATCACTGTATTTATTTGTCATGATCTACAAAAGGCTTGGTAGAAGTTGTATGTGATTTCAGTTAAGTTTGCTAAGATTGCAGTTTCTTTTAGCCTAAGGCCAAGCACACTGTTCTGCAACTCAAGTCTTCATTAGCTCCAAGTTTTAGAAGTCCAGTGTATGGTCAGAAGTCCAGTCTTTTACGCAGCAAATGAAAGTGCTGTCAGCTTTTTTCTATTTAATAATGACCTGCAAAGGGGGAAATATGAATTTTTCCATCTTCTTTATGATGTATGAAGAAGTAGGTTTAAAAGGTTTCCTTTTTCTGCTTAATTTTTACATTAGAAATTAAGGTCTTGCATGTTCTTACACTGTGGCTGGCTAAAGAGCTACTAAGTTTATGATCTGTTAAAAGTTGTGAAATATGGATTTTATTCGAGCTACTTAAAACTGTAAACTTCTATTTAAGATACCTGGCACAAAAGTTCTTTTTAAGAATTAAGTACTCAGCCCTTTCAAGTAGTAGAAGAATCAATAATTGGAAGTGGAAGCCAGGCAAATTGAAATAAGACACGTTTTTAACAGTGAAGATGATTAATGGAGCAAACTACTGAGGGAAATGGGTGGATTGTCCATCTATTGAAGCCTTCAGATCAAGACTAGGTGTCTTTCTGGAAGATATGCTTTAGTCAGACAAAACTTATTGGGCTCAGTATGGGAGTAAATGGTTGAAGTTTGGCTGGTTGAATAGGTAGTTAGAGTGGATCATTTAACAGTCCCTTCTGGCCTTAAAAATCTATGAAAAGAAAGAATTGAAACATTTCCCTGTGTATATCTGTGTCATTCAGAGAGTCCTTCAACAAAAACATGGAAGACGAAGACTTGACTTTCCTATTTCTAAGGTCTTGCTTACATAAGAAAACTGTACTGATTTAGAAACTAATATAATTAAATTAGAGCAACTTCCTTCTGTGGAAACTCTTTAGATTTGAGTGCCTTGTGTTCTGTGGTAGGAAATACCTCTTTGTACACTTAAAGGCAAATCAACTATAGTTAACTTTTTTTAAACAAAGAATAATAATTTGAGATACTGAGAGACCTCCTATTGACTATATTAGGGGTAAACTAGTGAAACTGCCTAGACAAAGTGCTGTTAAATGCGCTAAATATAAAAAAGATTTCCTTATGTTTTGTTACAGTCTTACGTATGAAGAGATTTTGCTGGTTTTCCTTTTAAGGTTTCCATTAGGTTCTGTTAGCTTAAAAAAAAAAAATCACTGGTACTGCCAGCATCTATCACCGTCATCTCTAAAAAGCCTCATATTCTCATACATAAGCATGTAGAGATCACGATCATGAGCATGATTTTTACACCTCCTCCACCTATACTGGTATGTCCTCCAGTGATGAATCGCCATTGTGAATTGGTAACCTCACCAATACAGCAGGTTCTCCTTGACTTCAGCTCTGCTTTGGAAGTAGCATACATTGTAAATATGAGACAATGAACATAAAAGTATTTTAACTTTTATTCCCAAAAAAGGTAACAATATGAATTTAGAGAACATCAAAACAGAAAACCAGAGGAACCTGTCTTCTACTCCTGTACAAAAAAAATTCTAGAGTTAGAACACTAACCTTATGATCCTATAAAAAACTTACATAGAGAATCTAAGATTCATAGAAGGCCAGAAGGGACCAATATGATCATCTAGTTTGACCTCCTGCAGAAAATGAAGGTCACAGAACCTCCTACCCACTTCTTCAATAAACACTTAGCCTATTTCATGCATCTGATGAAGTGGGATTGTGCTTAGGAAAGGTCATGCAATAAATAAATTTGTTAGTCTTTAAAAGTGCCACAGGACTCCTTGTTTTGCTAAAATAGACTAACATGGCTACCTCTCTGGAACCTATGACTGAGTCACTGAAGTCCCCAGATCATGGTTTAAGGACTTCAGGGTACCAAGAAACCACCAGCAAGTGAACCATTCCCCATGCTAGAGGGGAAGGTGAAAAATCCCAGGGCCCCTGCCAAACTGCCCTGGAAGAGAAACTCTCCTGACCCCAGACATGGCAATCAGCTGATTTCTGAGCATGTGGGCAAGACTCACCAGGCAGACCCCCAAAAAAGAATTCCCTGCACCAACTCAGAACCTATCCCATCTAACATCCTATCACAGGCCATTGGCGTATTTACCACTGGTAATCAGAGATCAGTTAATTGCCAAATTAGGCTGTTCCATCATGTCATCCCGTCCATAAATTTATCTAGCTCAGTTTGAATCCAGCTAGGTTTTTTGCCCTCATTGCTCGTCTTGGAAGGCTATTCCAGAAATTCACTCCTCTGATGGTTAAAAACCTACATCTAATTTTAAGTGTAAATTTAAAATGACCATGAGATGCGTTTCCCATGCATTGGACATTTTAAAGATGGCTGAGGAATTAAGGAGTATTATTGAAATGTCATAAGTATACAAACTGCCAAATGCTTTCCCTCCACCCACCCCTAAAAAGAAAATCTTGCATCTCAGACTTACTGCTCCATAGGTCTTCCATCCACTGTTTACCTTCTTTTTAATGATGCTGAGGAGAAAACAAAAGGAAAAAGAAACTGTTAACCAACTGAAAAAGCCAAAGTCTCATCAAAGCAAATAGGTCATCTGGATTAGGTTCCAAACAGTGACTATCTTTTAAAGAAAAGTAAATGCAATTTCAGAAGATGTGATCAGTTTGTTTGTTGCTTCCAGCATTGACACTCATTTAGTGCCAGGTTGAAACACAGTGGGAGATAGTGGTTCAGATTTTTCTGCTGTCACTATATGCAATCAGTAATATAATGGCATAGGACCTCAGAATGCAGTTTGACTTCATCAGACTCCAAAAGTAATAGTGTGTAAGTGGAATATCTCAGAGGCAATGTAACTATTTGCTGTAGCTTAATGAATAAATGGCATTCTTTGTACACAAAGAGAAAATGATTCACAGCCTGCTGTTCTCTATGATCCCATTCTTGGGGGGAAGATTGCTTAAAAAAACTCTTTAAAATTACCTAAAGGTATGAGAAAACTATCCTTAGACTTGGATTGGCTTCATATACCATGGTTAAGTCACCAAAGGCATGGATTTTCCTTGAACCAAAAAAAAAAGGAAACAGGCAAGAAAAAACTCAAGGATGGTTGAATAGTTAGGTTCACAATGTTCTCTGTAGTGAACTGAGATTCTATAGAAGATAGAAATTCAACCCAACCAAAACCAATAGAAGAGAGAGATGTACATTTTAGCTGGCGTAGTTTAAAAATGAAAATTAAATTTTGGGGGTTGAGGGAATTTGAAAAGCTATTTGCTAAATAGGTAAAATCAAATTGTTTCTTAGTTATAGAAAATCTGCAATAGAATAAATAGGTTTTCTGGAAGGATTACTAGGGAGTGAAAGGGAGCCATTCAGAAGGATAAGGAAACAACATAGAAGCTAAGCAAGGAGTTCTCTGGCACTTTTAAAAACTAACATTTATTTATCGCATGAGCTTTTGTGGGCACAATCCCACTTTGTCAGATGAATGAAATGGAAAATATAGCATGTTCGCTGTAAATACATAGCTGCAGAGAAGGGTGGGTCACAAGGTTAATTCAAACAGATCTAGAGGCATAGACTGCTAGCCTTTCTCTTTAAAGTGAATAAGCTGTTTGGATTCAAAGTGTGGAACAGGGAGGCAGGAGCTGAAAGCAAGAGCGGAGAAGGATGATTTAAGAGAAGTCACCTTCTGTAATGACTTAACCAGTCAAGACCTCTAGTCAAGAAGCTGATTGACTTTTTATATCAGTCTTCTCAATAGGCTGTTTAGGAGATACCTGCTCCATTCAGATGAAAAAGATGAGGCATTGACAGACTATTAGTGAAGAGTGTGTGATGTAACAAATGGATAAACTAAAGGTGAAGAACTCACCAGGACTGGATGGTGTTTATCTAAGAGTTCTGGAAGAACTCTTGTGAATGAAATGGTTGAGACGCTAACAAAAAAATGAAATATTTTGTAATCTGTTATACGGTAGGACTCAAATATAGTTAACATTATCTCTGTATCAAACAAATGTGCTAGGAGAGTTTCTGGAAATGACAGACTAGTGACTCTTTATTACTATATGTACCCTGCTTGGAATGATTTTTAAAAAGATCTAGGTGATCCTGAAATAACTGGGCCTGAGAGGAATCATCATAGCTTTTGTGAAAGGATTTTATGCCTCTTTATTTATAAATTCTTGGAGATTTCAACAAAATACTGGATAAGAGCCAGTTGATATAATGTATTTGGACTTTAAAAAGTTTCCAGTCATATCCCCATGCTTTTTTAAAAAAACAGTGCATAATGACTCCATCAGACTTACAGAACTCATGGAATCTATTCTAAGATGGTGATGTTGAGATCCTACTAGGGTTAAAAAAAAAAGAAATTAAACCATCAGTAGATGAGAATATTCACAGTGTAAAAAAGTTTACTGTGACTCTAGGCAAAGAACCTAAACCTTCATGCTTCAGGGAAAAAGCCAACTACTAAGAAACAGGAGTTAGAAAAACGCTTCTTCTGGGCGATAGGTTATTCATTATCTTCTGCATGGTTTCTTGCACCTTCATCTGAAGCATACACTAAACTGCTATCTTGATCCTATAGGCTAGTTCTTCTAGTCCAACCATTTATTCTGGGGAGATGCATAAAGAATCCTCAGGTGGGTACCTCAGGAATATCAGTGTAACAAATGAAGAAATTTCTAGGTCTGGACTTAGCATAAAATATTCCTTATGCCCTTGAGGAGTTCCTCACTAGTCTGAAATGACTGCATTTGACATGATATTACAAAGGTACAGTGTGCAAACATATCCGCACCAGTTTACTTGTCTTGTATAGATGCGTTCCTGCTTACTTGTTTCATATGCCGAGTACCTACACAGCTGAAGAACAGAAATTTCAATCTGTGGTTGGCACAACATGATGAGGTGCTTGAGGCATATCGTTCACAAGCAACACAGATTTTGTTCCTGAGATGACTGGGGAGGTGCAGGTGTTGCAGAAGCAGTGCATTCAGCTCCATGTGATGTAATGCCACACTTGTGCAGCAGCTGTTGCTGACTGAAGGATGTATCACCCTCAAATACTATTCCAGCTTTCTTTGCGGAAGTAAAGAAGGTTGGTATGTCCTGAAGTCTTAAGAAGGTGATGATAAATAATGATAATTTAGGGATCTGGAAGAATCTTTCTTTGTAGAAAGTACACTGTAAGAGTTTTAGATCAGTTACACAAAGTGGTTAAGTAGATCTCTTCACCGCCTTATAAGGCAGGTTCTTTGGCTGTAATATTATTTGGTAAAATTCATTGAGGTTCATCAGTTTTCTGGTTTTGTTCAAAATGGTTGAATTGGCTAAGAATTTAAAGGACAAGTCTGTCACTGAAAAACCTGTGTATAAATTGGGTGTGAGTTTGTGTGTGTAATGTGTCCTCCTCTGTTATTTTCCCCCCTGTTACAGCAATTTAGAACTTATGGAGCACTTGGCTTTTCTGTTTACATCAGTGCTGAAGATTCTCCCCAATCTTCCCCAGTTACTTTTCTGCACTATTGGAGCACATCTTGAATTAATGCCATAATCTCAGGGTAAAAATCACTCTGCGCCTTTAGATAGACACTAACATGCTAGTGATCACATTTTTGAGTTTGGGTCACGCGTTGGGCAAAACATCCAGTTGGTTTCAGAAAACTAAGCTGTTCTCTCCCCACTTTATCAAACATTTTCTGTTTAGAAGTTTCTATTTTCTTGATCCTCTGTTTTGCCAGTCACATCTTAGTACTTCCTCTTATAATATTGTCCTGACATGGATCACTTGGGCCAGCCTGATTGTCTTGTATACAGGATTAGCCTATTGGATAATCTAAAGTGCTCTGTGCAAGAAATAGACATGATAGCACAAGTTACAGGTGGCATAGTTCTTCTCTGTATCCCTTTCATGCCATCTTTTAATTGAGCCTCTGCTCAATACAATACTCAAATACACTTCCCGGCATTTATTTTTCCTCCCATTCTTAAGTTCTCTGTCTTCAAGTGTCTGAAGTGGGATTTCTCCCACAAAAGCTCATAAAGTAAATAAATATGTTAGTCTCTTAAAAACGCCACAAGCCTCCTTTATAAACAACTTTTCAAGACTACTATTAAAGAACTGCTTTGATTTTTGTAACAGTCTGACCTGATCCTATGACTTACACTTCCCTACATTTATTTTCCTCCCATTCTGTAAGTTCTCCATCTTCAAACATCTGACATGATGGGATTTTCTCCCGCAAAAGATCATGCGATAAATAAATTTGTTAGTCTTTAAAAGTGTCACAGGACTCCTTGTTTGTTTTGCTGAACTAAAGTAACACAGCTACCCCTTTGGAATTTATCTGCTGATAATGTGGCTTTCCAAATCTTTAGTTTATTTTTTGACTGACTGGCTCAACAACTCTGAAAGTGACAGACAATGCAATTCATCAAGACCATCTTAAAATCTTGCCATTGAACCTCTCTGTCCCAAACCATTTTTCAGAAAAGGTTTTCCTAGTTACATTTGGATGTTAATTTATCAGCATTGCTGCCTGGAGGACTGACAGGTTCAGGGAATAGGTAATGCGAAACCTTTCATTTTTGTGGTTGCTCGTTCAAGTCAAGCTGAGATTGACAGCGACAGAGCCCAATGTTGTTAGCATTTTGGTGGCTCTCTAAGTGAGTGGATGATCTGACTCTGTCCCCTTCTGGTATGAATTGGCACCCTTTTTGAGAGTCTTAGAAGGGAGGTAATTAATGGAAATGGAACTTGGTTCAGTTGCAGGGGTGTTCCCTTCAGGTTAATGTTTCTAGCATAAAAGCAGGATTGTGTGAGAATTTGTGCTGCTGTCTGTCTGTTACACATTTTTAGTGCTTCCATCACAGTAAAATGTATGATGTACTTTGACTTGGAGGACTTCATTTTCCTGGTCTCTCAGCAACAATTAATTCATTGTAAGAAAGTAAGAATCCTTACCGTTTGAGTCATTTTCTCTGAGTGAAATACAGTTTTGTCTCTATGGCGTCTGAACATAAGAACATAAGAAAGGCCGTACTGGGTCAGACCAGAGGTCCATCTAGCCCAGTATCTGTCTACCGACAGTGGCCAGTGCCAGGTGCCCGAGGGAGTGAACCCAACAGGCAATGATCAAGTGATCACTCTCCTGCCATCCGTCTCCATCCTCTGATAAGCAGAGGCTAGGGACACTATTCTTAACCCCTTTCTGGCTAATAGCCATTTATGGACTTAGCCCCCATGAACTTATCCAGTTCCCTTTTAAATATTGTTATAGTCCCAGCCTTCACAACCTCCTCAGGTAAGGAGTTCCACAAGTTGACTGTGCGTTGTGTGAAGAAGAACTTCCTTTTATTTGTTTTGAACCTGCTACCTATCAGTTTCATTTGGTTACCCCTGGTTCTTGTATTATGGGAGTATTTAAACAACTTTTCCTTGTCCACTTTTTCCACATCCATCATAATTTTATATACTTCTATCTGACAAAACATATTCACAGTATTTACGGAAGTACAGCAGGTTATCCCCACAAAGTAGGTGACCTGACTTCTCTCTACTTAATATATTTGGTAACTTGTCTTACTGGCTTAAAAAATGACACATTCTATTCCAAAAAGAATAAGAGAGTTTGAAGTGGGAAAATATCTAGAGGCCTTGGTCATATTATAAGGAAATCTAATATGAACTACTCTAGACTTTTTTTCCCAGTTTATAAAATGTGCCCTTCTAATGTTCTAGGTATGTACACTTTTAAAAATAAAAAATTTTCTAATTAGCTCAACATCAATACAAAATCCTTCCCAGTCCACCCGCAGCAAAATTCTTGAGAAACATAGCCTTGTCAATAAATTAAGATTTCAGTTCTAAATCTGGGGCTCTTTGCTGAAAATGCTATGTCACTAGTAAACTCCCTTGAAATCAGAGGACTGTTACTTTAAGGACTGCAGTTAATCTTAACTCTAGTATCCCATGAGGAGACAAGTGATCTTAAAAATAGACAGAGTCCAAAACTGTTAAGATTTGATGGGTCAACAGCTTAAATTGCACTCTTAAACTGGAAGCAAATGTAATTTATTGGACACAGGAATTACATGCGTCATCCAAGAAGCACAGCTCGGTTATCTATATTCTACACAACTGAATATTTGAGGCCAGTCTTTAGGTGCATTTCAGTAATTCAATGTGGAAGTAAAGAAGACATGGATGGCTATTCTGAAGTGTACTCTAAAAAAACTAAAAATATAGACAGACAGATGGCGCTTGATGGCACTTCTCCATTTAAAATCTCACCTCGCTTGACTAATCACTGCTAGATAAATTACTGCCAACTCAATGCAAATTAATTTACTGCTACAGCTCCATGGAGTAGGAATGGGGGTACAGTGATAACTGGATAATTCTTTTAAGCCTTTTCTGAGCTCATATTCTATACTTTGTGGAACTCCTGCATCAGGGGAGAGGTGAAGGTTGGAAGTACAATGTCATGGAAGTGGGACTCTTTTATGTATGAGTCAAAATAGATTCTCATTCACTTTGTTAGCCATATTGACTCCTAGTGCTAGCCAGAGTAAAACAAAGAAAACTTACTTTAATCATAACCTGTGTATAATATATAATAGTCAGAGTTGTACTTGAATAAAAAGGTTCCACTTCGTTAAATAGTCATTAAACTTTTGTCTAACTCTTCATCTGGAGAATCTGCTCTCTCTTCCTTAAGTGTGAATGAGTTATCTCAAGCCTTCTTCCTCATTAAAATCCATTGAATAATTTTGAATTTGTGAATCCAACAGTCATTTTAATACACGTTAACATTTTATTATTGCATCAGAAATGTTACATAACTCTGTTTATAATTAGATGATATGAAAGTTCTTTAATGAAAAAATAACATATTGTCGTGTTTTTAAGGCTCTCTCATAACTTTAAATTATCAGGTAGAATTTGGAAGTAGTTGGATACCAATCAGTTAACCACCACATAATAGTAACATTCTTCTTCCTTAGTTTATTTGCTGAAAATTGAGTATTTAAATGAGAATTGTGGCCATATTAGTTATCTGTTCGTGTACTCTGTCTGCTCTTTTAATGGCCAGTCATGACTGGAGTGAGAGTTTTGAGTATTGGTAGTGGTGCGCGCATGCATATATATATATGAACTGTATGATTTTATTTTGAACCATATGTTATTCAAATAGTGATGAAATCTTTGTTCATTTATAGAACCTGTTTTCCATGCAGTCCTTTACCTTTTAATTCCACAATTTTGAGGTTGACCTGTACTCTGTGTATTTGATGCAAAAAGCTAAGCATAGACTTTTTTGTTGAAAATATGGGAAGAATGCTTACTTCAGAAGTATTTTAAATTATATAATGAGGTGTCCTCCTGAAAATATTTGTTTTATTTTAAAAATAAAAGCCATGTTGACAGGGTAATAAATTAAAACAAATTTTAAAGGTTTATAATGTTTGTCATAACATGAACTTTTTTGTCCTCATACTGATAGCAAAATAAAAGTATTGTAAGATGTCTTAGCACAGGATGCCATTTTAAAATGCAGCATGGAACTGTCTGCTTAATAATTCGACTTCATTGTTTTTCTTACTTTTAAACAGGGTTTGTGGATGCACTTAGATGTTTGCAATGAGCACTGTGGCTGGCATGCCCCAGTGTTTTGGATACCAATGCACAGGACTCCGTAGTAATCGAATTTATCAGAAACGAACGTCATGAGCATAGTGATCCCGTTTGGGGGTGACACAGCAGAAACTTCTTACTTTGAAATGGCTGCAGGCTCAGAGTAAGTATTTTTAAAGTAACTAGGAGCTTTGCTATTTTTTCTTTTTGTGTGGACATTTTTAATGGTGCTAAGCAGAATTCCAAAATTATTTTGTTTACTTGTTTGAATTTTTAAATAGCTATTTTATTCATCTACTGTAGTTTTATTTCTTCTAAATGTTAGTGCTCTTTTTGTAGAAGAAAGAAGCAGTATTTATTAGAAATTCAGTTTATCAAAGGGGATAGTTTTAAATAAAATATATTTTCCTCCTTTAAATATTTCTCAAACGATCATTTTAGCTTCCTTCAAATATACATGGAAACCTATTTGGTTGTATGTTTTTTATTATTTAATAATAATTATATTAATAGAATTATTACTATTATTAATTAACCTCTTTTGGAACATGGAGAGGCATACATGAAATACTAGTAATGGGGAAGGTATTTTCAAATACAGTTGACATAATATTTTAAATTTTGTAATAATGCATTCTCTTACACTTATTTATTTCCCAATATTTTAGTCTTTCTATATGGTAGTCGTTGTTTTTGATTTCTTATAGCTGAAATGGCTAGCTTAAAAGATTAGGCATACTTGTGAAATAACAAGACAGAATCCTAGGAATCACAGGTTCAGTTCAGCCTTTCATGTCTCTGAGGCAGACTGAACTACACAAAACTCCATTTGCTTTGTTTGGTGTCATTCTGATGGTACCTTAAGTCTGGCCCAGTCTGTCCTTTGAAGACATCAAAGACCTTACGGCCCTCTTCTTAAGAGTGGGGATTCTTGCTAGCCTAATTAAAAAGCTGTCCTGTTTGGTGTGCTGACAGCTTGGTTCCCACTCCTCACACAAAAGGTAGTTGCATTTTAAATGACCTTTTTTTTCCATTTACACAAAATAGGAGTGTCAGCATATTCCATTGATCTCTGGATGTTTAAGAATCACATTTGTTAATTTTTTATGTTTCCTCTCCTTTAGATTAGCTGAATATGTAACAATTTGGTTTGATTTTGGTAGGCTGTGGGGGGAGACCCATGAGAAAGAAGTTGGCTTTTTAGAGAAAGGGTCTCTGTAATGCACAGTGTCATATCGTAGAAGATTAGGTATGGAAGGGGCCCCAGGAGGTGGTCTAGTCCAACCCCCTCCTCAAAGTAGGACGAATGATAACTAAACCATTCCAGTCAAGGCTTTGTCCAGCTGGGCCTTAAAAACCGACAAAGATGGAGACTCTGCCACCTCCCTAGGTAACCCATTCCAGTACTTCACCACTTCCTACTGAAAAAGCTTTTCCTAATAGCCAACCTAAACCTTCCCCACTGCAACTTGAGATCATTGCTCCTTGTTTTGTCATCTGCCACCACTGAGAACAGCTCAGCTCCATCGTCCTTGGAACGCTCCCCTTCAGGTAGTTGAAGACAACTATCAAATACCCCCCCCCCCCCTCTCTTTTTCTGGAGATTAAACAAGCCGAGTTCCCTCAGGTTCTTTTCCTAAGTTGTGTGCTCAAGCCACCTAATCATTTTTGTCACCCTCCTCTGGACTCTCCAATATGTCCACATCCTTCCTGTAGTGGGGGGACCCAAAACTGGACACAGTACTCCAGATATGGTCTGATCAGTGCCCAAACAGAGGGGAATAATCAGTTTTGTTGATCTGCTGTTAGTACTCCTATTAATGCAGTCCAGTATTCCATTACCCTTCTTGGCAACAAGGGCACACTGACTTTTATAAAGCTTCTTGTCCACTGTAACCTCCAGGTCCTTTTTTGCAGAACTGCTGCCTAGAAGACAATCAGTTCCCAGTCTGTAGCAGTGCATGGGATTCTTCTATCCTAAGTGCAGGACTCTGCACTTGTTTTTGTTGAACCTCATCAGATTTCTTTTGACCCAGTCCTCCAATTTGTCTAGGTCAGTCTGTATCCTGTGCCTACCCTGCAGGGTATCTGCCACTCCCCACATCATGATGTCATCAGTAGAATTGCTGAGAATTGCAATCCACCCTATCCTCAAAATCATTAATGAAGAGGTGAGCAAAACTGGCCCCAGGACTGACCCCTGGGGCACCAGTTACCGACTGCCAACCAGACATCGAGCTGTTGATGAATATCCATTAAGCCCGATGATCTAGCCAGCCTTCTATCCATCCTATAGTCCATTCATTTAATCTGTCATCTTTAACTTGCTGGCAAGAATACTGTGAAGACTGTATTAAAAAGCTTTGCTAAAATCAAGATACATCATGCCCACCGCTTTTTCCACGGTCATACAGACAGTCATCTCATAGAAGGAAATTAGGTTGGTCAAATATGATTTGCCCTTGGTGAATCCATGCTGACTGTTCCCAGTCACCTTTCTCTTCTCCAAATACTTCAAAATGGATACCTGGAGGACCTGCTCCATGATTTTTCTGGGGACTGTGGTGAGGCTGATTTGTCTGTAGTTCCCTGAATCCCTTTACTTCCTCTTTTTAAACATGGGTACTATGTTTGCCATTTCCCAGTCATCTGGTACTCCTCCCTAGTTATCTGCCCAAGCTTCCACTTCTTGTAAGCTTCCATTTTGTGTTTAAGCTGACCAGAGGTTTCTCTATTATTGGTATGGTTTGTTCCTGCATCCTCAATAAAATTTCTTTAAAATACAGCCAGTTCTTTTAGACTCCTTTCCCCCTCATATTAACCTCACAGGGGATCCTGCCCATCAGTTCCCTGAGGGAATCACTATCTGCTTTTCTAAAGTCCAGTGTCAGTATTCTGCTGCTCTTCCATCAGGATCCTGTACTCAATGTTTTCATGGTCACTGCTGCCCAGGTTGCTGTGCACTTCTACTTCCCTTGCCAATTCTTTCCTCTTTATGAGCAGTAGGTGCTAATTATGTGTACTTAAAAATTTTAGCCATGATTTTTTTTAAAAAAACGAAGTCAATGGGTACTGCTAGTTATTCAGCATTTTTGAGTGTCAGATCATTTATTTCAGAGCCTAACTTCACTCACTTATTTTTAAAAAAATATTGGATTATATGTAAATTGTATTTGGAATCCAATCACAAGGTTGAATTTTGGACCTATGACTTGTTAATAGCCTTTCTTTCTGGTCTTTTGAAAGAACTTTCATTTTGAAACTTGCCAATAGAATGTCAGTCACAGTGAATATAGATTAAATGTTCTTAACCTGTTTCCTTAGGAGTCTTTTCCCCAAACTCTGATTTTCTGGTTGCTTTATCATGTGGGATAATTAAAAATTTGCCATTCTTGAATTTGAATTTTAGAATTCCATTTAGGTTGTGGATCTGTCCCAGATAATGCACAAAAATTTCTATCTTTAAATTAAAATGCAGGAACAGTCCCTCCCTGCCCTGAGAGGCAGGTAACATCTTGCAGTGGTCTTCTCTATCCAATAGAGGCAGTACATATGCAAGGTATGTTAAAGGAAGCAAATATAAAAAATTATTAGATCTGTCTTGACACTGCTGAGCTCTTAAATAGGGCTCATCAGATGGAAAATGAGTAGCCAAAAGAGAGGAAACTAGAACATATAGAAATAGCAAGCAGTTTTATTTAATTTTCCTTTATCATGCTGGGTGAAAGTTTGTGAGGACTAAATACAAATTAATTAATGTTAATTTACAGACAAAGGGAAAAGTGCAATATGTAATAGTTGATACATAGGAATGAGTTTAACTATTGACTATTCTAGTACTGTAATAAGGACCACTGAGAAATTTTAGATGAAACTTTTTTCTGGACACTGATGCGTTGGATGGATATTGATTGCATCAATAACCATGATAGAGCCTTATTGAACTGTGACTGACAGTCCTGGTTCTGTTTCCTAAGATACTGAAGCTTGGGGGAAAACTTTGGGGATGGTGAACTTGTCTATGCAGGACAATGATTTTTAAAAAAGGAGACCTGGAAATCTACCATCCTTTCTCCTCCCCTTCCAAATAGAAGGCTAGGCCCCCAAAAGGAATGGTATTGTAACTAATTACTAGAACAGGATATATAAAGTTGAATGCAATTATTAAACTATTCACTTTGAACCTATAGAATATCAGGGGGGTTTTGTTGTCTTTTTTTTACTTGCGAGAAAGAAATAAACTGTCATCCTGTACTGAGAACTAGTTAAGAACTGTTAAGGTACTGCCTTATTAGGCTATACTACTGTTTGTTCTTTCTCTCTCTCTTTCACACACACAGAATAGAAGTCATTATTTTTGCTAATGACATATAATAGAAGGGATTATCTGTGCTATATAGCTGAGTACATCAGTGCACCTCTACAAAATCTGATGCACAAAATTGTGTCAATATAAAACAATGTGCTTTAATGTCCAGAGTAGATTAGACATCGTACATCACATTAAAAAAACAGTTTTGGCTTGATGGGAAGAACTCTAGATGGACTGAATGTGAATATCCAGGAGAAGAGAATTTTTTTAAGTATATGTGGGAGAGGATCTTGGGATAGTAAGACTCTAGTCTAACTTTCCTTGCTGTGAAGGGACAGAGAGCGATAGTCATTGTCTTGAATAGACTGGCCTTATTTGGTACCTGAAACGTTCTTACGGACTTCTGTGCAGTCGGTATAGTTCAGAGCATCGATACTGAATATTCATGGTCAAGTGCTTTGGAAGTAATACTGCTGTATTCCACAGTCAGTATATAGATTTCAGAATTAATTCCAAACAAAAGACATTATTACTGTTGTTTAGCTTAATGATCACATTATATAGCAAGTTCTATATCTAGAAGAAAAGGGAATTTTATGAACACTTAAGATCGCTTTTTAGGGTTTTTCTTTAAATCCACTCATCACTGTGAAACAAAGAGAATTCTGTGGCACTTTTAAAGACTAACAGATTTATTTATCGCATGAGCTTTCGTGGCTTTCTGGCTATGTGGACTCTCTCCTTAGACCCTATGCTGTCAACACACCTAGCTATCTGAGAGACACTATGGATTTCCTGAGAAAAATCCAATCCATTGGTAAACTTCCAGAAAAGACCATCCTGGCCACTATGGACATAGAGGCTCTAAACACCAACATCCCACACAAAGATGGATTACAAGCCATTAGAAGAACTATCCAAGATGATGCCACAGCAAAACTTGTGGCTGAACTTTGTGACTTTGTACTCACCCACAACCATTTCAGATTTGAAGATGATCTATACCTTCAGGTTAGTGGCACTGCTATGGGTACCCGCGTGGCCCCACAATATTCCAACATCTTTATGGCCGACTTAAAACAACGCTTCCTCACGTCTCATCCCAAAGCACCTCTACTTTACGTATGCTATATTGATGACATCGTCATCATCTGGATCCCCGGTAAGGATGCTCCTGAAGATTTCCATAGATATTTCAACAATTTCCACTCCACAGTCAAATTTAGCCTGGAACACTCCACACAGGAGATCCACTTTCTGGACACTACAGTACAAATTAGTGATGGGCACATAAAGACCACCCTAACCGAAAACCTACTGATCGCTATAGTTACTTACATCCCTCAAGCTTGCATCCAAGACAAACCACACGATCCATTGTCTACAGTCAAGCCCTAAGATATATCTGCATTTGCTCTGATCTTTCAGACACGGACACCGTCAGGATCTCTATCAAGCATTCTTAAAACTACAGTACCCACCCACAGAAGTGAAGAAACAGATTGACAGAGCCAGACTGGTACCCAGAAGTCGTCTACTACAGGAGAAGCCCAAGAAAAAAAAGCAACAGAACGCCATTGGTCATCACCTACAACCCCAAAGTCAGACCTCTTCACCACATCTTCAAAGATCTACAGCCTGTTCTTCAAGACGATTCCTCACTCTCTCAAGCCTTGGGAGACAGACCTCTCCTCGCTTAAAGACAGCCCCCCAACCTTAAACGGATACTCACCAGCAACTACAGCTCAAACAACAGAAACATTAAAGAAGGAACATATCCCTGCAACAGAGCACGTTGCCAACTTTGCCCTCATATCTACACTAAAGACCCCATCACAGGACCAAATCAAGCCACCTACTCCATCACGGGCTCATTTGCCTGCTCATCCACCAATATGATTTATGCCATCATGTGCTGGAAATGCCCTTCTGCCTTACATATTGGATAAACAGGACAATCTCTGTGCAAAAGAATAAATAGAAAAAACAAATCTGACGTCAGAAATTGCAACACTAAAAACCCAATAGGGGAGCATTCAATCTCTCTGCTCTCATTGACGACTTGTTAATAGCTGTGCTGAAACAGATGAATAACAAATCACAGCTTCAAAGAGAAACTGCAGAACTTGAATTTATATGCAAATTTGACTCAGTTGCCTTGGGATTAAACAGGGACTGTGGATTTTTCTCTCATTACAACAGGGGATTTGACCTCATTTTCCTCTATGTGCTGTTCCCCAGTGTTCGAATCCTAACAACTGTTTTGATTCGCTGTTACAGCCTGACCTGATCCTATGTTATATACTTCCCTGCATTTAATTTCCTCTCATTCTGTAAATTTCCCATCTTCAAAGCGTCTGACAAAGTGGGCTTTTCTCCCACAAAAGCTCATGAGATAAATAAATCTGTTATTCTTTAAAAGTGCCACAGAACTCTTGTTTGTTTTTTCTGCAATAGACTAACACGGCTACCCCTTTGGAACTTCATCACTGTGAAATCTGGTCTTTCAGGTGTCAGTCATGGGGGAAAAAGTAAAACAATTTTATTTTCTTCCAGGGAATTTGCAAAGCTGCTGAGTTACACTAGGAACAATTAGTCTTTAAAGAATTTCCTTCCCTTTTCCCCCCTTTAATAAGTAAATGCTACTATTGAGCTATAAGGCTGCAGTAAATCTCTTAAAAGCTTTAGGCTGGGACTTTCAAAGGAGCTGACAACCTAATTATCCTAGGGTTCTTTGAAAATCCCAGTCTTGGTGAGTATCAATATTTTGACATCCACAATTCAGAAAACAAAACCAACCAAAAAACCTCTTTTGAGCCCCCAGAATTAATGTACATTCTATTTTGTGTGTGTTAAGGGTGAGAACCACTCAGATTCAGTTTTTATAATCAAAAGTCAATAGTGCTGAAAAGAGACCCCATTCTAATATTCTTTGGAAAAAAAAAAAAAAAACCTCCCCCGCCCCCCCCTGGTTAAAACGCTATAATCATGATTCAGATGAGATAATTTGAGCTATAAGTCCATAGAACTTGAGTTTATGGAAAACTTGACTGATAACTTTAACAGCTTTGTGGTGTGGTGATTTACTTCTTATTCAGCATTAATTGTTTAATTTCACTAGGGCCATCTGCTGATAGAACAGGGCAGTGTTGAGTCACCACTTTTTGTAAAGCTGTATAATAATTGAGGGTTAATTCTCAAATGATCTGGTGCTAGGTATGCAAGTTGTCTGACCTAAAACTGGAACTGAAGCTCTTAAATGTGACTAAATGTTTTTTAGTGTAGTTGGGAAAATATAGCACGGTTTTCTAATTGTAGAAAATCTTTTAACCAATCCATTGTAAGATTGGATTTTGGTGACAGTGGCTTCTAGCCTGAATGCTTCTGAATATTTAACACTTTCTAACCAGTCAGCTTGCTGTCAGCTGTTAGACCACTTACATGTACTTGATCTCACCCAAGGGGATTTTTGTATCTTGTTCAGAAGAATAATTTGGTCAGTATCCCTCGTAAATCATTAAAATGGTAATTTGGAGCAGCAATTCCCAACCTTTTCCTTTAGGTGGACCACTACATCGTCATTGAAAGCTTTTGTGGACCGTGTTCTAACCCCCAAATGTGCAAAGAACATCAGTTCACACTGACATCAGGCAAAAGCACCACTATTTAAATTCAGTGAATGTTATATTACACAAGGATATTTGTTAGGCAAATTACAATGCAAATAATAATGTAACATTGAACAGCCTACATAAAAAGGTACATGGGATTATATTATTATTACATTATCTCTCCCGGCCCACCTGCAGTACCTTCGTAGACCACCAGTGGTCCATGGACCACAGATTGGGAATCATTGATTAGGGCACAATACTGGGTGTTAATCTGTTGGGGATTATTTGTTTTTAAAGTGTGTAGGATGCTGGTCTATTTCTATAGCCCAGGAAGTTGAGAGTCTTCTCAAGTCCTTCTTTAGGGTACAGTTTATTCAGCAAACACAATAAATCAATTCAACATGTGGTTTCACTCATAAATCTAGCCATCTCCAAGCATTTTCCATGCATCTTTTTTTCCCTGCTCCAGGAGACCATTTGCTTTACCTAGCTCTCCTTTAAGCTGAGCTACTTTGTGGCTTTTATTCACTTGAGCATTCTCAGATGTGATGTTGCTTATGAGACACAGATGAGGTTGGGACCAACTTCCCTTTAAAGGCCAGCAACCCTGTGATTGTATGTCTAATGCTATGTATGTATAGACAAACAATGTTACAAATTTCAATTGTGCAGTTTTGATGTCCCAAAATAATAGGGAAATAGCCATTACAAATAAGGTGCTTCCATTGGTTGTAAACATCAGTGGCAGGCTTTTTAAAAAAAGCATTATGTTGCTGTGTCAGGAAACGTATATGGGGCTGTGAAGCTATAGAATGAGATCTGGTCAAAAGATTTCTAAATCTAATGACTCAAGCACATATCTATTTTAGAGTTGGAGTGCATTTGATATTAAGAACCCGAGTGAGGAATGCCAAGACATACATTTTTTTTAACTCTGTTATTTTTGAAAATTTGTTTTTGTTTTTTGGGGTGGAGGGGGTTACAAAATACCCACAATAATCTTTGAGATCCAGTATTTTTTTAAAAATTAACTAAACATTCAGGAAGCACATACTCTATTAAAACAAGGAGTCCTGTGGTATTTTTAAAGACTAACACATCTATTTATTGCATACATTTTCGTGGGTATAATCCAAGTGGGATTATACCCATGAAAGTTTATGGGATAAATACATTTAGTCTTTAAAAATGCCTGAGGACTCTTTATTTGTTTTGCTGAACTAGATTAACACGGCTACCCATCTGATACTCTTTATTGGATAACTTCTTTACTTCATTGATGTGATTGTTGACTTTGCACATTGCATCTCTCCTCTTATTCTGTGTTGTATGAAATTTAAGTGACTGGAGGATCAGGGGTTATATACATGCTGAACTTTAAATGTGAGTTATCCAATTTAAATCCATAGAAATAGTCACAGGCTAAACCTGGGTTACTAACATTAAGATGAGTAACAATAACTCTTGAATGTTTTCTTTGTTTTTTAAATTTCATGTTATTTTGCTAATTGCTGCTGTTCACTGTTTTATGTAACTATATGGATGTCATCAGGAAAGTCACATTATGTGAGCCAAGTCCATTAATTATCCCTAAAACACTAGAATAGGAAGTCAACCGCTTATGAAAAATGGTGTTTGTCTGAATTTAGAGAAAGCACTCTAAATCCCTTGCAAAGTCCTGTTACTCTCTGGATGGGTTGTGTGAAATGGACAGACTGCCACCTTCAGGGTAGATGATGTAGGCTAGAGCAGGAAATTCTGCTGATCAGACTTCTCAGCACTTCTGATTTTAAGTACATACTAATATCAGTATCTTTCCTTGTTTTCTCACATTTAAGAATTTGACATTTTTGTTTGTGTGGCTCAGAAAGCTTCTGTAATAGACCATAGTGTTACTGAAATGTAAACTACATAATAAAAAATTCTTTTTCTAGTGAGTTTTGGTACTCGAATTGCCTTATTAGACCAAATAGTTCTCTAGCTACTAGGGCAAAAAACAAGTTCTAAATAATCCCAGGGGAAGATGCATCCTTCCACTTTTTTAAAGTATTAAAAATACTCTGCTAGGACATACCTTAAAGGATGGACAATGGTCTCTTGAATTGGGAGAGAAAGATATGAAGGTGGCTGGATTTTTTGAATATTTAACTGGGCTGTACTGGCCAAATATCCACTCCTGGTGCATCAAAGCTTTGAGTGGCCAAATTTTCAAGATTAGTAGTATTTCCACTGCAGTAGTATTTAACAATGCCAGTCAGAAAATGTTGTACCTTTTAATATGGCATTATGAGGTAGTGGAGAATCTGACATACCCCTTCAAATTCTTTCTTTCTAGATCAGACTTTCTAAACTCGACTCGGAGAGCTTTGCTTCTTTAGCCAAATTAAAAGAAGGCTGAGGGGAGATACGATTGCTCTCGATTATAAATACGTCAAAGAGATAAATATCAGGGAGGGAGAGGAATTATTTAAGTTCAGTGTCAGTGTGGGCACAAGAACAAATGGGCATAAACTGACGATCAGAAAGTTTAGATTTGAAATTAGATGTATGTTTCTAACTGTCAAGACGACTGAAGTTGTGGAATAGCCTTCCAAGAGGAATAGTGAAGGCAAAAAACGTAGCTGGATTCAAAACTGAGCTGAATAAATTTATGGAGGGGGTGTTATGATGGGACAGCTTATTTTGGCAAGTAACTGATCTTTGATGACTAGTGGTAAATATGCCAATGGCTTGTGATGGGATGTTAGATGGGGTGAGTTCTGAGTTGGTACAGAGAATTCTTTTTTGGGTGTCTGCCTGGTGGGCCTTGCCTGCACTCTCAGTGTTTAGGTGATCGCCATAGTTGGGATCAGGAGGGGATTTTCCCCCAGTTCAGATTGGCAGGGGTCCTGGGGATTTCTGTACCTTGAAGTTTTTAAACCATTATTTGGGGACTTCAATGACTCATTCATAGGTTAGGTATCTGTTTCAGGAATGGGTGGGAGCTTCTGTGGCCTGCATTGTATAGGAGGTCAGATTATATGAGCGTATTGGTCCCTTCTGACCTTAAAATCTATGAATCATGGGTTCATAAATCTGGGGAGTTGTAACATTCCATCCTCCCTGTGGGGGGATGCCCCAGAATGTTCTGCTCTTCATTGTGTGATATAGATTATGAGCCACTGCTGACGGTGTTGGTTTCTTTACTGAACCTCTTTTCTCACCCCCTTCCTAAAATGAAAAGCTAGTCAGTGACTAGAAAGTTATTGTAATGCAATGTGTGTGTCAGAGTAAATAATTTCTGCGTAGAAAATCTTTATATTCTCCCTTAACACATTTTTAAAGTCTCAGTATTTATCTATTATCACAGAATAATGGATTCTTCCTAATAATTCTGTTCATTGTCATTACTTAACTTTTAAAGGAAAATGTTGGTGTAGTTGAGATTAACTATTCGTGTGTTTTAAAGATAGCTGTTGAAGTTGTAAAAGAATCTTAATCCAAGTATTTCCAAATATTTACATGGTTCTTGTGTGATTGAATGTGTACTGTTGATGATAGTTTGTTCTGTGGAATACACAGTCCTGCCCTGAAGAATTTGGTCTATGAAAGTTCTACTATATTTTAGTTTCCTTTTAAAGCCCTTTCTAATTTTTTATGACTGTACAAATTTTCCTGTTAGTTCCCACCTCCTCCCCCCCACTATTACTGTGTGGAAAACCTCCTTACCTAAAGGGAAATTTACTAATAAAAAAACTGTGTGGAAAGTTCTCTAAAATGCGTGAAGTAAACAAACTAATACAGTCCTAGATACTGAGATCAGAAGGGACTGCTGTGATCATCTAGTCTGACCTGTATAACACAGGCCATAAACATTACCCAAAATAATTCTTAGAGCTTATCTTTTAGGATAAAAAACATAAAGATGAGAGAAAATAACTGCTTTATAACAAAAGGTTAAAATTATATGTAAATATAACTTAACTTATTAGTGTCCCTTTAACAGAAGTGACTTCATAGAAGTCTTTTTCATGGCACTGGGTAAAAAGTGTGTGTGTACTCACACTCTTTTTATTTTCTGTTAATAACTTGTAATTACAAATTAAACCCGAGGAAAGAATATGCACAATAGTAATTTGTACTTGGGGGAAAAAAAAAAACCAAAATAAAACCTAAACCAGCTTTATTTTGTTAAATAATCTTATATGTATAAAATCAAACTTTTGGATGATGAGTGTATTAGAGTTCATAAATTTTTAGTTGTTGGAAATAAGAACTTTTTATGAATTTCTTAGAAAATAGTAGGAGACTAAGATTCCTATTTATTAGTTATGAGCTGGTATCTTGCCTTGCCTGGTCTTGGCAGGGGTTTACGGTCATGTAGAGGTTTCATTTGTGTGCTCCAGGTTCATTTGAAACTTGCCCAAGTGGTATGGGGCCACTAGATGAAATAATGAATAAGTAATAAGTTACTGCTAATATACAGTAAGATCAGAATTAACACATTGGCCAGTTTCAGAGAGAGGGCCAGAAAATCTGGATCTTGTACTCAAATGTGTCTATAAATATTACATAACTTCTAGGAAAAGTGATTAAAACGTCCAGTTTCTTTTCCTTTTATACATTTCTCTTCACACTTTCCTTCTTTCTGCCTTCTTTTGTCTACATTTTTGCAGGTTTTTTTCATTATCACCTCTTAAAAATAAAAATTGGAAGAAAAATTGAATATCACGTACCTTAGTTTTTGATTCTCTGTGTGCATGCTCTTTCCTTCCCAGCCATGAACTGTAATAGAACCTGATTGGCATCACAGCCCTATCTCTTTGATAGGTTGGCATTGCACTGATGTTATCACTAGATGTTATTGTGTAATGTAATGAAGTTGCAGGTGATATGAATATATTGATAGACTTCTACAGCTTCATATATATTGTCCCTCGTTGCTTCCATCATTATTAATGATGCTAATGTACTTTTTGCAAGTCACTTCATACAATTATGTGATGTTGCACTGCCTGATCTAATGCTAAATCAAGTTATTCTCAGAGTGTAGGAACTGCTGGAGCATTTACTTGGGGCCACTGTCTTTAACTAGGTCTCATATCTCAGAGATCCATATGAGCGATATGTCTCACATTCTAGAAACCTATTTCTCTGTGGTATACTTACTTTGGAGGCACGTCCTATAAAAATGGTCTTTTAACCTTCTAACGGGGAAAAAGTCTAAATACTTAGCATTTATAAAATGAAAATATAGAAGTAAAAGCAAATAAATATGAACTATAAAATATAATGGTGTACATCTTGCTTTTCAGACCCGAATCTGTAGAAGCTAGCCCTGTCGTAGTTGAAAAATCAAACAGTTATCCACACCAGTTGTATACCAGCAGTTCTCATCACTCTCACAGTTACATTGGTTTGCCTTATGCGGTAAGTTTAAAACTTTGACTATTTGTGTGAAGTTCCAACTTTTTTAATCAAATAGTTTTGAGGCACATTTAAAATTCCATATTGTATGTGTGTAAGGTGCAGAAGGGATCACTTAAAAGCAGGGCTTCACAAAACTCAGGCACCAAGTCGCCATGGCAACCCGGCTTTGTAGCCTAGTTCCTAGTTCTGCTGTGGAAATGCAGCAGAGGAGCACCCTGTGGTGACCAAAAAATAAAACTGCTGGTTCCTAGCTGGGAACCAGTTTTGTCAAGCCCTGCTTAAATGCCAGATATACAAAAAGAAAGTATAGTTTTTAGAGTTCTGTTAAATGCTCTTTTACTGTTTGTAATATTCTGAGTCTTAAAAATTTTTCGTTCTAGTTTTGTTCTTTTCTGTTGAATAAACATTGCTGTGCTCCAATGAGCTTCTAACTGGATGTATACAGAGCTTATATAGGCAATATTCAATACTGCTGTTGGTGCAGGAGCAGTAAAATCTAGCTCTTGCTTCCAGAATGATACTAGTACATTAGAGACATGTTTTTCAAGCTGCTTTAGTATTGTTGCTTGTTTGTGTGACATTAAATGCGGATTTAGTTATCTAGGCACCTGCATAACTGGTCTTAATTTTAAACATTCAGTGGGAACTGCTGGCAGCATTTTTGAAACGTAGGGCATTATGTAGGTATCTAAATGTGGATTTAGGAGTATAACTTTGGGATCTTGTTTCTGAATGTTTTCATTCTGGCTATGAGTTTGGAAACCTGCCTTCCAAACAAAAATGGATATGGGAATCCTTCTGAGGAGTTTGAAAATGAATATTGGTTACTGCACAGATCCATGTCAAGATAACTGTGGGTTTTTTCAAAAAATCATTTAGGACCATAACTATGGTGCTCGTCCTCCTCCAACACCTCCAGCATCTCCTCCTCCATCAGTTCTTATCAGCAAAAATGAAGTAGGCATATTTACCACTCCCAATTTTGATGAAACTTCTAGTGCTACTACCATCAGCACATCAGAGGATGGAAGCTATGGAACTGATATTACCAGGTGCATTTGTGGGTTTACCCATGATGATGGATACATGATCTGTTGTGACAAATGCAGGTAAAATATTTTATATGACTTAAGATGTTAATACATACATGTAATTCTTTTTTAATCAAACTATAGTAGTAAGCTGTTTTGAAATGATTAATTACTTTAGATTAATGTTCAGCTTTAGGGTAGGAAAATCTCCATCAAAACAGAAGCTCTTCTAAGTTTATTATAGGCCATGTAACTGTCTCTAACTGGCAAAATAGAAAAGAGGGAAAATGTTTCACACTTTGTTCCAGTCTATTTTGTGTCTAGTCTCTCCACTGTAAATATTTAGGAGTCTGCTCTTCTGTCCGGAGTGGAGCTTTTTGCAGGCTATTCTTGCTATCCATCAAATTGAGTCTAGTCCTTTGTAAGGCATACTTTCATGTTATGGGTAATGCTTTTATCATATTTCATGCAAAATATTTGCACGTAATGATCATAATTTTGCATAAAGACTAGTTTTAGTATACAATATTTAGGTTGATAAAATCAAACATTTTTATTAGCAGTGACTATTCTACAACACTTTACAGGGAAATATTTTAAGAACAGTTTATAAGGAATCATCTTGTGTTATGAGGTTGTTGCTAGTAAGCCCTGCTGAGATGGACGGATGAATTTTCTAAAGGCTGTTGTCTGCTGCCACATATACTTGGTTTCAGTGCAATGTCTTGCTCTCTGTCGGTTGTAATAACATGCTGCTTACATTTTCAAAGTGCTGGAGGAGCATTTTCCAGAAGAGAGATGTGGCTAAGAGAGCTCTGAGACTCAAGAAAAATCTATTGGGTAGAAATGCGGAGGTATCAGTGGAATGTAAAATAAGTAGTCAGATAGAGGAATCGGGGTGGGCAGGGCAATAGTTCAAAGAAACCAATTTGTATGTTGCTTTAGGGATGACAGCACAAACCATATTGCAGCTGACTTTGGAAACTTGGCTTCTTCTATTTAAAGAAGCGTGTATTCCACTTAAATGTGTGCCGAGTGTACTGGAGTTGGAGAATTTTGTCTACTAGTACTCATAGGGGGTGGCGCTCTCACCTGGTGGCTCTGTTCCTCCCCTGGGTACATGTGACAGCACTGCCTGGACTGTCCTCAATTCCTTCTTACATAGCTGGAGTCAGAACACTGTGTGATTTCCTCCCCCACCCCCACCAATCCCTCTTAGTGTCTTTTCTAGTTGTATATAGTTAATTAGTACCCTTAGTATAATGTTAATTAGATTGTGTGATTTAGCTGTAGTTTAAGTATTTCCCTGGTTATGCCCTCACCAGGGTTTAAACATTGTCTGTCATGTGGGGAAATGATCCCGAGCAATGTTGCTTGCTGTGCCTAGATGAAGCCTACGTCGAGGAGCGGTGTTCAATTTGCAGATCATTCACTGGACAGAATGAGTGAATGGTGGTTGTGATAGCCTATCTCAATAATAAAGGAATCCATATCTTCCTGTACTAGTTCCGAAGGGGCAGGTCCAGAGAGGAAGCTCTCTTTCACATCCACAGTACACTATGCTTACTCGACTGTCTGAGTCTCATCCTAAACACTGGGAACTCAGCTTTGGTTCCCACTCGGAAAATTGAGTTCATTGGAGCCTTAATAGGTTCTGAGTTTGTGTGTGTCTTGACCAGGTGTTTTCAGGCCATTCACTACTTCTTGCCTCAATCTGCAGTCTTCGCCTTCCATGATAGTTTGGATGTGCCTGAGGCTGTTCTACCCTATGTACATTTGCATACAGGTGGTCCAGTTTGCAAGGTTGCACCTTCTTGCCCCTCATATGTGGCTCAGGAAGGTTTACCGTCTGACTCTTCACCTTCTGGACAGATTGTTCTGTCTTCCTTAACAGGTGATAGACGACTTACAATGGTAGATATGGTCCAGAGAACATTTGCCAGGGCGTTCCCTTCATCTAGCCCTTGTGAACTGGTTTGATATCACCGATGCCTTCCTAAGCGGTGGAGGAGCACACCTGGGATCTCTGAAAGTTAAAGGTCTCTGTTCAGAACAGGAATCCTCACTGCATAGTAACATGGTGGAGATTTGCACCATATACAATTCATGTTATCTTTTTCTGGACTGTATCAGGGACTCAGTGGTTCATGAACCATGATGTATTGTGTGAACAAGAAACGGGGAGCATACTCCATGAAGCTGTGCCAAGAGGCAATCAGGTTGTGGCAGTTTTGCATTGAGGAGAGCATTATTCCAATAGCCATCCACCTAACTGGTATCCAGAGTCATATGTCAGACCATCTCAGTAGGAGTTTCTTCCTGAATCATGAGTGGTCTTTGAAGACAAATGACCTGCGGGTCATCTTTGCAGCTCAGGGCATTCTAACTATCAACCTTTTTGCTGTAAGGGACAACAGAAAACGTCAGTTGTTCAGCTTTCAGGGGGCTTTAGTCAGGCTCCTTGACAGACCCTTTCCATTTCAGTTGGCATTTGTCTCTGTGCACCCCCCTGCCCCCCCCCCCCCAATAATCTCCTAGGTCAACCTCAAACTGACTGCAGATTGGGCCAACCTCATTCTCGTTGCTGTAGTGTGGCTGATGAAGTAATGGTTCTCTGACCATCTCATGTTGTCAGTTCAACTTTCCCATAACTCTTATTCTCCATCCCAACCTACTCCCACAGAATCATGGTCCTACCTTGCATCCATGTTCAGCTCCCTACATCTTGTGTTGTGGCTAAAATGAGAAGGAAGAGCGGTCTTTGGTGGCTGTTCAACAGGTCCTACTCAAAAGTAGAAAGAACTCTACCAGAATGACGTATTTGGCAAAATAGAAATGTTTTTTGGTGTGGTCACTGGTTGAATTTCCTCAGCATTCACCAGCACTGGCTTCTATACAGGATATCCTCAAGAATCCGTTGTACCTTCAATTGTTTGAACCCTCAGAGGGCTGATAGACAGCATCCCCTGGGAGACCAATATGAGGGGGAAAGTAGTCTAGGAGAGCTGGCTGTGTTTTAAATAAACTTTATTGAGGGTGCAGGAACAAAGTATCCTAATGTGCAGAAAGAATAACAAATAGGCAAGTCAACAGAGTCTTGTGGCACTTTTAAAGACTAACAGATTTATTAATCGCATGAGCTTTCGTGGGAGAAAATCCCACTTCGTCAGATGCTTTGAAGATAGGAAAGTTACAGAGTGGGAGGAAATTAAATGCAGGGGAGTGTATGACATAGCATCAGGTCAGGCTGTAACAGCAAATGAAAATAGGTGTTAGGATTCAAAACACTGGGGAACAGCACATAGAGGAGGGGGAGGTCAATTCACTTGATGCAATGCGAGAAAAATCCATAGTCCCTGTTTAACCCCAAGACAACTGAGTCAAATTTGCATATAAGTTCGAGTTCTGCAGACTCTCTTTGAAGCTGTGATTTTGTTATTCATCTGTTTCAACACAGCTATTAACAAGTCGTTAAGGGAGTGAGCAGGGAGATTGAAGTGTTCCCCTACAGGTTTTTCAGTGTTGCAATTTCTGATGTCAGATTTGTGTCCATTGATTCTTTGGCGCAGAGACTGTCCTGTCTGTCCAATATATAAGGCAGAGGGGCATTTCCGGCACATGATGGCATAAATCACATTGGTGGATGAGCAGGTGAACGAACCCTTGATGGAGTAGGTGGCATGATTAGGCCCTGTGATGGTGTCATCAGTGTAGATATGAGGGCAAAGTTGGCAGCGTGGTCTGCTGCAGGGCTGTGTTCCTACTTTAGTGTTTCTGCTCTGTGATCTGTAGTTGCTGGTAAGTATCCTTTTAAGATTAGGGGGCTGTCTGAAAGCAAGGAGAGGTCTGCCTCCCAAGGCTTGAGAGAGTGAGGGATCATCTTGTAAAATAGGCTGTAGATATTTGATGATGTGTTGAAGAGGTCTGGCTTGGGGGTTGTAGGTGGTGACCAGTGGCGTTCTGTTGTTGTTTTTCATGGGCTTCTCCTGCAGTAGTTGACTTCTGGGTACCCGTCTGGCTCTGTCAATTTGTTTCTTCACTTCTGCGGGTTTGTACTGTAGTTTTAAGAATGCCTGGTAGAGATCCTGAAGGTGTCTGTCTCTGTCTAAAGGGTCAGAGCAAATGCGGTTATATCTTAGGGCTTGACTGTACACAATGGATCGTGTGGTGTGTCGAGGATGGAAGCTCGAGGGATGTAGGTAACTATACCGATCAGTAGGTTTGCGGTATAGGGAGGTCTTTATGTGCCCATCGCTAATTTGCACTGTAGTGTCCAGAAAGTGGATCTCTTGTGTGGAGTGGTCCAGGCTAAGTTTGATTGTGTTGTGGAAATTGTTGAAATCTCTATGGAAATCTTCAAGGGCATCTTTACCATGGGTCCAGATGATGAAGATGTTATCAATATAGCGTAGGTAAAGTAGAGGTGCTTTGGGATGAGACGTGAGGAAACGTTGTTCTAAGTCGGCCATAAAGATGTTGGCATATTGTGGGGCCATGCGGGTACCCATGGCAGTGCCACTGACTTGAAGGTATAGATCATCTTCAAATCTGAAATGGTTGTGGGTGAGTGACAAATAGGCAAGTGACAACCTTGGCTTAACAGAGAAATCTTTGGTGAGCTTAAACACAAAAAGGAAGCTTATAAGAAATGGAAGCTTGGATAGATGACTAGGGAGGAGTACAAAAATACTGTTTGAACTTGCAAAGGTGAAATCAGGAAGGCCCCAAAGCACAATTGGAGTTGCGGATAGCAAGGGATGTGAAGAATAACAAGAATGGTTTCTACAGGTATGTTAGCAACAAGAAAAAGTCATGGAAGTGTGGGCCCCTTACTGGGAGGGTGGGGAGAGGAGGGAAAAACAGCCTAGTGACAGACCATGTGGAAAAAACAGAAGTATTCAATGTTTTTTTACTTCTGTCTTCACAGATAAGATCAGCTTTCAGACTACTGCACTGTATAGCACAGATTGGGGAGGAGGTGAGCAGCCCTCGGGATGAAAGAGAAGGTTTAGGCCTATTTAGAAAAGCTAGACATGTACAAATCCATGGGGCTATGTATGATACATTTGGTGCTGAGGGCCTTGGCTGATGTGATTGCAGATTCATTGGTCATTAACTTTGAAAACTCATGGTAATTGGGAGAGACAACAGAGTCCTGTGGCACTTTTAAAGACTAACAGATTTATTTATCGCATGAGCTTTCGTGGGAGAAAATCCCACTTCGTCAGACGCTTTGAAG
>ML685809.1:12279532-12378871 GCA_007922175.1 Pelusios castaneus | reverse complement strand
AGTGGGATTTTCTCCCACGAAAGCTCATGCGATAAATAAATCTGTTAGTCTTTAAAAGTGCCACAGGACTCTGTTGTCTTTCTACAATAGACTAACACGGCTACCCCTTTGGAATTTGGTAATTGGGAGAGGCCCTGGATGATTGGAAAAAGACAAATATAGTGCCTATCTTTAAAAAAAGGGAAGGAGGAGGATCCAAGGACTACAGACACATCAGCCTCACCTGAGTCACTAGAAAAAAAAGCATGGATCAGGAATCGGAATGGATTCACCAACTGCAAGTCATGTCTGACCAACCTGATGCAGTCTATGATGAGATGACAGGCTCTGGATGTGGGAAAATGCTGGACATGATATCTTTACTGTAGCAAAGTTTTTTTGATATGGCCTCTCACAGTATTCTTGCCAGCAAGTTAAATAATATGGGTTGGATGAGTGGACTATGATGGGGGGATAGAAAGCTGGCTGCATCATTGGGCTGAATGGGTAGTGATCAAAAACTCCATGTCTAATTTGTAGCTAGTATCAAGCGCAGTGTCTCTGGGATTGGTTCTGGTGAGACCAGTTTTGTTCAACATCTTCATTAATGATCTGGTTGATTGGATGGATTGCACCCTCAGCAAGTTTGTAGATGACACTAAGCCTGGGAAGTGGTAGATATGCTGAAGGGCAGGAATAGGATGCAGTCACCTAGAATAATTGGAAGGTTGGTCCAAAAAAAATCTGATGAGGTTCAATGAAGAGAAGTGCAGAGCACCACATTTAGGATGGAACAGTTCCATGCAATGTGATAGACTGGGGACTGACTGGCTAGATGGCAATTCTAAAGTGATTATTCCTTTCTATTTGGCATTGGTGAAGCTCCATTTGCACTGTCACCAGTTTTGGGACCTGTGCTAAGAGAGGATGTGGATACATTGAAAAGAGTCCAGAGAAGGGCAACAAAAATGCTTTGGGAGCTGGGGCACATGATTTATGAGGAGAGGTTGAGGGAACTGAGCTTGTTCAGTCTGCAGAAGAGAGGAGTGCAGCGGGATTTGATAGTTGCTTTCAGCTACCTTATTGGAGGTTCCAGGGAGGATGGAGCGGGATTGTTCTCAGTGGTGGCAGATGACAAAAAAAGGAGCAGTGGTCTAAAGGTACAATAGAGAAGATCTAGGTTGGCTATTAGGAAAAACTTTTTCTTTGGGAAGGTAGTGAAGCACTGGAATGGGTTGCTGAGGGAGGTGGTGTACTCTCCATCCTTTAGAGGATTTTAAGATATGGCTTGACAAAACCCTGTCTGGGGTGATTTAGTTGAGGTTGGTCCCTCCCAGATGACCTCCTGAGGTCCCTCCCAACCCTAATATTCCACTATTCTATGACTTGAGCTTAACTGGTTGAAAGTGCATCAGGCAGAGATACCATTGTTTCAGCCCCCTATTCACGGAACATCAGTCTTCTCCAATACTATGGTAGAAAGATTATTAAAAAGACTTTTATCTCCATCCTCCAGTCTGAGAGTTACCGGTAATAGTTCTTTGGGACTGTGATGTGATGTAGCAGCTTTAATGGGATCTCCTTTCAAGCCTGTGTCATCTTGTCTCGTTTCGCTTTTGTGGCTGAAACTTCATTTCTGGTAACAATACCATCCAAAAGAAGTTTTTGTGAGTTGCAGGCTTTGATAGCAGCTCCTTATACATAATTCTCTAAGGACAGAGTGACTTAACAATCATACCCTAAATTTTTGTCTAAAGTGGTTTCTCAGTTTTGTTTGAACCAGATATTATGTTTACCTGTAGTCTCTCATAAGCCACATTCATCTCTGTAGGAGCAACATCTCCATACATTAGACAATAGGTGATGTCTAGCCTTCTGCCTGGACAGGACTAAACCATTTCATGCTCTGCCTTGCCTTTTTATATCATATACAGATCATGTGAAGTGTTAAGCTGTCTCTTCACAGGTGTTTCTAAATGGATAACATCATATATCAAGATTCCATATGAAATGACTTTGGCTATGTCCCTCAGCAGGTGTGAATTTATTCTATGAGTGTGCAAGCAATGTTAATAGTGTGCAAGCAATGTTCCTTACTGATGTCTTAATACTGGACGTTTTCAGAGCTGCTACCTGGTCATTCATCCATACATTTACCAGCCATTGTGCCCTTTCTTCATCTTTTAGGTTTTGGTAGGGCAGTCCTTATTTAGATAAACTGTTGCATTACATCTTGAAGAACCATAATTACAGTAAGTAACTGTTTTTGCCCAAACATGTCCAGTGTGTCATTGTCACTAGAGAAGCATCAATCTTAAAAGCATTCATCTCAGAAGACTATGTACATGGAATTTTTATTTTTATTTTTTTTCCAGTGTTTGGCAGCATATTGACTGCATGGGTATCGACAGGCAACATATTCCTGATATATATCTGTGTGAACGCTGTCAACCTAGGTGAGTAACAAATGGATAATGAAGTGTACATATGGTTTTAAACTCTAACTAGAATATTTAGAGAATATAAAATGAAAAAGAAATTGCATGTGAAATTCTGATTCAAAGTGAGTCTGTCGCAAAGTTCCAAGCAGGTTTCTGTATTATAAAAAAGTGTACCAAAAACATTAACAATAATATTCTGTAAGTATTAAGCAGAAAGCTTGAAAAAGAATTGGGTCTGTTGCTGGATCTTCTGGACATAAATCGACTAATTAGATGCCTCATCCAATGTTTCTTTGCTTCAGTTCACACTTCAAAGATTGTAGTGGGAAAATACCTTCTCTTTTCTGTTAGCAAAGATCAGACATTGTCTGAGGCCATGTACACACTACAGGAATAATCGCGCAACCAGCCCGTTGTGCTTTAAAAGTCGCATGGTTTTTGTAGCACAGGATTGTGTACACACTCTGCCGCTTGTGACGGAACAGAGCCCCACCCTGCAATTCGCGATTTCACAAGAAACCCAATTGAATTGTGGGAATCTATCCCACAGTTCCATCCATCCTGATTTGGTGCTAAGAATCCTGGGTAGAAGGAGAGTAGCGCTGAGCACCATGGGTAAAGTCTTGGTTTCCCATGGTGCATTCTGTTCCCCTTGCGTCACGAGAGTTGCTACTAGCAACTCGCGCCCATTTTCAACAGTAGCGCATTGCTTCCCGGAAGTCCTTTGGCAGCAACATGGATCCAGGTCTGATCTCGACTGTCGCCTTCAGCATAATGAATACATCTCGGCTGGTGGCACAGTATGCGTTCAGCTCTGAATCAGACCAGGATTCAGATGACCCTGGGCTGGTGACTGCCATGCAGAACAACAGCACCGCATTGCTGAGCTCCTTCACAGAGCATCTGCACACGGTGCACTGCCGGTTCTGGTCACAAGAGACAAGCACCGAGTGGTGGGACCGCATCGTTTTGCAGGTGTGGGATGATGACCAGTGGCTATAGAACTTTCGAATGTGGAAAGCCACATTCATGGAACTGTGTGAGGAGCTAGCCCCTGCCCTGCAACGCAAGGACACCAAAATGAGAGCCGCCCTAACCGTGGAGAAGCGTGTCGCAATCGTGCTGTGGAAAATGGCGAGTCCAGACTGCTACCGCTCGGTTGCGAATCAGTTTGGAGTTGGCAGGTCGACCGTCGGGTTAGCACTTTCACAAGTGTGCAGAGCCATTAATTGTGTTCTGCTCCGGAGGACAGTGACGTTGGGCAACGTGCGGGAGATCGTCGATGGATTCGCGGCCATGGGATTCCCGAAATGTGGAGGGGCAATAGACGGCACGCACATCCCTATTCTTGCTCTGGAGCATCTTGCGACTGAGTATATTAATAGGAAGGGCTACTTCTCCATGGTGCTTCAGGCACTCGTGGATCACAGGGGACGTTTCATGGATATAAATGTGGGTTGATCGGGTAAGGTGCATGATGCTCGCATTTTCCGGAACATGGGCCTGTACCGGAAGTTGTAGGCAGGGACCTTCTTCCCCGATGATAAAATTACTGTTGGGGATGTGGAGATGCCCATTTTCATCATCGGAGACCCAGCCTACTCACTGATGCCTTGGCTCATGAAGCCCTATACTGGAAATTTGGATCCCAGCAAGCAGCGCTTCATTTACCGGTTAAGCTGGTGCCGAATGACCGTAGAGTGCGCCTTTGGGTGCTTAAAAGGCCGCTGGCGCTGTTTGTACGGGAGGCTAGACTTAAATGAGGACAACATTCCAGCCGTCACTGCGGCGTGCTGTGTCCTGCATAACCTCTGTGAAAATAGGGGAGAGAAATTTCCCCCTTCATGGGATATGGAGGCTGAGCGGCTAGAGTTTGCCTTCCAGCAGCCAGCCACTAGGAGTATCAGGGGGGCACAGCTGAGAGTTGTCCGCATAAGGGAGGCACTTAGGGTTCATTTTAGTGATGGGGACTCATAGGACACATTGCATCACTGTGCAGTAGTGTTCCCAAGCACTATTGGGTGCTGATTGGGGGGTGGAGGGACGGTGCCGGTGGGCATGTACTGTACTATGCTCGAATGAGTGAATACTAAACATGCAACAACTAATCTTATTGTGTATCAATAAAGACACTGTGCAAAGTTCAAGTGATTCAATTTTATTATTATAAAACATTAAATATTTACAGTAAGCAGTGCCTGCAAAAGGGGCTATAGATACATGTAGGTGTATGTCTCAATGCCATAGCTTGGCGCAGGAGTGGATGTAACATTGTACCATGAGGGTCCCTGGGCTTCAAAGAACTGCTTTGAGGGAGAATGGGGCATGGGGGACAGAAAGTGTTGCTGTGGCTGCAGGGAGGGGCAAGCCTGGAGCAGCTGGGTCTGCAGACCAACCATGGTCTTCAGCAATTGGGTCTGCTCCTGTAGGATGCTTATGAGGGCATCCTTCTGCTTCTGCCTCTTCACATTGTTTTCTTTGCGCTCCTGCCGGCACTCCTGCCTCCATTGTCTAATCTCCCTTGCTGATGCCTCGTTGGACTGCATCAGCTCCTGGAAGATATCCTCCTTGCTCCTGCGAGGCCTCCTCCTTATCTGTCTCAGCCGGTCAGCTGGCGCAGACCACCGACCAGCAAAGGTCATTTCTGAGGAAAAATGAAACATCATAAGTAGTGCTATTGTTCTCACTTTGGTTAAGGAGCCAGTAATATGCTTTCCCGCCACATTCCGCTGTGCCCACGGGACAGGGCATTGCCGGGGACTGAAAGGGCTTTTGCAAAGGGAGGTTCGGGTTGCCGAGACAAGACACACAGCTCCGTGAACTATTTGCAGTGCTTTGGGCGATTAGTTCACATACGGCACTGCCATGGAAGCCGATATCTCGCTGCTTAGAGTGCCTCTGCAAGCCAGAATGCATATCCTGCATGTCACTGGTTTTCAGCCAGGACCGTACGCAGCAAGCTTGTGCGCAGCCATGGTTCTCGCTGCTGTGCTTTGCAACTGGCGAGGGAGAGTATCCCTCTATGGGGGAGGGGAAACAGTTGCTCTCCCATCGAATTTAACTAGGAGGCTGTGGAAGTACATTGAGGACACCTTCAGTGATCTCAATGGAGAGGATTTGTTGGCACTTACAACATGCATTGATGCACTGCTCATGTAATGCGGGGTAGACCCCCCCCCATCCAAAAAAGAAAAGAGAGGATGAAACTCAAAACACCTATTTCCTGCCCGCTCTTCATTTGCCCGCAAAGCTTATCCAGCTAGCATAGAAGCCACTTCTGATGAAACTTACCAGAGCTCCCCTCTACTGCCTCTGAAGACAGTATGGAGAAGGAATCTGGGCAGCACGGGTCAGGTGGCGTGGAGAACAGCTCCTGGCTCCCTAGGTCGGCTGTACCGCTTTCACCCTCCAGGTCATCTTCCACATCCTCGTTGACGAATTGCTCGTCACCGTCTGCTCCGATATCCTTTTCATGGGGGGGTGCTGACGTGTCCACAGGAGCTTTTGGGGTGGTTGTGGGATCCCCGCTCAGGATTGCTTCCAGCTCCTTGTAAAATCGGCATGTAGCCGGTGCTGAGCCGGAGCGCCGGTTTGCCTCTCTGGCTCTGTGGTACGTAATCCGCAACTCCTTCACCTTCGACCTGCACTGAAGAGTGTCTCTCTCGTACCCCTTCTCTGCCATGGCCCGAGAAATCTGGCCAAAAATATCGAAATTCCGCCGGCTGCCACGTAACTGTGCCTGCACAGCAGACTCTCCCCAGATGCCTATGAGATCAAGCACCTCGGCTGTGGTCGAGACTGGAGCACATTTGCTGCGCTGAGCCGCCATTGCTCTTGGAGTACACAGCTGCAGCTGCACTCCACACCAAGCGAACAGGAAGAGTGAAGAATTCAAAAATTCCCGGGAATGATGGGGGGGCGGGTACAGTCACGTCACAGCCACAGAGTGCAGAAGGAAGTGCAGAAGGGATGGAATTGGAATTCTGGAACATTTCCGGACGTTTCATATTGCGCGGCAACACACGAACTGTCGCGGAACAGCTGTTCCGCGGTAGCCGCTACCACCCTCGTTTTGGTGGTTTACATGTTGCGCGGTAAGACGGCTGTTACCGCGCAACAACATGGATTTGTGTGTGGACGCTGTGCCTGTTGTTGCGCGATAACAAGCGTTATCGCGCGATAACTTTGCAGCGTGTACAAGGCCTGAGTTAAGAGGAGATGCTGGAAAAGCTGATAAATGGCAACAAGTCACTAGGACTGTATAGCATAAATCTAAAAAGGAAATTTTGTTAATTAGTTGGAGGGTAGCAAATGTTAAAACTACCTTTACTCAGGATGATCCAGGGGTATGATAAGGACTTGCTGTCTGTTTCCCTCATGGTTCTCCAACCATGGTTTTGCTGCTAAAGTGATTCAGCCCTCCAGCCAAGTCATGAAAAGTCCACCCTTTCTATGGTAGCAAGGGCAAACAATAGACGTGTCTTCTGCTCCATTTTAAGCTGAGCACTATCATGGCTTCCTAAGGTGGTCTCTTTCATTACTGCCCTTCCCGTAACCTTAGCTGTCACACCTCCTGGGTGCTGATCAGTTTCTCTGTTCTCCCCTTTTTTAGACACTGCTTCATCACCTCGCTAAGTGGCACATCCGTTCAGTCCACACCTTTCCAGCAGAGGTTGCTGCATCCCTTCACAGCTTGGCAGCATACCCACCCTCAGAGCCCTAAACAATTAGGCTTTCTTGCACTGTAGTCTCATCTGGTTCTTCCTATACTCAAAGCACTCTTGACTGTTTTTTTCTAAAACACTGGTTTCCAAGGCAGGTCTCCCTGGGGCTCCTATCTGTTCTGCTCCCTTCTCTGACAACGAAGGGCATCTTATTTTCCTAGGAAGTCTGCTCTTAGCCATATGCTCCCATTATGACTTTTCACATTTCCTCCTTCCGGGATGGCAAGCTGTTCTTGGCACAGGGAGAGCCGGCCAACCTTCTTAGAGGCAGCCCACCCTGTAACCTGGGGATTAAAGAACAGTGAGCCCTATTTCAGTCCAAGTATGTTGATTGAGGGAACAATGAAATAAATACCTGCTCAGCTTTTATAAAAAGAAAATCATGTTCCCAAGAAAGGTTGATAGGAGGAGAAGAAATGGCAAATCTAATTTATTTGGAACTTGCAAAAGGTTTTTCAAAGTTCCTCAGAAAAGACTCTGGAAATGGGAGAAGAAAACCATGCCTTGTTTTTCTTCTGTGATGTATTAAATAGATCTGAGATGGTTTTTTTAAGGGGCTGAGGTATGAGGGTTATGCCTGTATATGGGATATGGGTTTTTGGCTGCATGTTAATTTTTTTAAATACATTTGAAATTCACATCCTTTCTAGGTTGGAAGAGCTAGAGTCACAAGGGAATTTCAGGTCCTGCAGTGGTTATCTTTGCAGACCTTAACTTTTAGTTTATCTGCTACATAGCAGAAATCACAAACCCAAGTTAAGACACCTGTATTCCTTATATAGGTGACCTTTTCAGACTACTGTATCCCTTTAAGAAGTCTAATTTTGTCTTGTGTACCCTCAAGTGTCCCCTCACTTAAAAGCTACTTGCTTACAAAATCAGACATAAAAATACAAAAGTGTCACAGCACACTATTACTGAAAATTTTTCTTCTTTTTACTATATAATATATCAATAGGTACATAAATATTATACTTACATTTCAATGTATAGAGCAATATAAATAAATTGTCTATATGAAATTTTAGTTTGTACTAACATTGGCTAGTGCTTTTTATGTAGCCTGCTGCAAAATTAGGCAAATATCTAGATAAGTTGATGTAGCCCTTGGCAGATTTCTGCTCACCCCCAGGGGTACATGTACCCCTGGTTGAGAACCACTGCCGTATATAATGTCTGGGGAGAGTTAGGTGCCTAAAAAAGAGATTCACAAAAGCTAGCATGGTGAGCAGAGAGGAGCTGCCTAAGCTAGCAGTAGGAAATAACAAAGGACAGGGTTAAGCAGGGACTTGAACCCAGGTCTCTCACTTATAGGTGAGAGTCCTAACTTGCTGGCTATGGGGTATTCTGGGGTGGGGACTCAGTCTCTCCTGTTGGAGTTGTTTCACTGTGAATAAATAATTGAATACTAATTGGGCCAGAGCAATTGTGAGAATGACTCTATAGCTCAATGGTTAGGGCACTTGTCTGGGAGTTGGGAGAATGAGGTTTCACTTCCCTTTTCGCAGTGAACGTTCAAGTATTTTCTACATATTCGGCACAATAGATTGAGACCCCCTTTGCAAAATACCCCTTTGCCAAGTGGTTAGGGCAGTCACCTAAGAGGTGGGAGACCTGTATTCAAATCCCTGCTCCACATCAGACAGTAAGGATTTGAAACTGGGCCTTGCACCCTGAGTGAGTGCTGTAACCATTGGGCTGGTGGATTAAATGGGGACATCAGCACCACCTCCTTTACATCTCAACTTCTTCAGTTTCTTTTTCAGGACCGTGTCAAAAGTTTTTTGAAAATCTAAATAAATTATGTCAAGTAATTTTCCTTTGCCAAAACTGAGCTTATTGAGCCCTATCACATTTTGATGTTCCTGGTTTTTATTATTCCATTTTAAGTAATCATTTTGATCAGTTTGCCATTTAAAGATAGAAGGCTCACTAGTCTGTAATTCCATGGATCAATTTAGAATCTTTTTAAAATATGGGCACAGCATTTGCCACCTTTTCAAGTGAGTTAGATGAGAATGGAATTTGGGGATCCTATTATACACATCATCTCATTGCAGAATGGAACAGTGAATCAAACTATATTTTTATGTATCGAAGCATCTGCTTGCTAACTGACCACTTTAGAATAAATAATAAGCGTTTACTGATTACTTTAACTGATTGTTTTAAAGTGTTTAATATTTGACTCCATTTTGTACCTAAGTTCAACTACTTAATGTTCTGAAGGGTTAATAACATTTTTTTGAAAAATATATATATATTTTTAAATGCAGGAGTTTAGATAAAGAAAGGGCAGTGCTGCTGCAGCGAAGAAAAAGGGAAAATATGTCAGGTGAGTAAAAGTAAAATTTACTAAACTTACTAAAAGATGTTATATTGAGTGTTTCAATTAACTGTAAAGATCCTGAGAATATTTATTATTCTCCAGTTTGCCGCCTTGCACTTGCATTGTAATGAACATTTGTACTCATAAAATCTAGAATAGAATTAAATATTTTAACTGTATTTCATGTCATCAGACAAAGCACATTTTTATTTTATATATTTATTAGTTAGTTTATGAAACTTTATAAGAAACAAGTTTCTTCTTCATTGTGTGATCTCCATGTGTGTGTTCTGTACATGGGTCTGAGTTTGGAGTTTTTTAGTAAGTGGTGTCCGTTGGGTTGCACATGCACAGGTTTATCCTCCTTGTGCTTCAAGCTGAGACTATGAGTGGCGGTGTGGACTGACACCTCTCCAGTTCCGTCTTTTTACTGCATTGTCTCAGTCAGTCTTCTGTGTTCACAACCTCTCTCCTTGTTGCTTAGTGTAAATATATACATTTTAAATCATTAGTATTTTAGGTTTCCATTCTTGGATTTATAATTTTTAGTGCTTAGTTAGCTCTCACCCCGCTGTGGAGAAATTCTCCCCTGAGGGCAAGGACTATATCTAGAGTCCCAGGGTTTAATAATTGCATTACTTGCCACTGCTTCTTTTCAGTGAGCAAAAAACACCAACAGTGTGTTTAGTGGCTTGGTAGGGCTCACTTCTCTCCTAAATGCAGCATCTGCTACTCCTTTCCTCCCTGAACTTATAAGAGTTGAGAGCTCAGACTCAAAAAAAACCACCTAATGTTGAAAACCACGAGATCTCAGATCCAGGCTGGGGAAACCCTCTGTACATCAGCCTCAGCCAAGGGGCTGCAATCTGAATGTGAACTCAGGAGTTGAGGCTGCAACTTCCAAACCTAAGAGTCCCAGGCTTCTCATGACAATATGTTGCACACTCACAAGCATGGAGACAGATCCTCCCCTAAATCTGCCCTGAAGAAAAGACATAACTTTCACACTCCCAAGTTAGACAAGTCCTCACACACAGTCCTAAGGATGTATGCCTGTGTAGACCCCCACAGCAGGAAAATGCAGCGTGCCAGAATAAGGCTCCGTCAGTTCCAGTCTTTCTTCCAATGTACAAAACAGAAGAAAGACATCCACTTCCATTATCGTCAACCTCCAGGTGAGGCTCTGTGCTGGTTTCAACATGACCCCAGAGGGATCCAAGATCTGTTGTGACCATGGAAGAGTTGGATCTGACAGCCTCAACTTTCAACTTACCTTGCATCACAGGGGAGTCTCAGACCTACATGTCCTTAGAAGATGTTTATGCTCTCCCTTATGTTTAATCCTCTCTTCTCTTGCACCAAATCTTATTTAGAGAGATCACATGAGAGTAAGATAATCTTCTATCTGCAGACCAGAGAACCCATCTGCTGGTTCCAACAATTCTGCTGGTCAGATGAGAACCAACCTTCTCATTGGCTGTATTGGAGGCCCCAGACGAGCCTCTACTGCTACATAAGGAGGCAAGCCTGGACAGAAGCTCCAGGAAATTTGGATTCCATTGTCCACCCAGATATAACTTTCCAAGGGACTGATGGTTCCCAGTGCCATGGTGTCCTCCCTGACCAGTTGACTCCTTGTATTTGCATTAGTGGGATCCTTAATTGAAGCATCCCAGATTTGTGCATGAACCTTATCTTATCCTCTCTTACCTGACACCAGTAGGCATTATTGGAGTATGAGGAGGAGGAAGTGCTTTTCTAAAGGGGAATCATGCCTCACCGATCTATGAAAATTTTTTAAAGATGTCAACAAGCATGTGGCTAATGGTGATCCAGTAGATGTAGTGTACTTGGACTTTCAGAAAGCCTTTGAAAAGGTCTCTCACCCACGTCTCTTAAACAAAGTAAGCAGCCGTGGGATAAGAGGGAAAGTCCTCTTATGGATCAGTAATTGGATAAACGAAACAAACAAGGAGTCTTGTGGCACTTTTAAAGACTAACAAATTTCTTTATCATGTGAACTTTCATTAGAGAAAATCCCACTTTGTCAGGCGCTTTGAAGGGTAAACAAAGGAAACAAAGGGAGGAATAAATGGCCAGTTTTCTGAATATAGAGAAGTAAATAGCGGGATCCCCCAGGGATCTCTACGGGAACCAGTGCTGTTCAACGTATTTATAAATGGACTGGAAAGGGGTAAACTGAAGTGGAAAAATTTGCAGAAATTGCAAAATTATTCAAGATAAATTCAAGTCACACTGTGAAGACTTATAACGGGATCTCAAAACTGGCAACAAAATGGCAGATGAAATTTATTATTAGTGCTATTAAATACAAAGCAATTCACATTAAAAACGTAATCCCAACCATACAGATGAGGAAATGGGATCTAAATTAGCTGTTACCATTCAGGAAAGAGATCTTGGAGTCATAATGGATAATTCTCTAAAAACATGTTTCATGTGCAGTGGAAGTCAAAAATGCTAACAGGCTGTTAAGACCATTAGGAAGGGTATAGATGAGACAGAAAATATTGTGTCAGTGTCTCGTGGTATAGCCACAGCTTGAATACTGCATGCAGTTCTGGTTGAAAAAGATATTGGAAAAGATACAGAAAAGGGTAACAAAAATGGTTAGGGCTATGGAACGTCTTCTATATGAGAGATTAAAAGGATTGGTGCTTCTTAGCTTGGAAAGGAGATGACTAAACAGGGATATGATAGAGGTGAATGGTGTGGAGAAAATGAATGAAGTGTGTGTTTACTCCTTCACATAACTCAAGAACTAGTTGGTCACCCAATGAAATTAATGGGCAGCAGGTTTAAAACAAATATAATGAAGTAGTACTTTCTACAACACACCAGTCAATCTGTGGAACTTGTTGAGTTTTTCTGTTTACTTCAGACTGTTTCTCCAGTTTATCCAGATTGCTTTGAATTTTAATCCTATTCTGTTAACCCTTGCAATTCCTCCCATCATGGTATCATCCCCAAACTTTATATATGTACTCTACTTGTCATTATCTAAATCATTGAGGAAGATATTGAATAGAATCAGACCCAGAACTAATCCCTGTAGGACCCCCAACTTCATTTTGAACCGCTGATAACTGCACGCTGGAAATGGTTTTCCAGTTGTTTATGCACACACCTTACTGGAGTTTCATCTACATCAGGGGTAGGCAACCCCCGGCACGTGTGCCAACCGTGGCACACAAGCCCATTTGGAGTGCTACTCGGCATTCTCTGGGGCGCCACAGAAATTGCCACTCCCGCCACCAAAAGACACTCCAGGTGGCTTCTTTTTGGGGTGGCTGGAGTACGGAGGTCCCTGCCATGTCCATGCCCCAGGCATACCATGTAAAGAAGCCGCCCAGAGCGGCTCCTCTCTGTGGTGTGCTGCCGCCAAAAGGAGCGACTCCAGGTAACTGGGGATAGGGGTCCCCAGGCACACTGCTGAGAGGAGCCCCTCCAGGTGGCTTCTTTCCATGAATGGGCTGTCGGCACCAGCTGAGGGTCGAGGAGGAAGGCCCGGCACAGGGGTCAGCAAAGGTTGCCAGCCCATGATCTAGATTATAGTTCCCTAGTTTGAGAAGGTCATGCAATACTGTATCAACAGCCTTACTAAATTCAAGCTATACCACAACTATTGCTTTCCCCCATCCACAAGGCTTGTTACCCTGTCAAAGAAAGCTGTCCGAGTTGGTTTGATAAGATTTGTTCCTGACAAATCCATCCAGGTTGCTACTCATCACCTTAATATCTTCTAGCTGTTTGCAAATTGATTTCTTAATTATTGGCCCCATTATTTTTCCAGGTACTGAAGGTAAAATGACTGGTCTGTAATTCCCCAGATTGCCTTTATTCTTTAAAAAAAAAAAAAAAAAAAAAATAGATTGACATTGTATTTGCCCCTTTTCCAGTCCTCTGGAATCTCTCCTGTCATTTGTAACTTTCAAAGATAATCACCGTGCCTCATTGCATTTTGTGTGTGTGTAAAAACGAAGGAATAAAACTTATTTTAATGAGATCAATATAACCTCATAAACACAATTTTAGTTGATTTAACCTTAAATAATTATTTGATACTAATTATGTCCTTAGCTATTAAAATGAATCCTCATAGTTTTTTTCTCCTAGTACAGTATCACAAAACAATACTAATCAGAGACAGTATGTTCATTTTGGTATTAAGAATCTCATACTACTTATGAAGCAGAGGTGAAATTTATTGTAACAAAACAGGGGCTCTCAAACTTTTTTGACTGGGACCCCCCATGAAAATATTTCAGGCTCTGGTGACCTCCCCCCAAAATAGTGATGACCCTCTGCCCCATACCACGCCACCTTTGTTTCTGTGCTGCTGCTGGCAGCAGCACTGCTCTGACAGCTGGGTGCCTGGTCTGCAGTTGCTGCTTTTGTGACACCTGGCCCCCCCATCCCCCAAATAGTCTTGTGACCAACCCTCTTTTGTGTTGAGATGTATATTTGAGAAACATTGGAGAGATGTCTTAAGAGGAGGCAATGTCAGCCACTCCTGTGAATAAGGCAAGAAGACAGTGGGACTGCTGTGAATAAGAGATGCAGGATTCGCCCTGAAAATTAGATTGGTTTAGTTTCGTTGCACTGCTTTTCTTGAAGCTTCACTGCAGTTTCGGAACAGGAAAATTAGATTATATACACAAATACCAAAAGATCAGTCTGACATATTAAAACATAGTCAAAATAATAGCTTTTACTCTGACACCAGGCAAATAAGTGAATTCTTAATGGATACAATACAGCATGACTAATATATGAGAAATTATAATTCACCTATCTTGATTTTTATTTTAAATCAGTGTAAGTGTGCTTCTTTTTGTCAGTTTTCAGTCGGCCACGCTCTGGTGTTTGGGTAAATGAGCTATTTGCATGTCTTCAGGCAACATTTATATAATTGATTAAAGAACTATAACACATAGTTCTTTGGATCACATTACTTGATATTTGGTTTTTACCCTTCATTTGTTCAGTGGTCATATTGTATTTGTTTTTGTGGTATCTTTGTTTTTGGATAGTGTGAAAAATGTAGTTTTTAATCTGGTTTTTGTGTATTGGATTAGTCAGTACATCTCAATTGACTTCCTTCTTCTAAGAGGAGCTACAAATACACCACAAAGGTGTCCTGCTGGACACTTGTGAGAATTACTCTTTGTCTTTCTTGGCAAGTGTTGTGATATGGATGGATAAGTGCTGTCTGTTCAAAGATGTCATTTCAAGCTATCTGGTCCTGGCAGTAGTTTGAGAAATCACCTAGCTGTCCCTGAAAAAAGAATCTGGATTACCAACAGTGGAATCTAGTGTCAGGTTTCATTGTTCAGGAGGCAAAACTTCCTTTATTGCCCCATTCCAAAAGATCTTGTTAAAAATCATAAAATTGTAGGACTGGAAGGGACCTCACAAGATTATCTCATCCACTCCCTTGCACTTATGGCAGGGCCAAGCATTATCTTGGAAGCCAGGTTCCATAGCTGGGAAATAGAGTATGTCAAAGTAGTCCTACATATGTTACAGATTTGATAGTTGAGGGAGTGCATGAAAAGAGAGAGCATGTTTCTGCTGGTGTTCAGGTAGATACTAATATTAAAGTAGTTCCTTTCCTTGCGATGGTGGATTTTTGTTCTTTTGATTTAGTGATTGCATAGGTTCCACTACTTGGAATTTAGTACTGCCACATTTTCAGTAGTGCTTTGGACTTCCATTTACTCTTTAGTTGCCTTAATCACTTCCTACTCCTTGCATTTGTTCTTTCATTCCTTTGTATTTAATAAGTCTTCTTGAAACTGATAGTCAGCTCAAAGCTCTTGCACGACACAGACAATTGAGATCTAATAATTAAATATAATTTAGAACCTATTTATTAAATGAACCATCAATTAGTTATCTTACATTTATATTATACACAAAAAAATCTACATTAAAAGAATATTAAGGATGCAAAGTTAAGAAATACCAGAAATGCCTGTGCAACTCTAAATCACCCCTTTTGTACATATGCATTGTGATAGTCTAATTATGTCTGAGGTCTGACCTTCCTTCTATCACTCATTACATTTAAAAGCAGCATTGCATGCTTTCTGGCTATGTCATCAGGATGGACAAAAAACAATCTAGTACACTTTACTCTCAGACTCTCCATTGATGCTTGAAGGAATACATGTCCTAACCCCATCTGTTGCCACCCATAGGACCACGCCAGAGATTCATGGATTCAGGCAGATCTGAGACATTTTTGCCAGTCATTGTGTGGCTACATCATCAAGCATGGTCACTCTGAGATGCAGCAGTCTTCAGTAGACTGCATGGTTTGAGTCGAGTTTAATTATACGATCACATAGTATTATTTCTACAGATCCATGCTTTATTTAGTATACAAGATGGATGTTCTTGCTGAATGATCATCTGCCCAATATTTTGTTTTCTCATTGTTCTGAAAACAGAATTATTGATTTCCTCATGGGCTTTTCTGAGTGCTCATCACTGTAGCATCTCAAGTGCTTCTCAGATACTGAGGATATGTCTTCACTGCTGCAGCCACAGTGATGAATGGAGTGGCTTCGATGGGATCTCTGTAGACCCACTCAGTCGATTGGAGAGTACTCTCTGGTCATCTCCATTAATTCACCTCCCCAAAAGGGGTAAGGCCTGTTGATGTGAGGGTGTTTCCCATCCATGCAGTGCAATGAAGGTGCCATGCTACAGAAACATAAGTACATCAGTGTGTGATGTGCACACTACAGTACAGAGCTTGCATTTCTTCGGTCGCCCACTGCTGCTAGTGTAGACCAAGCCTGAATTTTTTCACAGCATCCCTGTGAATTGAGTCGGTGTTACCTCAGTTTTGCAGGTGGTTAACTGAGACTCAGAGATAAGGGTAAGAGCATTTATTAGTTTTGTATCCCCATTTCGAGACGTCTAAAACATGATATTTTCAGAGAACTTAATATTTATATAATACTTCAGATGTTCAGAGCATTACCCCTTTTGATAACTGTTGTAGCTGTGAATGCCCAGAACTTCTCCAGATCAGGCTCCAGAGTTTCAAGTTATCACCCAGAAAATGAGGAACTAATTGGTGACATTGGTGAAAAGTGTGCTGCTATAAGGGACTTGCCTAACATCCATAGGAACTAATTTGGCAGTGGCCAGGTTAGAATACAGTTTTCCAGGGCAGCCTTCAGCTGCCTTACCCATGAGAATATTCTTTCTGTTCCTGCAATCCCCTGCCTCAGTCACTTCACATCCTTACATCTTCTTCAACAAATGAAGCAGGGGTTCAGCAGACACAATCTTCCATGCTACATAACTGTCATTCATCCCTAGAGTAGATTTGTCCAGTATGTTGGGGTCCTGTGGAAAAAAAAAATAGCATGTGATTTTGTATTTTAAGATCGTGTCATAATGCAGGCTCGTTAGTGAGGGGCTCACAAATTAAGGTTGCACTGGCGCTTTATATTGTAACCTTAATAATATTCTAACACAAGTTTTTGTGTGTAATTTCCTAGGTTTTGGGTCTTTCTGTCCCGATCTCTTTGCCCTGCCAATGTTGGGCAACTTCTTCCTGTGGATGACTGCAGGGGGTAGGTCATTGGGAATACAGGAGAGCAAGTTTAGGTGCCTGGACACTACATGTCATGCAGCATCTAAGAGTTGAAGTTGGAGGGAAAGTCCTGCTCAGCTGTGGTCTGAAGCATGCTCATCTAAGGCAGACTGTTCAAGGACTTTGCTACTAAACTCTTAAGTCTCTACTGAGCATATGCGAACTGATATTTTTCAAAGTCTTATAACATATTAGGATAGAGTTTTCTGGGGACACCAAAAAACTCATTCCTGTCACAAATGCCACTTTGTTGAATTCTGCATGTGGATACTTGCAGCTGTTTGGGGCGGTAATTATTTTAATTTTTGAAACTCAGTATTGTAGGTTAAATATGCTTCTTCAGTATCAGATTCTTTTTATAGTGATTGTTTTTTGTTTTTTGTTTTTTTATAGATGGGGATACCAGTGCAACAGAAAGTGGTGATGAAGTTCCTGTGGAACTGTATACGGCTTTTCAACAGACACCAACTACAATTACTCTGACTGCTACAAGGGTTACTAAGGTTAATGACAAGAAAAGGAAAAAAAGTGGGGAGAAAGAACAGAACATCGCAAAATGTAAAAAAGTAAGTTAACTTAATTTCTCTTCCAAAGGGGTAGCCGTGTTAGTCTATTGTAGAAAGACAACAGACTAATCTGTTAGTCTTTAAAAGTGCCACAGGACTCTATTGTCTTAATTTCTCTTGTCATAGCTTTAATGGAATGGAATAAATTACTGGTGTGTGACATTTTTAACATTTGCCTTGTGTTGGGTTGGAGGTTTTTACTTCTGAATTTAGATGGTAGGAAGCAATCATCCATGGTAAGTGATATGCCAGACCTTTTTTGTAGGTTATCCACTGACGTTTAGAGCAGGGGTGCACAACGTTTTTTGGCCAAGGGCCGAATTGCATTTTCTAAGGCCACTCGAGGGCCACAAATGCAACGTGTGAGGGGGGAGCAGGGGATCATGTCACGTGATCCCCCTGCTTGCTCCGCTCCCAGAGGGCCACACAGAATGTGCTCGTGGGCCACATGCTTGGGAGCGGCAGGTTGTGGACCTCTGGTTTAGAGTCAAGTCTCTTTAGAAATTGATTGATGAAGTAACTTTTTAAATGTGTAACATATTTGCATTCAACATGTAAAGGCTTATATGTTGCTTTATAACTTCAAATTGCTGTACTGGTAATAGCTAGACTTTGCAGCAGTCCTGTGAGGAGTTGGTTATTTATAAATACATTTAGACCTTTTCTGCCTCATGTTGTTACAGCTAAAATATTTCTTCTTCCCACCATTGCTATAAAGGGCGAATCTTTTTATAGTGTGCTTTAGGTATTAAAATTCAGAAATGATTGATGGTGTTGTCACTTCTACCTGACATGACTTGACATTCCATTCAGTTGAAGTGGCAGTTCTGTAGAAAGCTGCTGCTAGAAAGTAACTTCCTCAATACAGTTCAGTAAGTGAATTGTGATTTTTAAAAAATGTGACTTTTAACCATGGAAATAACAATGTTTTGTATTTAGAAAATCAAAACAAACTTAAAAGCATAGCTGTATAGATGAGCCACTACAATAGAACTAATTCACTGATGTGAAATATGATTCCTTGATTTTCTAGATTAATGTAAAAATCAGGCACGTAGTGAATGGAAGCAAAATGCAGAAATTTTATAATTCCATGATTTTTTTTTAAACGCTCAGTTTCTGATCATGTTAAAATACAGAACTGTTACAATCCAGCAAAAATGTTAAAAGCAGCTATAGTTGGAAACTAGGATTTCAGTAGTTAAGCAGTGTTTTGGCATATGAAACAAATATTTAAGGCCATTCATTTTTTTTTTTTTAAATATCAGTTCCAAATGCAAATATCCGATCATCTGTTAAAATATTCACTTTAATGACTTCGGAATATAAACTGATTAGTGCTGATACTCAATAGTTACCTCCTTTCATATTGCAAGGAGATGTTTGAAAAGGTAAACTGAATGGAAAATTCCAAAGGGGTAGCTGTGTTAGTCTATTGCAGAAAAACAACAGAGTCCCGTGGCACTTTTAAAGACTAACAGATTTATTTATTGCATGAGCTTTCGTGGGAAAAAATCCCACTTCGTCAGATGCTTTGACGAAGTGGGATTTTCTCCCACGAAAGCTCATGCAATAAATAAATCTGTTAGTCTTTAAAAGTGCTACAGGATTCTGTTGGGGGTTTTTTTGAATGGAAAATGGTTTGCTTAATTTTACGGGACACACAGTGTACATCCATATGCTGTCCAATGTACGTCCCTTTTAATGAATTTACTTTGTATGCTCACAGAGCAGTTAATGTGGAATCACTGGCACGTTGAGATTGCACTGTTGGAAAGAGCAAATTTTCATGCCAAGTCCGCCATTGGACTACTAGTTTTGAAGCCTTGGATTTCATTTTATTGGCAAACTTTATATGATGTTTTCAAGAAAATGAGAAATAAAAGTAGTTTTCCTTTTTTATTGGTCTTTTAATGTCATTCTTTTCCTGTTAGTGCTTTTAAATAGAGCAGTTGTATTAAAAATTTAACAATTTTTAAGTATAAGATAATTTTCCCTCAGAAAACTTTTGTCTCTGTTAATCTTAAGTATTTTTAAATGACAGCTGTATTTTTTTTTTTTTTTTTTAGGCTTTTCGTGAGGGATCTAGGAAGTCTTCAAGAGTTAAGGTAAATGTAAATATGTGGTAATTGTAGATAAATATCGTTTCTTCAGTTACTTTCTGCTAACTAGTAATCTTGTTTCTGTCCGTATAAGAACACATTTGTATAGTTAGAACATCACCTTGTATCTTGGTGTTATATTTATCCTAAATGCACCTTTATAACATGTATAGGTGTTGAAATACCTTTTTTTAGTGGCATAACTGCTGAATATATAGTTGGTGGTGGTTTGTAAATAAAGAAAATTATAAAATGACCAATTTGTCTTTCAGTGGCACTGACTTTACAGAGTGCAGGCAATACTGTTTGTCTAGAATTTTCTTTCCTTTAAGAAAACACGAGATTTCGAAAGATGGATACAAATTTAGAAGAGGTGGCCTGAGGAAGAGTTTCCCATGCCTCTAGGAAATCAGACAGTGATCTGGGATGTCAGTTGTGTGAGATTGTTTTGACAGTTTTATCTTAAAACCTAATTGGTCTTAGAGGACCTTAAAAGATCCCTGTTATCTTCCCCCCCCTCCACCCCCCCCCCGCCCCCGAATTCTTCCCATATTTTGGTCTTTAGTTATTTGATCCTCATTATTTGACCTGTTCAGTATGAACATACAAAATAGGAGCCCAGCCAGTTTTAAAAATCACTTGTCTGAAAGTGATCTGCTTACCATTGTGGCAAGTAATACTGCAAATGAATTTCACATTCACTTTCACGCACTGCAGTATCATTCTTATGTGTTTCTTAGAGCAGGACCTCACATGCATGATCTTCCTCATCCACTGCAAAAAGGTGTTAAGCAGCAACATTGATAAATTAAGTCACTGGAAGTTCAGATGTTAGTAATTTTATTAGCCTCCATCAATTGCTGTGCTGGGTCAAGTAGAAGAAACGATCAACAGCACATGGAAAAACAAGGGCACCCCAGACCATTCTGGGAGAAGGAAAAGTCCTTCATGGAGGAATGGGGGTTGAGGTAGAAAAAAAACCCTGTCACTCAGGGCCCTCTATGAGGTGGGGTTGTGGAGACAGAGTGGCACTGGGGCTAGAGCAGTGGTTCTCAACTTTATGGGGGTCGTAACATGCTTGGTGGCATGTCACAACCCTGCAGGACACACCAGTGCCGCCCCCCTACTCCCCCATCCAGCTGTCTCTCCAGCTCTCTGACACACTTACAGCTGTGTGTCAACACAATAATGTGTTCTGACAGTGGCTGAGAATTGCTGGACTAGAGGGATCATGAGGCATCCCTGGCACTGCAGAGCCAAACAAGGAGGATACAAGAAGGATCATGGTATCTGAACTGGAAAAGCAGACTGAAAAGGGAGGTGGGAACTCTCTGCATTTGGCCATTTCAAAAGAGTTTAACAAGAAGAGGGAAAACTAACTTCCAACAGGTGCCTCATTGGGGACCAGGAGGCAACAGCAAGACTGGAGGGAATCCCTGCATCCTCCGTCTATCTCCTGTTGAAGCAACCACTAGCTTCAGGCCAGGAACTTACTTCTAGATGTTTTTTCATGATCACATGCACAGGAAGGAGGTTCAGTGCTCTGGTTCACACTCCCCGGCACCTCTGTTCTCGTATATATTAGAGAGTAGAACAAAATTTGAAAACTAAAGGCTTTTGTGTCTAAATAAAACATTGTCAAACCATTTCTGGAGGCATATTTGGTTTGTTTGTAACATTAAGTAAATACACCAAGTATTTTTGGAAGCAGATATCACTTAGTGTAAACAAAGCATGTTGTTTTGTAAGAGAATTAAACTGTTTGATTAAGCAAACTGTCTTAAAAGTACTGTAGAATTTAAAAATTGGGTATTCTAGAAATAAATGGTTGAGTAGATTTATGTAGAATACATGAATGAAATACAGGTACTACAAGATCCAGTGGGGTTGGTTGCCTCTTCCCCCTGGCCCTCTCTAAAAACCCTACTTTTGCTTTATGTTTTAATTGATTGTACTAAATTAGTAGAAAACATTTTCCTTTATTCTGTGCCAGATATTTTAGATTTGGCTTTTGAGTTTATAACTTATTAAAGTTAATGTTGTTGGAAATCATGCATCATGTTCCATAATTTCTGGTTATTGTGATTTGTAGGGTTCAGCTCCAGAGATTGATCCTTCTGACACTTCAAACTTTGTATGGGAAACTAAAATCAAGGCATGGATGGATCGTTATGAAGAAGCAAATAATAACCAGTACAGCGAAGGTGTTCAGAGGGAGGCGCAAAGAATAGCTCTGAGATTAGGCAACGGAAATGACAAGAAAGAAGTTAGCACCAGCAATTTGATCTTCAAACCTCCAGTAGAGGTAAATAAATTAAGAAGGAACTGTATAACAAGAGAGAGAAACTCACAATTCATGACTGTAGCACTAAAAGTTATATGCTTTTATAAGGTAGAGTTCCTAGTGTTACAACCTATAGTCTTCACTTTTTTTGATCTCTAGCTCATTCTATCAATTGGAGTTATGGGTTAATAGAATCATAGAAAAATAGGGTTGGAAGGGACCTCGTGAGGTCATCTAGTCCAACCCCCTGCTAAAAAGCAGGACCACTCCCACTAAATCACCCCAGCCAGGGTTTTGTCTAACCGGGCCTTAAAAATCTCCAAAGATGGAGACTCCACCACCTCCCTAGATAGCCCATTCCAATGCTTCACCACCCTCCTAGTGAGAAAGTTTTTCCTAATATCCAACCTTGACCTCCCCAGCTGTAATTTGAAACCATTGCTCCTTGTTCTGTCCTCTGCTACCATCAAGAACAGCCTAGCTCCCTCCTCTTTGGAGCACCCTTTCAAGTAGTTGAAGGTTGCTATCAAATCTCCCCTTAGTCTTCTCTTCTGTAGACTAAATAAGCCTAGTTCCTTCAGTCTCTCCTCATAAGTCATGTTCCCCAGCCCCCTAATCATTTTTGTTGCCCTCCACTGGACTCTTTCTAATTGGTCCACAACCTTTCCGTAGTGGGGAGCCCAAAACAGGACACAGTATTCCAGATGCGGCCTGACCAGTGTCGAAAAGAGGGGAATTATCACATCCCTCAGTCTGCTGGCAATACTCCTACTGATGCAGCCTAATATGCCATTGGTCTTTTTGGCAACAAGGGCACACTGTTGGCTCATATTCATCTTCCCATCCACCATAACCCCCAGGTCCTTTTCTACAGCGCTGCTACTTAGCCGATCAGTCCCCAGCCTGTAGTAGTGCATGGGATTTTTCCATCCTAAATGCAGGACTTTGCACTTGTCTTTGTTGAACCTCATGAAGTTTCTTTCGGCCCAGTGTTCCAATTTGTCCAAGTCTCCCTGAATCCTGTCCCTGCCCTCCAGAGTATCTACCATTCTCCCCAACTTGGTGTCATCTGCAAACTTACTAAGCACGCAGTCTATTCCATCATCAAGATCATTAATGAAGATGTTGAATAGAACCGGCCCCAGGACCGACCCCTGGGGCACTCCACTCATTACCGGTAGCCAACCAGCCATCGAGCCATTGATTCCTACTCGCTGAGCCCGTTGTTTACCAAAAAGTTTTACCAAAAAGTGCTCAGCTTAATCCATTCCTGGAGGGACTATCTCTGTTAATTAAGAGGGTAGTTGAATTTCTCTGTTCTTGATCTATGAACTGGATGCTGGTTTATGGCTACAGTTTACTTCTGTGGGATCTCTATGCATGCATTCAAAGGCAGAATTTGTCCCAGTCACTATTCACTTGTGTCCAATTTTGAATTTGAAGTAAAATGTAAATATTCTTCTACTCAGTATCTGTTAATCTCGTATGCTATAATTTTAAATAGACTTACAAAACAATTTTTTTCTACTAAAACTTATTGAGCTTGTGAGGGAAAAACACCAGCAAATTCACAGCTGTAAACTAAAGCAGATTACCTGTATGCAATTTGAGTTTTGTATTACAAAATTCATATAATGACCTTTATCAGAAGAGTATATTTAGAACACAGTAAATCAAAAATGTGTTTAACTTTCTATGTGGATAAGCGTGCTACATTGGTATTAACATACAGTAGCCTCAAAATTACAGTCCGCAGCCTATTTTGTGCAGCACTGCTTCAGGTTTCCTACTGAGGAGCATGTTTTTGTTTGTCTTTCAGTGAAACTTAGGCTTTTAAGTACCCAAGTCTTTATTTGAAAATGGGTCTAATCTTTAATGTTCTCATTAATATAGCTATAAGAAGTATTTTAAAAACATTTTGTTTCATTTTAAAGATCTTATTTGAAGGTATTCCACTGATTAATTCATCAAATGGAACATTGCTGAATGCATCAGATTGGTGGGAAGAGCTATATTGTGTGGAATGGCATGATACTGGGAACATGTATTCTTTTTAATATTATTTGTATATATTCTGTCTTAATGTTTAGAAGAAATCAATTTAGGGCCAAGTACCGCAGTTTTTGTTGCAGCACAATTCATAGAATACAAAGGGGATTTTCAGTTGCATGTTAATGGCAGTTCTCAGACAAAGAACACATAGTTAAAAAGGAGCCAGAATGGAAAATGTACTTCACCTAATACCAGTGGAATCAAGCTAGCACTTAAACATACTAAATTTTATTTACAAAATATTGCACTTTCATAAACACACATGTGAATGGCTAGTTTGCCTTGGCTGTGTAATCCTGTATCCCCCATAAGATTTGCCCATTACTGGGTTAATCTTTATTTAAGGGCACAAAAAATATTTGGATGGTTTCACAGTATTTATTAATTTTTAGTTTAATTCATTGTCTACTTGTAATTTCCTAATGGTTTTCTTGATGAACATAAGGTCAGCAGTAGCTTCACAGATGCCATACAGGGTTGTTTGTTTTTGTTTTTTTAAAAAATAAATTACCAATGATGGTCAAATTAGATAAACTCCATATCACCCATATAATATAATTTATTTTATAAACATTAGTTGCTTTACCTGTGATCTGTGGAAGGAATCCGCAAGCTATTGGATGCTTTACTTTTCAAAGGGAAAAGGTAATCTTAAGGAAAATTTACCTTGTCAGATCTTATAATAGAGTATAATCAAGGCAAATGTAATATAGTTTATGTATCTTCCAACAACTTACTTACATTGCTATACCACCGAATCTTCACTTCTCTGCATTGAAAGGAGGTGCCCTCTGGTTGATGCAGCCTTGCTCTTTTGAGAGAGGTGGATTAATGGCATTGAGGAGAGCACTTCCAGGATTGATTGACTGCTCAATTGATCCCGCTACATTGATCTTCAAGGAACCTGCAGTATAGGCCAGTGTTCTCTATCACTGTGTCGGGACACATTACTGTGTCACCACACAGTGGTAAGTGTGTCAAGGAGATGGCTGGATTTGGCCTGTGGGTGTGGGCTGATGTATCCTGTAGAATTGCAACACACCAAGTGTGTCGTGGCCTGCAAAAGGTTGAGAACCACTGGTGTAGACATATACCCTTAGTGGCTGTGTCAGAGTATGAGCCTTTGATTAACAGGCATCCTCCCATCTGAAGTTATAAAAATACACTAAAAATTGCAACTTCCTTTTTCCTATTCTCAAAGCTTTTGTTTTAAAATGCATCCTTTCCGTTTGTGCCTTTGTTTGATCAAGGACACAGAGTTCTGTTGTATAAATGAAAAGACTAACACTTCAGTTACCCATTATTACCTAATACCTGAATTATGAGGGCATTACTACATTGATTCTCAGTCATGTTAAAGGGAATTAGAGTTATAATTTCCTTATAATTAAAATCTGCAGGTAACTGCATTGATAATAGGAAAAGCCTTATAAGATCAAATAGCCTTTTTAAAAAAAATAAATACTGCAAGAAGGAAATGGCTTCAGTTACCAAGTTGCCGCAATATAATCTGGTGGTTAATAACACCATTACAGTCAGTTTTATTTTGCTCCTTAAATTCATTTTGTCTTTTGTAGAGCTATGTGCAAAAAAACAAGAAAATTCTAAAAGCTGCCAAAGACTTGCCTCCAGATGCGCTTATTATTGAATATAGAGGAAAGTTCATGTTGAGAGAACAATTTGAAGCTAATGGATATTTCTTTAAAAGGTATATATATATATTAAGAACTTTATTAAACTTTAACTTTATTAAAAGTACTATTTTGCCAAGAATCTTTCCTTTTCTACCTTGTTGCTCTTTTTGTGCCAACTGTTAGCATTATGTTGCATCCAGTACACCAGGAATATGATACAACTACTTTTGAACTTGTACAACAACTTCTGTCTACACATCTTGGGTGTTCATTAAATATTTATAAACCATCTAGTGGTAAATATTATTCCCATTTTACTAATTGAGAGCCTAAGTGACTTGCTCAAGATTATACAAAGAGCCAGGTATAGACACTTGATTTTCTAACTACCATGCTCGAGGTTTAGCCATGATCTCCATACCTTCCAATTCTTCTCAATATTTACAAAACTCGGTCTCCATAGCTGAGAAAAGATATTTGTGTGTTTTGACATATTTGTCTCATTAAATCTCAGTAGATCTCAATTGACAGTACTTCATTGCCAAGTTACAAGAAGTGCAATCAATACTATGTAATATAGCACAGTGATAGAAAATTAGTAAATGTCAAAAACAAGGCCTAATGCTTTTAAAAGGGAAAAATATTTGCATTTACCATATTAAAAAATTAAAACCTAGGGTTTTCCTACTTTCTCGTTCTAGGCCATACCCTTTTGTTTTGTTCTATTCCAAATTCCATGGACTCGAAATGTGTGTTGATGCAAGAACATTTGGAAATGAAGCTCGATTCATTAGACGGTCTTGTACACCTAATGCTGAGGTAGGCTTATAAATATAGGAAATAATTCCTTAATTAATCTAGATACTTCTTTATTTTGTTAGGAGTACATGATATGATGTACAGCTCACCTGTTCCCCTAGATATTGGACTGAAGGGATTTAATATGGAGGTGATGTATACTGTAATGGTGGATTAATCTTCCAATATTTTTTCTGATCAATAAGTTATTGGTAAAGTGCCTACATACTAAAGCTCAGTATTGTGAAGCACCAGCATTGTCACCTCTCATTGTCTCTAATGGATGGAAAGGATTGGACACTCTTTTGCAAATGAAAACATAAATAGAACAAACCTGTATCTTCACATTTAACATGTTACTTTAGAAAATTAATAAAATATTTTCACTAGGACATTGACTCTATGCCCAGAATAAGGGGAAATATATATAAAGATGGAGTAATAGTTCATATTTTCATTTCATTTGGGGATTTTATAAGAATAATTTCTATGAATGAATGAATGTTCATTCAAGAAATTGAATAACCTGTAGAAAGTGATCAAGCATATTTGGGTTTTTAAGAATGATTGTGCATGTTAATGCTTTAGAAAATAATCTATAGTTTTCTCCTGGGTTTAGGTGAGACACGTAATTGAAGATGGAACAATTCATCTTTATATTTACTCCATCCAAAACATTCCAAAGGGAACAGAAATTACTATTGCATTTGATTTTGATTATGGAAATTGGTAAGTATCTTTAAATTGTATTAAATGTCTTATGTTTTAGGACAATATACTTCTAAAATGTTGTTAATATATTTATTGTAGTTTATTATGTTATCATAGATATTTCTGTTTTCTTTTGCTATTTTCAAGACACTTGAATAGCATGGTGCCTGTTAAGTTCTCATTGACAAGTCTATGCCATTGCAGGTTTTTCCTTTAGGGGAAGTTTTATTATTGTTGGGATTAGTGATAGATCTCTTCCCTGTACATTATAAGTGATTTTTTTAATATCGCCACTATGTATATATGTTTACAGTGAAAATTCTTCAAACATGCATTCATTTTATGGATTTTTGTATGCTAATTGATAGTTAGTGTAAATTAATGTAGGGTTATTCACTAATACCCTATTTAAAAGAAATTTGCTCTTCTTAAAACTTTACATACCACAGTCAATTGCTGAAATAATTTGACAACTAGAATAAGATCTAAGGTAAATCTCAGTAGAACTGAGAATAAATTATGTTCTTGCTATAACCAATCATTAAAGAACTATGTTCAAGTCTATTTAGTCTTTCCTTAAAATACTCTTAAATTCTATACCAATCTATCACATGTTCTCCTTCATAAATCTGGTTTTCTTTTTGTGAATTTTGAAATACTCTAGTAGATAGACACCACTGTTTTGAATTGGATAAGTAATTAGGGTAAGTACGGCTCCCAGATATGCACGAACAATTTCTATTGACTTCAGTGGGATATTTGGATAACAGAGGGCAAAATCTGTCCTTTATGGTTTATAGTTTAGGGCTTGTCTTCACTGGTGGTGACGAATCAGATCAAGCTCCCTGATCGGCTCAGCAGGTCCGTGAAGACCCACTCAGCCATTCAGGAAGTCAATCGAGCAAGACCACCCTGGCAAGGAGTGTAGCACTGAGTTGGAGGAAGGGGGTTTTTCTCCAACTCAGCTTACTGAAGACATTGCAGTAAGTAGGCTGTAGGCAATTGAAGGGAGAGACGCAAAGTATTTTAAGTACTTTGTGTGGCTCTCTCTGATTGCAACCAAATTCATGCCGTGGTGTAGACCAGGGTTTAGTAATGCCTTCCTTAGTCAATAGGGGGAAGCATTTTCATTACCATTAAAGTGATGTTCCACTGAAAATTGACTGTTCTTAATGTGTTTTTTTTTTTTAAAGGCAGTAGTTGGATCCACTGCTTTCATTGACCCAGTGAGTTCATATGAAATGTGCTTCATTTACCTGAAAACTTGAATGTTTTCTCTCTGCAAGCGTCGCAGATTCTACATCTGTCAAAGACATGAGCAATTCTTTGCTTTTGTCACCATCATTGCTATAAATGAACGTTGTGCAGACAAAACTAAGCTTTGTTAAATAGATTTTCCCATTAAACATTAACATAGTTTCAGAGGGGTAATTTAAGGCTTAATTTGGAAGTAGAGATGTGTTACAGGTTTGGTTGATAGCAGTATTTTGCTCACAACATCCATCACTAGGTGATTGCACAAAACAGAAAGAATACAGCTTGCTTTCCACATCCCAGGTTGAGTACAGAAGACTAATTAGAGAGAAAAATCTTTTATTGGTAAACAAACACAATCTAAAATCCATGAAAGCTAATAAACCTGGAACCCTGCAGTGCCATTCAGAATTCAGGGCAAATTCTCTGCTGTCAAAACTCTATTGATGAGAGAGTGAAGTGCACTCTGAGAGCTTTTTTCCCCCACCAATTTGGATATTCTCCTTATTTATAAATGTTACTAAAGAAAGCTTTATATTAGTGTTACTTGTATACAATAAATCATGCATGTTATACTTCAAGTGAAAGTAAATCAATTGGTTTATAAATATCTGTTGTTCTCCTATGTCCTATCCAGACAGGATAAGATTTTTACAGATCAGTTTTTTACAAAATTAAGTTGCTCTATATTTTTCTGCTTATTTTTCCATCAGGGTATGTTTGTTTCTTTGCTTTTTCTTTTCAGATTTTGCTTATTATAGTAGATTACTTGTTTTAATCAAATTCCAAACTGTAAGCTGCAAAATGGGTTGTTGTTTGAGCAACCGCTCACATACATTCTAATGTAGGTATACATGTGCCGCAGTGCACAGCTCCCCAGAAAGCATTTGCCTCTTAGCCTATCCCTGAAGGGTCAGTGGTCGCTGCCCCCTGGAGTCCTGCGCTTGGGCTGTGGTATGTCGCTGGCTTGGGTGGCGCTGACCCGCCCTCCCCTTCAGTTCTTTCTTTCCTCCCGAGTGATGGTCCTGGAACTGTGCCTCTCTCCGCAAGAGCCTACTCCCGTCATTTTCTCTGTTTTTCTTCGAGTTCTATTGTTAGGCCTAGTGTTAATTCAAGTTTTCTTAGATAGTCTTATCATAGTTTGGTTAGCGTTCTTCATCTCTCTGAGGGCCACAGACAACCACAGCCATGCTGGGATTCAAACCATGTGTTTCCTCTGGGAAGGCCTTCCTGGTCAGCAACCCCCACGAGAGCTGCCTGAAATGCCTGGGCAAAGGGCACTGGACAGATAAGTGCCATATCTGCCAGTCCTTTAAGCCCAGAACTCAGGAAGAGAGGGGGAGCAGGCTTCGAGTGACCCTCGCTGAGGCAGCTCTCAGGCCTGCGTCGGAGCCAGACTGCCGGCACCGGGGACATCGGCACAGCGTGCCCACTTGGCACCAGCACTGCCACGATGCCTCTACCCGCTGGCACCGAAGAATAAGCCCCGCACAGGCCTAGACTGCGCTCTGGCGCCAGTAGCAGGCCAAGGATACCACCTGGCGTGAGACTCCTGCTCTCCAGACGGTGCCATCCGAGAGCCTGCCCTCTGGTACCGGCCCCCTCCACCCGGAGGCCTTTGAGGCGGCTAGGGCCCTGCTAGTCCTGCCCACACCACTGCTGGTGCACAGACCAGTCTCTAAGGGAAAACCCTCACTAGGGTCCCCGGCTTGGCAGCATCCGCCATTGCAGACGAGCATCCTGGCACCAGTGCTCCTGGCATCGAGATGTACAGCCCTGACTGCAGCCACCACAGCACCAGAGGCGGCCACTATGGCCCTTTAGGGGGGCCGTCCGAGGAAACCTCGACCTTGGAGGCATCCTCTCCACTCTTGCCATTCCCGGCACCGAGCAGGAGATCGACCTCCGCGAAAGAACAAGCGCCAGCCACACCCGGGAGAGCACGGCACCGGGGATCAACCTCTTCTTTGCCCCTGGCAGCCACTGGTGCAGGCGTATCTCGTCATCTCCCTCACAGGAGCCACCGGCAAGGAAGACGAGGGCATGGTCACTGACCACACAGCCGTTGGGGAAGCGGCATCGAGGGTGCACTGCTTCACCCCCAAAGAGCAGCAATGAACCCGACGGCACCATAAGAGGCAGGAGCCCTCACCCTCCTCCTTGGACTCCTACTCCATGACACCATTGGAGGTGGAGGAGCCCCCTTCAAAACAAAGGGGCTGCTTGCTACGGTGGCACCGAGAACCCCTCCTAACGCCGCCACCGGTGGGCTCCTGGGGCCAACCCTAGGTGGGTCAGCCAGCCCCTACAGCCCAGGGCCTCCAAGACTGGTCCAGCCAATGGGCACCATTGGGACCCATGGGCCCTCCCGTTCAGTCAGGCCTGGAGATCCCTCTCCCCAGGAGAGCAACTGCCACAAGCGGGCCAGGCCCTGTTCTGAGGCCCTGACTCAGTGAGTGACTTAGGCTGTGAGGTGGGCCTTCTGGCTACATCTAGAGACAGCCTCCTGCCATGCTGCCCCTCGTCCCCGGGTAAGGCAGATGCGCACGCCTTGTCATCACCCACAAAAGATATCGGGGCCCACCAGGACCTCCTGCAAAGGATGACAGTCAACCTAAACCTCACAGTAGAGAGAAAAGGAAGGACTACGATCTCCTCTTTAATGTGGGTGATGCTGCATCCTCCACCAGAACAGCCCTCCCTGTCCATAAGGGCGTCCTTAAGATTGCACGGGCCTGGTGGCAAACTCCAGCCTCGCTACCAAGCACCTCCAAGGGGGCTGAGAAGAAATGCCACATCCCCGCTGACAAATTCAGCCGTCTTTTTACCCAACTGGCACCAGGCTCCCTAGTGGTCATCTCGATGAACCAAGGGGAGAGGCAGAGGCAGCCAGCAGCCACCCCAAAGAACAAAGAGGCGAAAAGACTAGATCTGTTTGGCTGAAAAGATTATTTGTCGGCCATGCTCCAGTTCAGAGTCTCAAAGCAACAGGCTCTCCTCACAAGATACAATTTCAATCTGTGGAATTTACTGAGGAGGTCCCAGAGAGTTAGATCATGGACTTTGATAAGCTTGTGGAAGAGAGCCTGTCTGTGGCCAAATCAGTCCTCCTCTCCATCTGGGACACGGTGGAGCTGGCCAGCAGAGTCATGGCATCTGCAATGACCATGAGGAGGACAGCCTGGCTTCAGGGCTCTGGCCTCTTGCCGCAGATGCAACAGGTCATACAAAACCTCCCCTTCGAGGGCCCAGCTCACTTCGCAGAGTCGACTGACAGCAGGTTCCATGGTATGAAGGACTCCCGAACCACCCTGCGATTGCTAGGGATGTAAACACCCCAACTGTCCCAGCAGCCCTTTCACCCCCAGATCCCTCAACATCAACAGCAGCCGGGGCAACATCACCAGCGAGGCTTCCACCATCAGTGGTCCTATAGGCAAAAGGACAGAGACAGAGTCAGGTTCCCAAGAGGGGCACACACTCAAGACCCCCTTCAAGCCCCCCATCAGGGCTCCAGCCACCACCCTAGAAATCAGAGGAGATGCTTCTGATGCATCCCACGAGGTTGGCACAACTACTTACGGACAATACGGCGGCACTGTTCTACATCAACCACCAAGTGGAGCCCGCTCTTCGAGGTTGTGTGACGAAGTAGTCCTCCTGTACCCAGAGGTAGCAACCTCCTTGTTCAGGAGGTGGGGGCACCCTCACATGGACCTGTTTGCAAGCCAGGCGAACCACAAATGCACATTGTTCTGCTCCCTGACAGGCAGGGAGAAAGAGTCGATTTCAGACACCTTCCTAACTAATTGGTCGGGGCCCCTCATGTACGCCTGTCCCCCGACACCACTAATAACTCCAGGTACTCCTGAAGATCAAGAGGGACAGGGCGAACATAATCGTAACCGCCCCAGCATGGCCCCGCCAACACTGGTTCAGACTGCTGTGCAGCCTCTCGATAGCCCCCCTGCGAGAACTCCCGCGCCCCAGGGATTTATTGACACGGGAGAATGGGAGCGTCCTACACCCGGAACTAGAATCCCTACACTTAATGGCCTAGAGACTGCATGCCTAAGTGTGGCAGGGAAGGTGTGCTTGGCAGAAGTCCAGAGAATCCTGGTAAGCAGCAGGAAGCCCTCCACCCAGTCCACATACAGGGTGAAGTGGAGGTGATTCTTGGAATAGGCCGCTAACCGGGGGGTTATCCCAGACTCCGCACCCATCCAGGTCATTCTGGAGAATCTTCTCCATTTAAAGACTCAGGTCCTGGTCCTTTTCTACAGCGCTGCTACTTAGCCGATCGGTCCCCAGCCTGTAACAGTACATGGGATTTTTCCGTCCTTTGCACTTGTCTTTGTTGAACCTCATGAGATTTCTTTTGGCCCAGTGTTCCAATTTGTCTGTCTCCCTGAATCTTGTCCCTGCCCTCCAGCGTGTCTACCATTCCCCCAAGCTTGATGTCATCTGCGAACTTATTAAGCACGCATCTATACACCTACATTAGAATGTATATGAGCAGCGCATTTCGAAGAAGGATATCTACAGGTAAGTAACCTTCCGTTTCAGAACCTGTGGCTAAGAGTAATAAACTGTAATGTTGCCCAGCTTGATGAAAGTTTCAATTAACCCCTTTCAAGTATGCTAAAATATTGGCTTTTTTCATGGCAGATGTTAATTTACAGTGAAGAGAAGAGTTGTTTAACTTTCAAAAATCATATTGCTGTAGCATTCGATTCAATATTTTTACACCATCTTTTTTTTTTGTATTTACCATTTTAGTAAATACAAAGTGGATTGTGCTTGCCTCAAAGAAAATCCTGAATGTCCAGTTCTTAAACATGGTTCCGAACCTACAGAAAACATCAATACTGGCTATGAGACCAGAAGGAAAAAGGGAAAGAAAGAGAAGGACATTTCAAGAGAAAAGGAAACACAAAATCAGAACATCACACTTGATGGTGAAGGAGCAGCCGCCAAAATGAAGATTCCGGATAATAAGCAGAGGAGACTTTCTCCCCTCAGGCTATCCATTTCCAATAATCAGGTATTAAAGCAAAAATTGCTAGATGGTCAGATTTAAAACCCAGAAGATCCTCTGCTTTAGAATAATTTTTAAAGATCTTATAAGTTATTGGAAAGAGTCGTTCTTTGTGAATTTTAATGTTGAATTAGCTACTTAATGTATTCTATTTCTAGTTCAGATGACTATTTGTCTTTTAAAGATATTTTGGTTCTCTTTAACCAGCTGTTTCTTTCACTGAAATGCTCAACATAAACCATAAATTCTGCCTCCTGAAATTCTTTGCAGATGTGTAAAAAGCTGCATGCCATGTCTCAAGATCTCAGAACCATCCTGAAGCAGTTTGTCACATGTAGATTTTCCTCACAATTCTGATGCTTTTAGCCATAATTATAACTAGACTTGCCTCCATAATAGTTTCTGCTACAAAGCTATCAGCCAAGAGAAGATGTTCAGTTCTCACACATATAGCTCTCATGTACCTGTGTATATTCTGTTGTGTGTATTGAACGCTTTCATATAGATTGTAAATTGAGAGGGTAGTGATAAACGAGTATATTGAATGTAGATAGGAGTTCCAAAGAGGTACCAGATGTTTTGGTTATTGGTATGGTCTTCTAGATTTATTGTCTTAGAAGAGCAGATAAATGACACAGTAATGAATTTCAGAGATCGTAATTTGGGAGAAATAAAGAGAAATTATAGAAATTAACTGGGGGATAATAATTTGAAGAAAGAGAGTTGTGTAAAATGTGTTGGGTTACTTGGTGGGAGCCATCTACAGAGGCTGTTCAGCCTCCTAGAATGCAGTAAAGGGGAACCATCATGGAGGAAGGGATGAAAGATGGAGATCAGGGAATTGGTGATGAATATGCAGTTGATGTAAACTATGCAAAAACATGGTACATTAGATTTGGTTTTTTTCCCCTGCGGTATAGTAGACTAGCTTACCCAAACAGCTAACTTACTTAAGAATGCTTCTGGGTTCACAAGGGCTGGCATGTCGGCTACAGAGGCAGTATATTCAAACTACAGTTTTACAGGTAAGTTACTTTCCTTTTTTCCATCCAGATTGCCAATAGCAATAACTGGTAATCGAAATCTGCTCCTGGGCACACAGAATCCTATGTAATATTAATAAGAACTTACAGAGAAGCTAAAAGTTTTTCAGCATAAAAGGGGATCATTACAGCATGAGAGCATCTGATCTTCAAAAAAGCAGTTCAGTCAGCTTAAATAACACTATATATATGTACTTTATCTAGTTTCTTTATGCTATAGTCAAGAATTATAGTATGTTAATTTCCACTATATAATAGTTTTATTAAGAAACAAATGTAATAGTTTAAACTTTTATTTTTAAGGCAACCACAACTAAGAACAAATGGTAAATCATTGAAAACAGTTCAGTTATTTAAAAAGCAAAACCACACGCAGGACTCTTTTTTTAACATATTAAGTGTTTTACAATAGAAGAATAACATTCAAAAGACTTGGTAAAACCAAGATGCATTCCCACACCAAGCATTTATCAATCAGAATCGTTTTGTGTTCCTTCTGGTAAGTCAATAATGTTAGATTATATTGAATATTAATACATCATCGGTGGAAAAGGTTATTTTAATAGCTACATAAGTTTGAGTTGACAGGAAATTTATATAAATATGGTAACATTTTATTTGACATGACAATATACATTGCATTTTACTGAAAAAACGAGGTTCAAGATTTTAAAAAACGGGTGTCTAAAGTTAGGCTCTGAATTTCTTATTTAGCTCCATAAATGAGTGCCTCAATCTTCATTGTGTTGAGTACCCTGTAGAGTCCATTGGCTTGGAAGCTTAATTCTGATACTTTTGTTGAAAAAAAATATGAGTGAGATTAAAATGAAAGAAAATTATGTGGATGTTTCTGTGTTTGGACTGGAGAAGGCATTTGTGTCAGGCTATATTTCTAGAGTCTTAAAAGGATCTAAGCAGTGATATGTTGCTTTTACATGTTGCATTGGTTAATTGGCTGGTAGCTTTTGAAATAGTGATTTGAGGGTACATTGCTCTTTGTAGCTTTTAGATTTCCCTAGTTTGAAAGAGTAGTAGTGGAGCTTCTGTAAAGCAGTCATTTCCATCTTTCAGGAGCCAGATTTTATTGATGATATAGAAGAAAAAACTCCTATTAGCAATGAAGTAGAAATGGAATCAGAGGAGCAGATTGCAGAAAGGAAAAGGAAGATGGTAAGTTGGGAAGCAAGTAGCTGTTTAAAGCTGTCCCTAGGACTTAATGATGGCTGCTCTTCCCATGCTAACTTGCTGCCTTTTTATAGGCTTTTAGAATCTGAGAATATATGAAGCCAGTACCCCTTTTGCATTTTAACTTCAAATCCCAGGCTTGCTTTTTGAGTGAGAGAACACTTCTATTTGGCTTGATTATTACCTGCTGACAAACATGCATATCTGCTTTTTAAAAAAAATATGTATAATTTTCTATTGTCTCCGTGTAAGTGCCATCCCTTGTAGAAGAAGCCTAGATGTGGCTTTAAGACTTCCTTTTCATTATTGTGCACCATGGTGATTGTTCATTTGTAAGATACAATCAGAGGCCAAGATTTTCATAACTGACTAGTGATAGTGGATGCTGAAATTCAGACACCTTTAAAGAGGCTTAATTTTCAGAGCTTGGTTGCTCAACAGTTTCTGAAAATTAGGCCCTTTTTAGAGATGCTGTCTTTTGGGCACTCAAATTTAGGTGCTTAAAATTATTAGTCATTTCTGAAAATCTTGTCCAGGACGTATAATGGAAATATTTAATTTATTTAAATACTAGTGTGTAAAGTTTCTTATTTATCCTTGCTCTACCTAAATCTTTTTAAAGTCAAAAGTGATCTCCAAAAATTCAGCTGCTGTCTTTTACAGAAGAGCTTGAAGGATTTTTGCCAGCACAAAAGCATTGATTTGCATCTAAAATGAATTTGCTAAATAGAGACTTAGCTATTTGATTTTTGCCTTCAAAGTGCTCTGTAAATATGCACAGTTCTTGTGTATGCAAAAAATTTGGTGGGGGAGAGAAATGTTCAACATATGGTTAGGTCTCTACCAGATTTGTTTATATAGACAGATGCTGTGCATAAAGGGTTATTTATTATTCAGGCACAATCTTAGTTATAAAATAATGTGCTGTTTAAAATGTATGTTACAGTTTAAGTGATTGGGGTCTTTATGAAAATGTAACCATTTAAGAAATGGAATTACATTGGTTGAATTTGAATACTATTTCAAATGTTATGAACACAGATTTGTTTACAAAAAGCATCATCTTTGCTTTGAGATGAATAGTCAAAAATTTAATTTGCGATAATAGAATTGCTATAACTTAAGTCTTCCAAATTACACATTATAGTGAAGTGTACCTGTGGTGATATTTATTAGTAATTCAGCAACATAGGTGTGGAGTTTGTGTTTTACAGACCAGTGTAAAGGACAGGTCCCTGCTTCAAGGAACTGACAACCTAACTTGGATTTTATACTGCAGACCACAACAATAAGCAATAGTTTGGAAAGGGGATATTACCTGTCTCATCATTTGGAAATAATATAATCAGTTTGGTGCAAATTTGCTACGGTAAAATAATAATAATTAATAAATAATAAGCCAGGATTGATATTAAAACTAGTACAGATACTAAAATAGAAAGCTATGTATTCAAAATTATTGTTTCTTCATGTATATTAGTATACAGTTAAATGTTAAATGCATTTTTAAGGTTGAAACATACAAATAGTACGTTAAAATAGTTCCTGTTGCAGTATTGACTGTTGCTTTGCATATGGTTTATCTAGTACCTTTGGAATGCTGTAAGAAGTGTAGTATGTGTATGGAACTTAATACATATATCATATAGTGTTTTGTGCAATTTAGGCACACAGTGTCATTTTAGACTTCATGTGTGTGAGTGAGAGAGAGAGAGAGTTAAAAGCACTCAGCCTTGAGAGGAGGCAGGGCATGGGGGAGCAGACTTTTTGGCCTGAGGGCCACATCCGTGGTATGCTGGACCAGAGGTGGGGAAAGGATTGGCACGTGAAGGGGGAGAAGGGATGGAATTGGGGGAGCTTCTTTCACTGTTCCTCCCCCCCACTTTTTTTGCACTTTTAAAAAAAAAAGTACTATGAGGGGAAGGGAAGGATCTGGAAGCGGTGAGTTTTTGCACAGATTTTGGTTTTTTAAGGTGTTTTTGTAGTGTTGTGGGAGGGAAGGGTGGCATCTAGAAGGGGGAATTTTTGTTCTGTTTGACTTCTGGGCTTTTTGTTTTTTGTTCTTTAACGTTTTTGGTAGCATGGGGGGAAGGTGAGGAGCGGGGAGCTGGATGCTACAGGGTCATAATTCTGAGGCAAGTGGCCTCTGCGCTCGGCCACGACCCCACTGGGCACTGCAGGAGGGCAGCCAGCACAGTCTGGCAGGGGGCCTATGGGAGGAAGGGGTGGAACCAGAAGTGGCCGCTGCGCACCAACCAGAGAGCCCCTGTAAAGAAGGGGTAGAGTTGCGAGGAGGGAACGGCCATTGCACGCCAACCTCCTCCCTGCCGCTCCCGAGAAAGAAGTGGAGCTGGGAGGGATGGGGAGCCATCGTGGCACTCTGGCTGTGGAGCCGCTGAGCCATTGCTGGAAATGGGGAGTGGCTGTAGCAGCCACGGGCTTATGACTGATGCAGTTGGGGGGCTGAAAGAAGGGTGTTTGCAGACTGTAGTTTGCCCACCTCTGAAGTAGGGACTGTCATGCAGAGAGATAATAGGGGCAGGCTTTTCACTCAGAATATTTGTATGACTCAGCAATCATAATTTCATACTGCTAGGAATACATATCCCTAAAGCAGTGATCCCCAAACTTTTCTCTTGCACTGTTCCTTGCCAGTAATAGAATGTGTTTGTGTTCCCCAGAGCTGGAGGTGGAGTTGCAGGTGGGGGCCAGCCGCCAAGCGTGGGGCTTGGGTAGTGCTCCTTCCCCGTCCTCCACCACCCCTCGCCCCCCAAATGTTGTTCTGTGCCCCCTTAGGGATTTGCCCCATAGTTTGGGAACCTTGCCTTAAAAGCAGGATTCCACATTTCACATCTCCCCTGAACCAGAGTTGAATAGCAAATGGTGTCACAGTTTTAAGCATGCTGTTGTTCTGCAACAAAGAGCCATATTTTTGTAGTTAAATGTATCCACACACCCCATTTTATGTATGTTTCAGATGAAGTATGATGTGGAGCTGTCAAGTGGTGCTGTAAATCTGTAGTAGAGGTGAAACAGGAGTACCACAAGCAAGTATCATTTTGTTGTGCAGTTCCAGAAATACTGCAACACAACTATGATCACAGTTTTTACTGTTTAAATTATTCCTGGGGGAATTCTGCATCATTGCAGGCACGCAGAATTCATGTCCCTCACAGATCTCTTTAGTTCCCTGCAGAAAATGACAGGACAGCAAAGAGAAGCTGATAGAGTGGTCACATGCCCCTCCCCAGCAGCACGGGTGCATCATTTTTGGCCCAGAGCAGATGGTGGAGAGGTGGGCTAGTTTGGGGGAGAAGGGCAGGGGGACACTACCCCCAGAGTTGAGAGGTGGGGGACACACAGGGTTATATGCATTGGCCTTCCCCCTATTTCTAAACACTCAGAGCTGTACTGGTGAGGGAAAAGCTGATTCTGCAGCTGGATGTTGTCTCCTGGATCCTAGTGCTTGTTCTGCTCTCCTTTGATGTGTGGTGGGAGCTGTCCTGTTATCTGTACAAGGATGAGTGCCTGGGTTGGGATGGAATGGGGCAGAGCAGGGTCAGTGTGGTAAGAGTGGGAAGAAAGAGGCAGCAGAGAAAGGAAGGGAGGGAATGGTGCAGGAGGGAGGGGAACAAGGATATGGCAGTGAAGAAAGGGAATAGGAGAATGGGGGAAAGTGGGAGCCTGGCATGTGGCATTTCCTCTGTGGCAGCAGTAGCTGGGGCTTCCCCATTAAGTTTCTAAACGTGGCGTCCGACAAATAGTCACTTCTAAAATTTCTCTGTGAATATATGGTTCAGAATTCACCTGAGCATATAGGTGCACACGCCTTTTCTTGCAATTTGCTAGCAAAATCCATCACCAGTAGAGGTGTTGAAGAAGGCCAAAACTTGTACTGTAAGCTAGAGGAGTCAGACGAGCATGTTTCTGCATCTGGACATAAAGCTTTTGGGTCCTCTTGGTGCTAAAGGAACCATAGGAATTAGGTCATCTGTTACAGATGTTTTGGTCATAGCTGGTTACAACCTCCCAAAAACGGAACCCATGGAATCGTGGAAGTGTAGGACTTGAAGAGATCTTGAAGTCTTCTAATCCAGTCTCCTGCACTCAAGGCAGGACTAAGAATTGTCTAGACCATCTGTGACAGGTGTTTGTCTAATCTGTTCTTAAAAATCTCCAATGACAGATATTCCACAACCTTTCTATATAATTTATTCTAGTGCTTCTCTCCCTGCCATAAGTTTTCAAGTACAGTACAATACAAATGTTGGGCTTCTTCAGCATCTTTACTGGTATATAGTTTTCAAGTACATAAGAGGTTGTTAGAAAGAAGAAGGGGGAAAAGTTGTTCTCCTTAACCTCTGAGGATAGGACATGAAGCAATCTAGCCATCAGGAATGATGAGTCTTACCACCTGAGGATAGTTTTGAAGGGTATGTCAAAAGGCTATCTTTGCAAACAAAGATTTTAGTTCCAAAGGGTAGCCACATTAGTCTAGTTCAGCAGAACGAACAAGGAGTCTGGTGGCACTTTTAAATACTAACAAATTTATTTATCTTGTGAGCTTTTGTGGGAGAAAATCCCACTTCATCGGATGCTTGAAGATGGTAAAACTCTTTGAATGTATGTAAACCACCTGTTGGATCACCACTGCAACATGGGAGGAACAGTGTGTGTGGATGATGAATTCCTTCCTATATTCTTCAAGGGCCCAATGGCACCTGAACTTCTAGAAGATTTTATTTGTTCCTGGACCAGTAGGGTCACAGCACAATCAACTATAGTTGTAGTCAGAACAGTCTTACTTTCTGTGTACATGCCCAAGCAGTGAAGACTGTGGTAACCCATGTACTCTCAACAGAGGTCATGATAACGATGTCTTGACATGTCACCAGTGCTGTTATGTTTGTGATACTTATACAAATGTATTATTAGATTTTATTTTACCCCTTAGATTATTGTGGTGGTGCTTTGTAGTCATGAAGAAATCCAGTTTTGTGTTTTGAAGTAATACATAATCATTAAACTAACAGAAACAAATGCAAATATTTCAGTATGGTCATTTTAATATATTGATGGTGCCCTTGTTTATCCCCTCTTCGACAGTAACTGCACCACTTGACAGCTCCACATCATACCTCATCTTAAAGTACACATAATAAACTATCAAATGGTGTATGGTGAGCATGTGTATGGAGAGGATAATTTAAGTTGATAATATATCAGTGAGTGTTTGCTATTCCAGTCTATGGGGAAGAAAGACAAGAAAAAGGAGCCTGTTGCTGGGAAGGGAAGACGAAAAGCTTAGAGAAAGGAAGATAGGTGAGAACTAGAAATAGAAGAATGAGAGAGTACATGGGGGCGGGGAGCGAGGAGAAAGGGGGGAAAAGGCAAAGGAATAGAAGAAATAAGAACAAAAAACAGAAACCAAGAATGATAGAACTAAACAAGGGGGAGATTACTTAAACAAAAGTGGGGTGAGGGTAGGGGCAGGGCAGCCAATGAATCTTGAGATTCTGGGTAGAAAAATACATAGACATTGAGATTCAGGGTGAAGGTATGTAGGTAAGTAACACTACCCCATCCATTTTTTAAAAATCAACAATGCGCATACCAGTTTTTATTCTGAAATGGGAGAGAATGACATGAGAGGACAAGGGAAGTGAATTGCTTGTTTGTAAAGGAGAAGGGTGAGGAGTGTGCTCATGCTTTCTCTTTTCTCTGCCTGCTTGAATTTTTGTGGTACAGAAAAGATTTTAGTTACTGATATTTTGGATCATTCATAATAATACATTAAAGGGATGCATTTGTTACCCTCTGTGTGTATCTTTTCTGACTGTCCCATAAATATAGGATTATAGTGTTGATATCATGGCATTTTAATTTCTATATTATTTTCCTGTGCAAAGTATACTATTTACTGATTCTTTGGAACTGTTTTCACAAAATTTAAGTCCTCTATTAGTCTGTTAATTTCTCCAGTGATCTACCATAGGTATCATTACCTGCTCCACAAATTTGATCATTGTTGTTTGGGTATATTTTGTTTGCTTGTTTTTGCTGAAAAGAGCAACAGTAGGTGCGGCTTCTATATTTCTGGTTTAAATTTTTTGGCAGGCCAGTTCCCGTGTTTTTCAGTCCTGTTCAAGTTCTATCTCTAATTTAAAGTTCTTTCAGGATGATTTTCCCCAAAATGTTTATCATCCAGCAGTCTCATGTCATCCTGTGTAAAAGAGGGCCTAATTGGTTTGCATTTAATATTATGTATTATATAGAGATGGAGAAACATAGATTCTGTAAATGAAAGAAATACTGACCTTGCATAACTCTGTTAGTATTAGAACTAATATTTATCATCTGCATTATCTCATTCTTTCTTTTGCAGTTACTTCATATTTATAACCTACACTCCATAACTTAATCATTTTGTGCAGTTTGTCCTTTAAAAGCTGTCATGCCATGATAGCTTCTATACATAAGCTTGTCTGCTGAAATTTAAGCCTGTATATAATTTTTCTAATTCAGATAGCTTTGTTGGTCCTTTGCCTAACTGTCAAAATACTTGGGTCTTCACCTCCCTGCATCCTACCAAAATCATCCTGTATATTTCCCTCCCTAATACATTCCCACCACAATAGATATTGTGTTTATTTTTTCACCATGGAAGTGTAGTCAGCTATCAGCATGCAACATTTGAAGACATTTCCTCATGTGTACCTCTCTTTTTGTCTCCAAGCATTTATTCATAATTTAACTCTTGTGCCAAGGATGTTCTTGGAGATGGTATTTTGAGTCTCAAAAATTTGAGAACTTCAGCTTTCATGTAGCTGTCTTTATATTTTCTGTTTTAATTGTATTGTCAAAAATTTCTTCATACAGGAGTGAAACTTTATGGTCTTTTTGTTTTGTTTTTTCTTCATTTTCAAGCAGTAGGTTTTTATAGTCTCTATTCTGAAGTGACCGTAAAAACAGCATTGAGGGTCTCTTTGCTTTGCTTTGCTTAATTATTTTCTAAATTCAGTTTGCTTAATTTCATGTTTACATGCTCTCTGCTGGGAGCTACTAATGTGAAGCAGACTCACCTCCTTAGTGCTTTGTGTGTCAGAACTGTTTGGTAGGGTGTATTATCTCTTGACATGGGTAATCCATCTTTTTTACCATTCTGATGGGTTTATGAACCTCTCGAGAGTAATATAAACTTTTGGGTGCCAAATTGTTACACTGAACCTGAATATTTGTCTGCTTGACCACTGGGTATCTTGATGCAGATTCTATGGGTCTGAGTTTTTGATATGAGAAAGACTGAGCCCTTAAAGTTAAATATGCAGTTTAGCTATATCTGTCTGAAGGTCCTTTACTAATTATTACCAGTAGCAGTATTACTGTAGCATCTAGGAGTGCAGTCATGGACCGTGACCCCACTGTGCAATGCACAGTACAAACACAGATCATCAAAGACTGTCTCTGCCCCAGAGAAATTAGTCTAAATATAAGGCTGGGGCAGCAGATGAATACAATACAAAAGGCTGAAGAATACCAGGATGTATTGGTCGTTCATGAAAAACAGTTATCTCAGCAAGCCACAGCTTAACTGTTACCAAATCTTTGTAGACATAACAGAAAGGAAGAGCTCAGAGGAGGTTAATGAAGTAGCTTTGCGAATGTTTTACAGGGAGCTCCTCCCGAGCATTCAGGCAGCATGGGAGAAAGCACCAAGATGATTGTTTGAAAATTTAAGTATTAGAGGCTGGCATCATGGGTCAATAGGAGGCAGGAAAGAGGTGGTTTAAAAATTATTTTTACACCTGGCAACTATAGTTGACATTAGGAACTTGGGTTTATTTCCCACCCCAGTCACCTTAACCTCACTACTGCTGTGGCCTTATTCTCCTCTTTCTTAGCTGACATATGACTTCACATATGGCCCCTTCATCAGGTTTTTGGCATCATTTTCTCTGAGTGAACTGCTTTCTTCTAGCAGGTTCAGTTTTGGCACCTTCAGTGACTTGAGGCTCGTAATGAGAGTGGTTGATCCTCTAAGGCTAAGGAAGAATTGAGGGTTTTTCCTCCATTTTCTTTGTTACCCTCCCAATGAATATCTCTGCCAGTTTTTGTGGTTTTAAAATCATTTTATTTTTTTATAATTTTTTTTCTGTTGCTGTGCAGAAGACCAATGTAAATGAACATAATGAAATGGACTATATGCCAAGTATTATAAATATAGGAAATATACAATATCAGATATATTCTCTAATATGTAGTTAAAGTAATTTTAGCTTTAATGTATGACAGTAATAGGTAAAAACTCAGATGAAAGTTGAATCAGTCTTTAACAACACTGACATTGAAATTGTCTCTTTTATGGGATCAGTCAACATCCCACTAATGTATTTGGAAGCTCTTCAGGTTGTCTGCAAAGAAAAGGATATAGCACTATATGTATACAGTCTGATCGTGTTTTAAAGGTTTTAAATGAAGGTTTAGAATCTGGAATGTAATTCTGCAGCAAGGAGTGGATGCCACAGTATTATAGAATAAACACAGTTGCTTATGAGGAAAGACTGAATTAATTCATGCATATCTTAGTTAAATACAGTTGTGTGAAAGGGATGAAACTTAAACAACTCTGTCGAAAGTATTTTAATGAAAAACATAGGAGTGCAGGTATGAAAAGAAAAACACCCTGAACATTAGCAAATGCTTCCTAAAGGTATCTATAAAAGTGTGGAACATGGGAAATGATGGTGGCTCATTGCTTTAAGACATTTAAAACTCTATTAGACAGAACAGTAGAAAATGTACTATGGAGAGTAATTCTACATTGTTGTGGGCATGATGGACAAGTTTACCACATAGGACTTTCCATCACTAACTTTTCTGCCATTACTTATTATGGGTGAATTTGAAGAAATGGGGTTTCATCTATCTCATTATCTCTCCTCCTGTCCAGACTTTTATTAAGCCCTTGAAAGCCAAATTTAAATGGTGTATCTTCCACAACTTGAAATACCTACTTAAATTGAGTATATAGTATCTAGTAGATTTCACTAACATGGCAATGCAAAGTTAGAATGTGCATCTGAAAGTACTATGTAGTCTGTTGATTAATTTTCAGTGTTGCGTAATGACATTTATTAGTAGTCAATTGTTAGCCTTTTTTTATTTTTCTAGTAACGTTGCCAAAATGAGGACTGTGGATTACGAGGTCTAGTCTCATGTTGTTGCTAGTTTAGCTGGGGCGAAGTAAATATCTTCAGTGTAACTGAAATAATTATTATGGAGAAATATTTTTTTCCCTTTGTACACTTCTGGTGAGTGTCATGATGTTACCTTGCCTTTGGCTAGGATCATGAGAGAAGTGACATCCTACAAAACTAATATTGCCTCACAGATTGAAAAGCAGATGTATTAAGGGAGGATGAAAGCATCTCTCTTAAATCCTTGTGGATTCAAAGAGGGAGAGATAAAAGGATGTCTAAATTAGAGGGGAAGACCTGTGGTGGCCTGTCTACAAATTATGTTCTACACTGCCGAAGAGTAACTTTTTGTTAGCCAGTATTTATTGTGCTACAAAACACTTCCTTTTCGATGTGATAGAATAGGGATTGTTTACTAAGACATACCTTTCCCTTGCTAGAGAAAAGCCCTGATTATATAGTATTCATATTTGATCTATCATTTCTTCTTTAAAAACATTAAATTTCTGTCAGTCACAGGATTGGAAATTTGTATTCCTTGTATTTATATCTAATACCATCAGGTGCTCAATCATTGCATGGTGAGTTTATGCAAGTTAATGCCATGTGACATTGAACTCTGTTTAAATAGCACCCAAGAGCTATGTTTAGTGGTATTTCAGATTGCAGCCGGCTATGCTCCATCTTCCCAAAACCTTAAACAAATTTAAAATAGTAAGGGGAATGATTTTTTCATTTCTTTTCACTTTCACATTGCCAACAAGGCTATGGATAGGGTACTGCAACACTCCATATGGTTTTCATTTCCATCCCCAACAAAGAAAGCAACATGTACCACAACTTTCTTGAAACTACATTTCAATGAACATCTTTTAAGATCTTACATGCTTTAGATCAGTGGTTCCAACCTTTTTGACCCAAAGGCCACAGATACCATTTTTACAACCTTGAAAGGTCACCAATCTCCAACAGCAGGTTTCCCCTCTGTGGCCAGATGGAAGGAGTTAGCCAGGAGGCTACCTCCTCACTGATCTTCCATCTCCCGGGCCACAGCAGGGAAACCTCACGTGTCCTGTAGACCTGTGCACTTCACCTGTGTTCCTAGGCAGTGACTCCCTTCTGCAACCAGGGGGATGGAAGATCAGTGCTCCCCTCCCTCTGGCTCCAGCAGGGACCCAAGCACGTACGGACCAAGGCAGAGCACTTTGCTGTGCTTGCTGCTATGGATGGGGAGGGAAACGCTGGTTTCCCATCGCCTTTGGCTGCAGGAAGAAGACTGCACCGGTCTTTTAGCCCCCTGGAAATGTGCTCTGCCTGAGTCCTTAGGCAGCGGATCCCTTCTGCAGCCAACAGGAGAGAATCGCGGGCCACTTCCCTGGGAACCACTGCTTTAGATCAACAATCAGCACATTGGACTGTCTCATATCCCTTGCATTTGGGAAGTTATTCTGCCTTCATGCTGCTAAGGCAAATGTTAAAAGTTTGCATTAGAGTGCAAACTTGATGGAGTTGCAGTATATTGGGGCTTTGGTGAAGGAATCTCTTTTTAATTTTTTTTCTCAAGATTGATCCCACTCCTTTCATGGCAAATTTGTCATCAAATGAAAATACACCTAATTTACATTAGCTCATGGATTTTCCACTGTAGCTAAAAAGTTCTGAACTACAGTATGGAAAACCAAAAGCAATGAAATTTGAATTCCTATTATTCTTTATCAAGCCACCATGAAAAATGCAGCAAGCCAGTTTATATTATATATTTTGGTTTTGCCATTTCAAAATTAACTAAAATTCCATCCCAATGCAAAGAATATAAAGTTTCATATTTTATATTTATAGAAAATAAATATAACATGGCAAATAATACAGAGCTTTACCTTGAGATATTAGTAAAACATGTGCAGCACTGGAGCTATCTTTTGCCCCTGTGTATCACTGACAAGACCAACATAGTTATTTGTAGGTGCCTACTTTCTTAACCTAAAACGTTAATGGTAGTGTTTTTCTATTGGGCCAAGTCTTTACTGAAACAAGTTTATTGTTACTAGTAGTAATAAAAATCCCTTGTTGTAGGTGTGCATGGCCCTTCAGAGTAAGTGAAAAGATCAGGTCCCTGACTCAGAGTTTTTAAATCTAAGTATCTGATCCTGTAATTTGCTCATTGACTTAAATGGAGGTCTGTGTGAGTACAGTGGTCTGTCTGCTCATGCAGAAGAGTCAGGACATGAATTCCTCATGCATTCATACTAAGAATATGGTTTCCCTCTATGGCAATGTTAGTATATTAATTTTTACAAGCAGGGCACCTATTTTGATATCTATATCTATATATATCTATCTGTTTATATCTATATATATCTATATATATATATGTGTGTGTGTGTGTGTGTATAGATATATGTATAGATATAGATAAATATAAAATATTGCTTTGGCATATGTAATGTTGAAATTTTTTTGTATGTTTATTTGTATTGTTTCTGATAAATAATATTCATTTTTCTCTGGCCATTAGCTTTGCAGTATTCCCATTGTGAAATTGGCTTGGTGCAACATGCAAATAATAAAGAGGGCTTGAAATCTGGAGCTACATGCTATCTTTACATGCCTAGTACAATTATTTACTAGTAAATGTTTGTTTTTAGTATGCTGTTGGTTGCAGTTCAAAACAGGAAACCTTGCTTGTGTGTATGGTGGGACTGGTAAAAATTTGAGTGTCTTTCAAATGCCATTTCATGATATTACCAGTTATTGTAATTATCTGCCTTTTCTCTGAGCTTCAGCTGAATCTGACCTGCAGATGAGCATATTATGTATATTATTCAATTTTTTTAAAAGTACCTTATAAAAAATTAAAACGTGTGTTTCATATATAAAACTGTTTGATAACAGATAAATCCTTATTATGTCCTTCAGACAAGAGAAGAACGGAAAATGGAAGCAATCCTGCAAGCTTTTGCCAGACTAGAAAAAAGAGAAAAAAGAAGAGAACAGGCATTGGAAAGAATCAGCACAGCTAAAACAGAGGTTAAATCAGAATGCAAGGAAACACAGATTATCAATGACGCAGAGTTTATTCAGGTAACTACCTGTAACTTAAAGTATTAAATATTATCTTATTAAAGTTTAAGTTGAATTCAAAATACATTTTTAGTTTAAAACTTGTGAAATCTTAATTTCTTTTGGGGGGGATTTGACTTAATATTTTACTAAAATCTATACAGAGTTTTGAACTAATACTACTTTACCTATCTCGCAAAAAGTTTTGTAAGGCTTAGTTTGTTATGTCTGATACACTTGACGATTTTTAAAGAAAAAGTGCTGTAAATATACTACATATTAAGAATGCCATTGTAGCTGCTTAGATTTTAAGTAAAGTAAGTTTGTCAGGTATATGTAAAATAATAAAAATGCAGTAAATTATAACTATTCTGTTATAGCCATTGTTAAAAGCATTTATTACCAATAGGAATACTTTCCTTGCTGGTTAGTATTGCATCTTCTGTATTAAATATTTTGGATTTCTTTACTATGCAGATACTGTAACAGATAGATACAAGGAAAAGTCCAAAACATTCACAGTAACATATTTAAGAGCATTATTTATTTAGCACCAAAAGTGTGCTGGGGCATGGCAGACAAAAGAGAACAAAGTCCTTGCCCTGAAAGAGCTTTATGATATAAATAGATTCATTAATAAACCTGAATAGTTAGAGACTGCTGTACAGTTCAACATAGGAATTACTAAGTCAATTAGATTCGTAGTTATTCCACTCGTGTTTGACAGTGTTGGTGCCTGATATTTCATGGAAACATACAGGAAATTCTGGACACGTGTATTTGTTTCTTTAGAGGGTGATACAAGAATTAAATCTTTCCATTTTAAATCCAGGAACTGGCTAATAGGCTTTTTAGCCTCTAAGAATGAGGGAATCGTCTTATTTTATTTTTAGTCATGTATATAACTATGAAATATTTTATCTGCTCTACCTTGTACCAGGAATCAGCAAAAGAGGAAACTGCCACCAAGCCAACCTCTGCAAAAGTTAATAGAGCTAAACAAAGAAAAAGCTTCTCTCGGAGCAGAACACATATTGGACAGCAGCGTAGACGCCACAGAACTGTCAGCACATGTTCAGATATCCAACCATCATCTCCTGATGTGGAAGTTGCTTCACAACCGAATGAAACTGAGAATACTGCACTTGCAGCTGAGCCTGAAACAGAAACTACTGTTGCAGAAATAGTTACTGAAACAGAAGCTCCAGCACTTAATAAATGCCCTGCTAAGTATCCTAAAACAAAGAAGGTATGTTTGTCTATAAAAATGAAGGGGGGAAAACTTTTTAGAAATGATACATATCACACCAAAATTTGTTCTTAATTAGATACTATCCAACTCCTTGACTTCACTGAAGTAGTATATGAACATCCTTTCTCATGTTTCCTGTTGATAATCTAATGGACTATAATAGTGGAATTCTGCAACAGTGTGGTTACAGCTGATACGATAACATTCTTTGAATTTACAAAATTTCTGAAGTACATTTTGCAGGAAAATGCTGCAGTTCATGTTTGTTAATCAAAGTAGTTTGCACATGCATCTAAAATTACTAACGAAATCTGTTAAAAGAAATTAAATAAGTCTTATTTTTATGTTCTGCTTTATTGGTTATATGGTTTAACTTGTTTTTAAACATTAACTCTTTGTGCCAGGATGTCTTGATTTGCTGATTTTTTTTTTTGATTTTTTTTTCCCTCCTGAGAAGACTGAGTTTCAAGTTGACTAAATTTAAAAGCTATCCAGAAAAATTAAACACTTGAAAATATAGGAAACAATGTTCAAAGGAATTTATATTTTTTTTACCTAAGCATTTTACATAAAGAGCTGTAAAGAAATCCTACAACACTAATTAAAACAGTTTTCAAAATATCTTGTAGTGTGAAAGATAGAAATTCTGCAGGCTGCACCAGAAAAGGTGCATATTCTAAATAACTTGTGCAGCATGTTCAAAATTTAAAGAAAATATTTATATTATAATGTGGAAGAAAATAATGCTAAACCAGTTTTATTGTTTTGACACACAAGTAAACAACTCCAAAAATTCAAGTACCGTATTAAATAATGCAAGATACCTTTTTACCCTTCCGTACACTACAAAGCCAAAGTATAGCAACAAAAAGATAGATCCTAAATACCAAGGGTTGTTTTGCTTCGCTTATATAAGATGCCTACCTGTTACATCATGTTTTAGCTCCTACAGTGAGACAAAGGTAGAAGCTATTCCTTATCTTCTCTGTTTGTGACTTAAAGCTTAAAGTTTAGAGTAAAAGGACATTTGAGAAGTCTAAGAAAAATCAGTGACTGAAACTGGATTCTTCATGTGCAACTCCATAATATCTTAGATGTCCTTTCTCGAGCGCCTTCACAGTCTCATTGTCTTGAGCACAATGGATACAAATTTTGGATTTTTCTTATTTAAATTGTTTTTATTTAAATTAAATACGCTTTCCTCTTTTAAAAAATAACTAAGAATAAATTAAAAATTGACAATCCATGTTAAACCCTAAATAACTATAATTTGATAAAGTCCTTTAAATAAAAATACACTGCAACGAGTTCTCAAATGTTAGTGAGTTAAAAGGTGTTTCTTTTTAAATTTTTCATATAAATACTAAATATGTAGAGTTGGGGGGAAATGGATCTTTAACTTTTGAGGTCAACTAAAGTGTTATAAATATGTTGCTTGTCATGTATTGCATTAAGTCTCTCTATTTTCAGTCTTGAAGATGGAGCTAATCTGGGTATTTACATTTTTCCAAACACATATGCTTCCAGTTTATGTTGTTCAGAGAAGTATTTGCCTTGACTACTCTTGGTTTCAGTTTAGCTAACAGATAAAGAATATTTTCTTCATTTGGATGGAATAGTTCATTCAATGTTGAAAAATAGTTTGGAGTTGAAAAAGCAGGGAAATCTGTCTTCCTTTTCCAATCAATGAATAAAAACCAGATGGGAGAAGCTCTACTAATTCTAAAAATCTGAAGAACCATAGCTCCGTATTTTCTAAGTTACATAGGTGGCCAAAGATATAGATAGGTGCCTTATAGGGTTTTCAGATGTGCACCAACAGGTTAGGACCCTTTTTGACTAGGAACAATTAATGCTTCTTTTGTTTAATAAATCATTTAGTTTATCAAAATCTGTTTTATAATTAAAACTTTTTCTAACATACCCAGTATATTTAAGGAAGATTTAACTAATTAAAAACAATTTTAAATGCTTTTTTGTATGCTTTTTAATTGAATTTGTTTCCATCCAAATGCAACTTGACATAACCTTGAGTAAAAATTATCATCTAGTAAATTAAAAAAAGCCATTTGCCATGTTATAATATAAATATATGTAAAAATTAAGAATCTGAATAAGGCATTTTAAATTATATAATTGCTTATAAATGTGTGGCTATAGTGTATTCTGGTTAGCAAAAAGAATACCTGGTTAGTGCAAGATATATTTGTTTTCACCATGTTTTAATAGTTATCCTGTCCGATGAGAATGAACCTTTCTTAAGGAAAATAAAGTGAAAATGCAAAAGAAGGTTAAAATCAGTTATTTAAATTAAGGTTTTCTGCTTACTGATTTTAATCATGATTAAAATAGGTGGTGTGATTCTTGGGATATCAGAGACTGATTTTATTTAAAAAGTCATTTTGGTGTAAATCTAAATGACATGATAGATAAAATGCTATTGGGTGATTCACACCAGCATTTCACCCTCATTTCTGTCATCTGCAGCAGTACTAGTGTAAGCAGTAGTAGAACGTTTTAAGTGAAAAGGTGTCGTTTAGGCATAGTCCAGATTAGGCATAAGAGTGACACAGAGTGAGAACAGAAAATCCTACAAAACTAAAAGCTGTCTTTGTTGCAAGCTTGTAATTGAGCATTCAGAGTAGTTGTTAGGTCACTCAGTGATTAGAGCTGATTAAAAAATGTCATTTTTTTAAAATGGCCTTTCAGTTAAATGGGCATGTTTAAAAATATTTTCTTCTTATACATCTCTTACACATATTGACTCTATGATGAAAAATTTTGGTACAGTGAAGTTTGATTCTCCCCCCCAAGTTTTTTGATGTGGGTAAATTCATAACTAGCATTTTTTTCATTAATTCTTTCAAACTTGGCATAACAGCTTCTGCAGAAACTCTTTTCAAGCAACAATTTGAAGTAAAGAGATTTTGCCACCTCACTGGAGGGAGTAGCTTTCTGTACTATGGCTTTTACCACTTCACAGGCTCAGCTATAGAGGTTGGAATATAAAATGCAGCACTTTTGGAAGTTATTGAAGATGGTGATGTACATATTGGAATTCAGTCTTGCTTCCTGCCTCCTCTGATTGGACCCAAATCCCCTTTAGGATTTAGGGTCTTTTCCAGTTCTGTATGTGTGGAGAAGCCTCTTTGGGAAAAATGCCATTACTGGTGTATTTTGATCTATATTTGGGATGTTAGAGAGATGTGTAAGTTTACTGTCCAGAAGACTAGATATCTGTATGAGCCGTAAAGCCCAGATGATTTACCAGGTGCATGCAGGGTGCAGAAGGGTTAAGATAATAAAGAAATTGCAAAATGCTGCTTTTGTGTAATATTTATAAGCATTGACTTTTTCCCTTTTTTTTTCCCTAGCACTTGGTCAATGAATGGTTAAGTGAGAAGAATGAGAAGACAGGAAAGGCTATAGACAGTCTTTCAGAAAGGCCTCTGCGTATAACTACAGATCCTGAAGTTCTGGCTACACAATTGAATTCTTTACCAGGTCTCACTTACAGTCCACATGTATATTCTACTCCTAAGCACTATATACGTTTTACTTCACCGTTCCTTTCAGAAAAAAGGAGGAGAAAAGAACCCGTGGAAAACATTACTGGCTCTTGCAAGAAGGTAATGAATCCTGAGACTTAACCTGGCTTTGAAACTAAAGGCAAATTGCTTGTTTGTGTCTATTTTCTTTTTATTCCAGCTCCCATTCATTCAGTTAAAATTCTCGTTTGTAAGCGATGGAACTTCCTCTACCATTGGTAGCACATTGAGAACTGGTTTTAATTAGCTATGAAATTACATCTAATTTTTTCTTTTTATGACAGCGTTGGTTGAAGCAAGCTTTGGAAGAAGAGAACTCAACAGTGATTGACAGGTTTAATTCACCATCTCAAGAAAGATCTAGAAGTCCTGTGATCAATGGTGAAAATAAAAGTCCATTATTATTGAATGACAGCTGTTCCTTACCAGGTGAAGTGTTTAACACCTAAATATTATAAGACATTTTAATCTTTTGAAGTGGCTTTAGATTTTTTAAATTAGAGGAACACGGTTTTCAAACTGTATATGGCAATATAAAAACACATGTTCCAGTGCGGCGGTTCTCAGCTGCTGTGTTGCGACACAAAAGTGTGTCACGGCACAGTGACTGAATGTGTCAGCTGAAATCAGCCTGCTGTTGTAAGTGGTCCCCAATGCCAAAAGTCTGTTGCTGCTTTAAGAGCGACAGGCACCATTGCCCCTTTAAGAGAACCTGAAATTTGGCAGAGTTGTTGCACAGCAGAGGCTGCTTTTCCAGCGTCCTGCTGCCAAATCTGCCTCTGAAGGCAGTTTTCTTTTGGTGGCGTGGGCCACTTTAATTTTAGCAGCCAAAAGAGCTGCTGGCTAGGGGAACCTCAGCGGGGGTGAGGGGTGGGGAGATTAGGTGATGGAGGCCTATAGAGGAGGGGATTCCTTGTGTGTCACATGGTTGTGAGCCCTCCCAACTGTTGTGACACTGAAGCAGTTGAAAAACCTTGTTCTAGTGGATAGCGTAGGAAAAGCCTTCTTAATATGGAGCATTACACTGTTTTTTTGTACTTACCTTAGAACACTTGAAATATGAGATATAAATAATTTGTAGTAGATTAGAATTTGTTACTCCGTCTCGTGTAACTGCCATGTATAAATGGATTCCCTTTATTCTTTGGAATATTAAGGGTTTCATTGAGAGAAAATAGCAGAAGTGCTTCATATTGATGTGCTCAGACTTATTCTTCAGGATTGAAGACCCATCCCTGCAGTACTTGTATACTCAAAATTTCTAATAGTTGCTCGCACAGAAACGTAACAGAAAAATTACTTTGTCTTAAAATTTAGTTAATACAAAATGAGAACATGGGTAAAACTGAGCAGCCTTGTCGTACAAAGTCTATGAAATGTCTCTTACTCAAAACCATAAACATGTTGGTAGTTTTCATTTTTGAGCTGAAGAATTTTCATGATGTAATAACTGATGTGTTTTTGTATGTTTGGTATTTAATAATGTTTTCAGTTTTAGTTAACATTGAAAATTTCAGATGTTTAAGTCTGTGCAACTGTCGATAACTAGGATTGTAATTGATTTTTCATGTTGAACAATTTTCATGAGACATGTTTCTTTGGCTGGCTGACAGTGACTTAATGAGTTGCATTTATAAATATATTGCATGCCTAGTCTTTACAAAATGAAGAAAAGTGACTATCAAATCAACAAACTATTGTTTCCTAGTCTTGTTTTTCTATTTCACATATAGATCTAACAACACCACTAAAAAAACGAAGACTTTATCAGTTGTTGGATTCTGCTTATTCAGAAACCTCTACGCCTACTCCTTCTCCATATGCCACCCCAACTCATGCTGATATCACTGCCACAGACCCATCATTGTTTGCTACTCCTCCTAGGATAAAAGCAGAAGATGAAACTTGTAGGAATGGTTACAAACCCATATATTCACCAGTTACCCCTGTGACTCCATGTATACATGGAAATGCCATGCACTTTGAGGTAAGATTAATTTGAATATGTACTGTTAGCCCTATGTATTAATAAATAAGACATTTTCTGACCTATAATAATTACTATCTTGGGATTTGCACTTAACTGCTTAGCCACTAGCTTTAAGCATCAAGATTAACATATTTAATATCTATTCAGGGAGCGTAAGGTCTTGTTTACGTGGCACAGTAACATGCACCAGAGGGTAGGATTTTGTAAAGTGTGCTAATGTGTTGCGTTCTTGCTGCTCCGTGTAGATCCTGCCAGCATGCTCTAAAAGGTAACTAGTTTGTGTTTTTAGAATGCACCAGCAAGGTCTAGGCAGTTAGAGCACAATACTTGACAGACCTTTATAAATCTCACCCCTCTAGCATGTTTTGGCTCAGTGTGGTTCCAGTGGAGTTACTATTTAAGATCCTGGTTCAGCAATCAGAATCACCTGGGTGAACTGAGCTCCTGGGCTTTAGTGGGTTTTCGGTGAGCATGTCCACTTATTGCAAAATCTGTCAGGACTTGAAAATTGTGCTGTTATCAAAAAGATCCCAGACCTAAAATCTGAAAAGAGTGAAAGGTCATGTGCTTTTCTGTATGTTGTGTTGTAGGGGTCTGCAACTTTTGGCAGGGTCCAGCAGGGGAAAGAGCTGCTGCGCAGCCCCGCTGGCGGGCAAAAAGCCAGCAAGCGGCTCTTGTGGCAGGGCCAGCAGGGAGGAACAGCTGTAGCTCTGAATAGACATGAGTGCTATGGGTTGCTGACCCCTGTGGTTTTGTAATATATAATTAACAACCTGGTAACTTTTGCAAGTTGTAGTCATTGTCAACAGCAGTGGCTGAAGAGTTGCTTTTATGTCATTAAATTGAAACAGAAGCACCTTGTACACTAATTTGAATGGAAACTCAAGCGATTTCATTCTCATATCTCTGTTAGAATCTTACTAATTTTTTTATTTGCAGAATATTTCCTCACCTGACAGTTCCCCAGAAATTAAGAGGCGAGCTTACAGTCAGGAGGTAAGAATTTTTGTGGGAAACTGTAGAAAAGTCTAATCTGTACATTTTCATTTGTAGAAAAATACCTTTGCTATTGCTTTGCAAAAATAATAGTAGATTGGTGAAAATGTCAACTGCAGTAATTTTTCTTCCCATTCATGTTGTCCACTTCTGCACATTCCCCATTTTTCTCTTTCACCTTGCTCCTCACGTGCTTCCCCTTCATTTTTTCCCCTTCCTATCATATTCTTCCATGTACTTTCTATTCTCCTCTTCTTTCTTTATCCTCTGTAAACTCTTGGCACTAGAGGGCACCATGATCCATATATTTGAGAAGGTCTAAATTAAATTTCATCCAGATAAATTGCATTATTTTGTTGATTACCCCAGCAACAGAATTGGAGTTGAAATTGGTGAAATACTTCATCTTTTTGCATAATGATGAACTTCAGTGTTAGTATTAAAATAATTTTGAAACCCTAAGCACTAAAATGTGTAGAAATGATCAAGAAAGCTTATTTATACACAAATTCTAATACTCTTGTATCTTATCTATTCAGCTAATGGCAGTTCTTGAGAAATTACCTTGCATAGTCTGGGAGTCTAAAGAATGACTCAAAATGTATCTCTGAAATTGTGGAAAAAAATTAGCCACTGATATATGCGAAGTATATCTTAGAGGTTAGAATTAACATGGTTGTTTGAGTTTTCATGTCAGTTGAATGTATGAACTGTAAACTAAATAAATAAAATACTAGGTTAAATGAGCTTAACTGGTTATTTTTAGACTCTAGGCTTGAATAGTTTTAATTACAGAGCTAGTTTTTAAATAGGTTGTGTTGTGTTGTCTGACTTATTTAAATTAATGTAGTTTTTTGTTTGGGAACTCTTAGAAACTAGAAACTTAAAGAATGTTAAAACCGGGTTGGGTTTAAAATAAATACTACAGAACACACTTCCTTGGGCACCTATGATTTAAACAGTGTCAGAATTTTGAATATTTATGTGGAAAACTTTAAGTGCATAAACTTTACTATGACTTAAGGCTTCTAGGAATTTTCATAGGAAAGATAGCATTTGAAGCAAGTTTTACGTGGTACTAGCCTATAATGCCTAGAAAGGCATTTCTCTTCTAGAGACATTTAGAATGTCAATGGCAGCAGGAGGATTTCTCTTATATTTGTTAAATGAAGCTCTGTTTGTGAAGGAGTCTGCCACATATGCTTTAAGTTCTTTAGGACCAGGAACCTTTGCTTCTGTTGAGCTTTCTATCATAAGAGCTGACATCTAAAATTTAATACCAGTATATTGACATTGCAAACAGATTCAGAAATATAATTTGATTAAAATGTTACAACTCTCAACATGTATACCTAAAGAAGAAACATAATAAATGTTTATTTTTTTGTAAGTTGGCCTGTCCATGAAATCTTGTTTCTTTCTCTCCCTAAATAGTCATGTGGTAAGGTTGCAAGAAGGAAGAGATTTTTTTTAAAAAGGCATAATTTCTAACTTGATACTAAATGTGCCCCTTGAGAGTATGTGGTCTAATTCTGATATGAAACATTTGTTTCCATAACTAACTGGGATTTAATTTTGCTTTAAGGATGCAGTTATGAATGAAGCCTCAATGATGTATAAGAGGAAAAGTTATATTGTGGAAAAAATTGTCATTATGTGCTATCTACTCTTTTTCTTCATGCAGGGATACGACAGATCATCCACAATTCTAGCACTGAATTCTTTCAGAAATTCCAGTCTGACAGAAATGGGCCTGCAAGAAATAAAGACTATTGGATATTCTAGTCCAAGGAATAGGACCGATGTCACGAGGCAGTGCACTGGAGAAAAGGAATCTGTATCAGACCTCCAGTTGGGACTCGAAGTAATTGAGCAAAGTACACTGCATAAAAACTTGGAAGCCCCCTCACATGATAGGACTGATTCTAACAGCCAACTAGAAACTGCTCACTGTGGACGGGGCACAATTTATTCTACGTGGGTAAAAAGCCCCGACAGGACAGGTGTAAATTTTTCAATGAATTCTAATTTGAGGGACTTGACACCTTCACATCAGTTGGAAGTAGGAGGTGGATTCAGAATAAGTGAGTCAAAGTGCCTAATTCAGGATGATGCAAGAGGCATGTTTATGGAAGCATCTGTCTTTTGTACGTCAGAAGATGGAATTGCATCTGGCTTTGGAAGGACTGTCAGTAATGACATCTTGATGGATGGAAATTGTACACCCCAGAATCCACCACAAAAGAAAAAGGTTACAACTTTAAGCATAATTCATGATTTATTTTATATAGCCCAGCATATGCATAATTGTTATAAGAATAACCATATTAATAAAAACAGTTTATTATAGATCAATTTTTATAGGTATTACAATGCAGATATTATTTTGATTACTGATTACCTCTTTTAAAAAAGAACCTCTGATTTTCAGATCTGAAAATCAATATACTAGCTTATGTCCAAAATATCACAGTACTCTCTGGTTAAAGGGATGCTGTCATCTTAAAAATCACATGTTGCAAACAAACCAGCCAACCCAGTACAGGTATATTGGAACTGGCTATTAAAAATCCTGTCACTACTTAACCTGTTGGTTCTCAGCTTGGATAATGATATTCAATTGATGCCAAGGTTTTTAGTGCTGCAATTATGTCAGGGGAATCTTTAATTTGTGGAAACCTTTCTGTTGATTTTAGGTGTTATAAAAGTGTAGCTTTTGAGCCAAATTTTAAGTTGACAAATATTAACCAAAACTACCCCTTTAAATTATAAAAAATATTTAAATAAAACAGTTACAGTACATTTAGGGTATTTATGGCTATAGACCCATTTGTAACTGTCAGTCATTACCAATGTGGACAGTTCTCCATAATGTCTTCGAGTTATATCCCTTCTCTCTCCTTACAGAATGGGGAAAAGGAACTTTGGGGATGATGGCCTTTCTCAGCTGGCTATCTGCCAGAAATTCTGCCACTCATTGTAGCAGTTCTAGATTTCCTCCTCCTTTTTTCAAATGTTTTATGGTATAAATGAACAGGTTTTTTTCCATTTCTCTATTCCTCTTCTTCTTTCATCCTCTCCAAGATTGCAGACAAGCTCAGGAAAAGGAAGCCAAGTCCAGGCTGTGTTCAGATTGCGAGGTATATCTGCAGCTAGATACTGAAGGCGAGCTGTGTTCTCATTCTGCCTGGGAAAGAGACTCTGATAGGCATGTTTGTTTCCAATCATGTCACTACAACCCTTCTTCTTTCCAAGGCTTCTTGAAGATGAAGGGAAGGAACGAGATCTCAGCTGAAGCCAAATTGCTATAAACTCCTACAACTACTCTGCCATTCATCCCCATCTGATGCTGAAGTGAGCCTCACTGTCTTAAAATCAGGGCATAGTCAGTTAGGCAGCAAAGAGATTTCTCTGTTCTATCCAGAGTCCTAAAATGAGGGTTTACAGCTTTAAAAAAAGTATGCTGATTTCCAGCTCTTTTCACTGATGAGGAATGTTCTCAAAAGTAGCATAGTATAGGGTTTATGTCTTCAATACCATGTCCTGATGAGAGAGAAAATGTTGTTTTATCTTCAAGAGAAATTTTACAGAAAAGCAGACAAAGTTGCAATCCTCCCTTCCCCACTCTCCACTGTTCCCCCAAAAGTTATGAAAGAGGTCTGAAAAAGTCCAAAGAGCACAAAAAGAAATTAAATAAATCTCAGCTTTCTTTATTCTTCCTCCTGTATCAAGAAAGAGGAATTCTTAGAAACTGTGGAAGATCATCTTGAGAGAAAATTGGAAGAAAGTCTTTTCCTATCCAATACATTTAAAACCAGGAGGTGAAAGTCATTACCTAAAATAGCAGGGAAGATCTATTTTGTAGAAGCATACTAATAGGGGTCAAGTTAAGTATATTACTGCTAAGATCAAATCAGTCACAGATATGTAATTTTTTAAATATTGCGGCATGCAAAGAGTTTAAAAAATGGGCAAGAGGCTCAGTGTGCAGACTCTAAAATGTTACCAAGTGCAGGATCCCAAGGGTGGTTACATGCTAGTGTATTATCAGCGAAATCCATGGTTTATCCCGTCTGAAGGAAAATTTTCCCAAAGGAAAATTTAAAGAAACTAAAAGAAGCTGTCCGGTCTTAATGTAGTCAGTTTACAGTGGTTTTATTCATGATTTGGTACGGTGACCTCCAAACAACAGATAGCACCAGTCTAGAACAAGCAAATCCTTAATGTCCACTGTTTCTGTGGATTGAGTACATTTTGTTGCAAAAGCCAATAACAAATCAATATTTAGCTATATCCTTGAATTGCAAGTGTACAGGTTCTCTAACACCTGTATGGAGAGGGGGAAAAAAAATCTAAAAAAGTAATCAGAATGAGCAAGATTACATGCTTTGTCTTGCCCTGTCTCACTCCCTCTCCAAACCCCACACCCCTATAAAATAAATAAAGAAAATTCAGATTCTCATTTTGCTTCAAGCTGTCTTGTAAACAGACATGATTTCACCTTTAAAGAAACAGATTATGGAATAGAGGAGTTGAGGTCATCAGAATCCTCTGCATGATAACAGGAATGCTCTCTCCCCATATGACAGAATCCAGCCAGAGTGGGTCCTGTAGGTGGTGCAGCAGAGATATTCTCCAAAATTGATTTGCTTCCCAAAGTAATTTCCATCCAGTCTCTTCATTTAATAATATTTGATTCTTCAGAAGAGATCACAGTCCTTTGATGTAAAAGCAATATAACTTGTGCCAGAACAAGATCAATTCTTGAGGGTCTACACCATATTCTTCATCAGGAAGAAAAGGTCAGAAACATCTTATGTTCTAGAGTTGATGGAGTCTGTCTCTCTGTAAGAAAATTGAATTTTTGGACAGAGATCCTCGGCTTACCATTTATTGTAATATTGCTGCATCTCTCACTGTTACTATAATATGTGAGTGCCTCAGTCTTTAACATGCTTATTCTCTCAATGCTCCTATGCAATAGGGAAATGGTATTCCCATTTTACAGATTGGGAATGTGTAAATGAAGCACAAAGAGACTAAGTGACTTGCTCACAGTAATACAGCAAGTCTGTGGTAGAGCGTGGAAGTGAACTGTGAAGCTGAGTGCAGCACCCAACACTTGAACTCTACATATATCTAGCAGGAGTGTAATTTCACACGTCGTTCCAGAATGTGATAACTCTTTCTTGGCTTCACCTATGGTCAAGACCGCTATCAATACAAGACCTCTTTTGGTCCTCCCTCTTCACCCAGAGCTTTCACAAACATTCTGTTAGTGATAGTAGCCAGTCTTTAGGGTCCCAGTTTTACACATACTTTTTACCTAGGGGATATGTTATTCCAGACTTTGTTTAGCAACGCTGTTATCTACTCTGAAGATGCTCATGAATTCAGAGTTCTGAGAGCTTGTCTGTGCATGAAACTTAATTATGGAATAAGGTAGGGTTTGAATTAAAGTGGAATAGCTGTTCTGAAATAACTCCATGTGTGGACACTTAACTTTGGAATAAGAGAATCTGGGAGAAGAGAGATATACCAATGAGAAAAGACTGTTATAGAGATCTTCTATATATACCATGATTAGGCTCCATTTCTATTAGTTGAAACTGTGTTTTGTGTAGGCCTGGTCTCATCTACATCTGAGGAAGAGTCAGAGATCATTGCCCAAGAAAAACAAGCAAATCCCATTCTGAACAGTCAAGTGCAGATTCTGTAATCCCACCATTTATGGTGTCAGAGGTGCAGTCTGTTAAGTCAGCCTCTCTAGAGAAGAGTCCTCAAAATTCATACAAGTCTTTTATCAATGAGTTCACTTTTGACTGGTATGGTTAGTTTCAAACTTCCAACACATTTTATAAAATTGAGGGCAGTCTGGCTCTCTTCACCTTTCAAAAGGAATTCTTGAACTCCCATGTTGTGATACAGTTGACTGACATGACAGCAGTATCTTACACTAATTAATAGAGAGATACAAGAAGCTCCATCAACCATGCAGAAGTCATTTCCTGGATTGGGCCGAATGTTTTCTAATCGCTACTCTCCATGTAAACGCTTCAAATCAAATCAGAGTCCTGTGGCACTTTTAAAGACTAACAAACTTATTTATCACATGAGCTTCTGTGGGAGAAAATCCCACTTCGTCAGATGCTTTGATTTGGCAAGTGATTTGGCAATATTAGAGGGACTTGGACAGCAATCAACAAGCCAAATAGAATTAGACTATCAGACTATCAGAAGTGCCAGGCCTTCAACAGTAAACCAACTAAATGTTGAGGACTGTCCATCTTTTTCAAAATAAAGTGAACTTAATCCCCTTGGATGGGTGCCTTATCCTATCTCTGGTCACAGTCTTTTTTATAATTACATTTCCCACTGTTTCTCTTAATTTACAACACAGTAAAATATGAAAAAAGATAAGGCAACACTAATTCTAGTTGTCAGAGCTAATGGAGATGTCCATAGTCCAACCCCTTCCTCCTGTCACACAATGACTTAAGTGAGAATTGTTGGTACTCAGCATTTTTTAAAATCAGTCATGTGCCCAAATATGGCTTTAGTATATTAATTTTAAGCTGCTATTTAAAAAAAAAAAATCTTGGCTGAGGTATTTATAGAGCACCACTTTCTGTTCTGTATATACATTCAGTTGGTCAGAATCTCAATCGGTGCAGCTGCAGTGATTTTTTAATAGGACTATGCCAAATTATACCAGCTGAGAATTTCCCCCAATATTTCATGCGTTTTCTATTGTAGCACTTGTGCTTCCTGGGTTTGGGTTCTGTGATGATAATCCTCAAAGCAGGTTGCCAGTAAACAGATATGAAAGCATAAAGGGGTTAAATCTAAGTTGCACAGAAAGCTAATTTCTTAGTGAATAAAAATACTGTCAAGACCTTAATATCAGTTTTTCAGGTTTTTTTCCTCTCCAAACCCCAAAGGGCATATTGGGACCAGCTTTGCACAGGTTTTTCTCCTTGAGAGTAGGAAGCATGAAAAGCACTGTCCGTTTAAATCATCATTGGTTGCTATTATTTTTTAAGACTTCAAAAAGTAGCAATTTTATATAAAAACTTAAATTCTATCTTTTTACTCAGTTTACATCATGTTCTTCAGTAATGAAATAAAACCAGTTTTAACAAATAATCTTGTGTATGCTGAGTCTGTGCCTTTATTAAAATATAATAAAGGATTAATTGAAAACTAAATGCATGAATTTGAAATAATTCATAATCCTTATCTAAAAGAGAAAATTATACCAAAAAAATGGATGTTTGTAAATCCTTAATTTGTATATGAGAATAAACAAGTAGTCTGGTAGGTTTTTTTAATGCAAATACATCAGGAATAAAAAGAGGAAAATAAAACAGTTTAAAATGGCCACCATTGTTATATGGTAGCTAGCAATTGAGATACATTGCGTTCTTGGGGTCCCCAGTATTTACAATGCATTCCCCAACAGTACGGCTTCAACAGAGGAACCTTTGCATACTTTCTGCCCCAGATGCATTCTACACCTTTTCCTAGGATAAGAAATACATACTTCCTCTCCCTGTACACCTTCTATTTTTATTCACCAGAAACTAAATAATTCTGTAAATCTCCAGAAAGGTACATCATTAAGCCCTATTAATACCTTATATTTTAGAGACCATGCAAGAGGTATTTCCATTTGAAGTTATTTAAAGAGAATTGCTCCATAGAATTTAATTTTATCAGAAATCAAAACTTAACTGTTTGTAATGAAAAATGAGTAAACTTTTCCTCATGTTTTTTCCATAGGTGTCTTTACTGGAATACCGAAAGAGACAACGAGAAGCTAGAAAAAGTGGTTCCAAGACAGAAAGCTTTTCTCTGGTTACTGTATCTCCTCATGCCGCTGGTGGAGGAAGCACAAGCAGTAATAATGATGGGTATAACAGTGGTGAAAACGGGGAGCCAACCGATAACACTGCTAACCTATCTTTACCATTGCCAGCTACTGTTTATAATACAACTCCAGAAGAAAGTGGTAACAGCTGTCCAACTAAAGAAGCTTCTTCCAGTGAAAAGAATGAACCAGAAGTTCAATGGTAAGCCATTTAATACAGACTGCAAGTTCAGAAAATGTGTTTGTGCAGCCAACAGACAACTGGAGAAGTATTTGTAAATTTAGAGTGAAAATGTAGCAGTGTCTCTAGGAAATATTTACATATGCATTATATAAAATGGTAAGTGTCATGAATTCCTTCTAGTATCAGTTTATTTTATTAACATACATGGATGGCAGTGTTTTATAGAATCTAACTTTCAGATTGTATTTTAATATTTTGTACTTCGTTGGTGTGCTGTAGCAGGATGGCTTGGAAGCAAGAGCATGGGCTACCATTTATAAATTTGTAAATTATCCATCTTTGAACAGATGACTTAAGCTACATTTACTTCACAAAAAATAAATTTTGACCAGAAGCCTTATTTTCGAGTGAGTGAACAAATGTTTTCTTTTTTCCTCCTGATCACAGAGAATAGATTTCTCAGGGAAGCGATTAGAATAGATGTACACAGTTGTTCTTGTCCCTGTAAGTTTGCACTTGCAGTATTCGGCAACTTAAATATTTTATAATGCAGTGTGATGAGGAGGTCTGTTAGTATAATAAATTGTCATATTTTAGCTTGGGTGAAACAAATAGTACTGTTTATTTTTTGGATTTTAAAAGCACAGATGGGGTGGCAGAAAAAAAGCTGTTAAGGTCAAGATTGTAACTTTGGCCTACCTAACTAGAGTATTTTTTAAACTTGGAGCAGCATAGGGTTGCTAATGCAGGTAGAGGTGATGTGGTATTAGCTACAATGGAAAATGTTTGTTACATTTCCCTACTGTAGAGAAGGTTCCCCACAGAGCTTGAGGCAACCATGAGTTGAGAAGCTGAGCAAAGAGGCGACCTCTGCTCAGAAGGTACTCAGGTTGTGCCTGTTAAGCAGTAGGATTCTCACAGCTTGACTTCACAAAACTTTGTGGAGGGCTTCAAAGGAGTACTTTTTAAAAACTAGCTTTGCAGTCAGGAATCATGCAGAAATTAGAGGTAAAGAAATCAACCAGCAAAACAGAAAATATTGAGAGAATGCAAAATTCCTTACCAATAATAACCTTTCTGCTAGCAGTCTCCCCCACAGTTCTGGGGTGCTGTCATCTCTCTGCAGGTCACGGAGGGGAATCATTATTTTGGCACTGCACAGTCTGGCCCTGCCCCTGCTTGCTGCCAGATGAGTTTGTTCCCAAGCTATAAAACTTGCATAATATCAATAATAAATATTTCAGAGGTAACAAAATAACTGTGTACATTAGACCTAGGAAGATGGTCATATGGTAACAATTCCAGTTAATATCTGACCCTTGACTTCTGAACCATCCAGGGTGGGTAGAATAATGGGAGATACTGCTACCAGAAAGGAAATTATTGATAAGGGATTTTCAGTTCTGCAGCCCAGCATCTCCCACAGTTCTGGAGATCTGGGAAGTAGCAAGTAGTGAATAGATGTGGGGAAAGTTATGATACAAAAACTGGGTAGGACAATAGTACCATCCTTTTTGTGAGCTTGCTCAAAAGGCTATGATTGCTCAGTCACTGCGTTCAGCACCTACCTGCCAAAGGACACCTCTGCAGAAGATGGAAAGTCCATCTTGTAGCGCTTGCTTAATAAAACTGTTTGCTATACATTACATGGCCACTTTGCAAATTAAGTGGCCATGTTGCGTTGATCTCTTTTGGGATAGGAATCTTGATGTGTAGGCTTCCACAATTCATGGTCTCAGACACCTAATGAAGGATTTGAAAGCCTTGAGTCACTGGCATTTTGGGTAGAATGGTAGGAATAGAAAGCCTGATCAAACTGTGGAGTTTTTTATGCTTGATATTTTTAACACTCTTCCAACATCTAAGGTGTACCTATCTTTTCATTTGGCTGTGGTGTTTTTGGACACGAAGAAAGCACAACCTCTTGGTAAGCACAGAAGGAGGAATTTACCTTAGGAAAAGAAGGGATCTTGAACACCACCCTGTCCTCATGTAACATACAGTAAGCTTCTTGTATAGGTAGGGCTACTAAGAAACAAGTTGTAATGGACAAATAAAATGCCAACTCTGACATCAGATGCTCAAAAGGATGGCTTGTTGGTGCTCAGAACTAGTGAAATGTCTTGTTTTTGGAGAATTGTCTAACCACTGGTCTGTCTAATCAGACAGCTCAATCTATCAAGAATCTGAGGATCCTGCAAATAGCACATTGCGTAGAGCAGATACCTACGGCACAGTGGTATTGGGATGAAGTTCTTGGTTTATGCCTTCTTGGAGGAAGTCCAGAATGGTTAGAATTCCTGGAGTTCTGGTATTTGTACTGAGTTCTTGGCACTACTATTGAATCCAAACAAGATAGAGATGTGCACTTTTAGCATTTATGTCTGAATGACTCTGGAGGACAGATCTCTCAGTACCCAGGCTGTTAAATGAAGCTCTTTTGGGTCCAGGTGAAGAAGAGGAGCTTGTGAGAGGATGTCCATTCTTTACAGAAGCTGGAGTTGGGGCTCCAGTGTCAGCACTTTCTAAGAAGCAGAGTCTCCTTGGCCAAAAAGATGTTCATCAATAGCTGTCATGTGTTCTCATTTTATTTTCTGGATCAATCCGCCCAGTAGTAGAAAGGGTGAAAATGCGTATAGTCGGACCTGCAGCCAGCTCCGTAATACATCATCTGTCCCCAGGAATCTGGGGTCTGCCTCCCTTGTGAAGTATTTTGGCCTCTTCGTCTTTGTACAATCCATGAACAGCTCGGTTTAAGGGAGGTTGAACATCTGAACAAAAAGATTGATCCAGTCATCCCTTAGAGTTGTTGACCCTGTGCTTACTGATCTAGTCTGCCTGATTGTTCAGGTCTCCTTTGATGTGCAGTGCTCTGAGGGTAAAGAACAACTTCTCTACCCACCTCATTTCCATTGTTTCCATGTGTAGTTCTGCTGTGGTTGTTAAAATATTTGACAGTGATAGTATTGTCTGATTGAACCAGGATGTGGTTCACCTCAGGCTGAGCTCTAATCTTAGCATAGCTAGCTTGACTGCTCTCAGCTCTTGGGGTTTTTGCTGTGAGCCGTTTCCTCCTGGCTGTTAAGGTCTTTAAGTGAGCACCTCAGCCCCCCAGGCTGCTGTTAATTACAAGAATTAAAGGATCGGGAAGGCAGGTGGGAGTGCCTTTGCAGACTTTGTTTTCGACTGACCACCATTGTAAAGAATAGATCAGCTGTGCAGAACTTGTACGTGATCTCTTTTGTGTTCTGAGAAGTGGTCCTGCACCTTTATTATGAAGGCTTGAAGACTTCTGATGCATGATTGTGCCCAGTGAATGATTCCTACCCTAGGAGTTGGAGACATAGTACCTGCAGCTCTAGAGCAAGAAAACAAAATTTCTGGGTGGAACCAGAGAATTTTTCTTGGCTGATGATGAAGCCATGATTTGGAGGAGATTGAGTGTCTGAGATGTGGCCCTGTGCACTGCTTACTGGACTGGAACTCTGGTCAGGATGACATCTAGCAAAGGGTACAGGTGTGTTCCCTGCAGCCTGAGTCTGCCTGTTATCACCAATAGCTGGCTGTTATTTTCTGTAAAAACAGTGGAGTACGAGGACAGGCTGAATTTGAGCCTTCAGTACCAATGATGTTCCCACCATAGGTGAATGGGAATATGGAATTATGCTTCTTCTAAATCTACTGAAGTTAAGAATTCTCCTAGGACAGGCATACATCTCCATCCAAAACTTTATTTTCTTATCCACTTGTTGAGCCTTTTGAGATTGAGAAAAGCTTTGATGTGTGCCATGAGCTTCTATACAATGACAAAGATGGGATAAGAAATCCAGAGCACCCTTCTTTGGAGGAAACGTTTTCTATCACTTCCAGAGGCAGAAGATGAGAGATTTTGTTCTTGATGAGATTGTATTGATGTGATCATTGTAGCTGGGTGACTGGATGAAGAATATATGAGGGAGATCCTTCAGTTTGAGGGAGTTTCTTGGCTCATCATTTCCCTGACTTGCTTGTCCTGTGGTCGATGAAAACCATTCTTCTAGGAAATAGAGTATCCTTCCCCATAGCTTCAACTCTGGATGGAGGTCTATGTGATCTTTGTCTTAAAAGTGGGATTTTGGGGGTGAGCTGAAGTCCCTCTGGATTTTGATTCCACTGTCTCGATATGGGAATTTGAGGATGAGGAGTAAAAAAGAGCACCTCTCTCCAAGGGCCAGTCTGTATTCCCTTCAGAATGCCCTTACTGGGGAAGTCAGAGATTGGATTTTGCTGCATTGTCAGCCAATACCTTATCCAGATTTTCTCCAAAGCGGAGGGAGCCTGTGAACTTGGTCAAGCATAAGACCTGCTTATAGTGACTATCCATCTTTCAGGATCAGAGCAAGGCTGGATTGTTTTGAATCAGGGCTATTTAAGTCATTAAGTGGAAAATCTTGATTTTAATCATTATTTTAATTAACTTTTCCCATTTGTACTTCAGTTACTTTCTAAAAAAGCTTTCTTCAAAGCATCTGACAAAGTGGGATTTTCTCCCACGAAAGCTCATGCAATAAATACATTTGTTAGTCTTTAAAAGTGCCACAGGATTCCTTGTTTGTTTTTCTAAAAAAAGGTATCTTTCTCATCTGGTGATATAACTATTAAACAGATCCTTTACAACAGATTTTGGCACATCTTTTCGCTACTTGAAAGGGTACACTATAACTGCGTAGGTTTATTTAAGCAATTATATAGCTTCATATTTTCAGATTCTAATTGATTGTATATGTTAGTATGTTAGAAAACGGTGAATGATACTGGTTATTTACTAGATAATTTGCTCATGATTTGTGTCAGGCTGCATTAGGATGGTAACTGGAATTTAATTAAACACACAAAACATCATATAAAATCTATTTGTATTAAACAAAACAGCCTGCAATATTTTGGATACATCAATCTATTGTTTCAGCTGAAGAGTAAGTTTCCATGGTGAGTGGACTCATGAATAATCATAATTTGAGACAAAGCCAGTCAGATCTCAAGTGAGGAGAAACTAGACATTAGGCCTATGAAACCACTCAGGTGGGCTCAGTGGATGATTCTGATGAGATACACAGGCGAGGTCTCAATGACTGTAAAAATGAAGAGCAATGGAGAAGAAAGAAGGATGTGTTCAGGACGACCAGCCAGGCCCGGAGGTTACCGTAGGAACCTAGCAGAGCAGGTAAACGCAGCTTGGTGATGACAGACACAACCACTGCTGACTTCCTGAGTTCAGGTCCAAGGAACAGGAACAGGGTATTTCAACAGAGGTACAGAGTGCAACACCCTTGTCGTCAGCTAAGATAGGTCTGGTCAATGATCTGGCTGAGTCTAAAAAGACAAGGAGGTCACCCTGCTTTCTAACAATACCCTCTTCTCTGATTCATCACATAATTACCAAATATAAGATGCAACACTACCCATGGTTATAGAATATTGAATCTACTTGATCAGTAATAAAGCTATCAATCTTAATACTGGACATGGACTTTAGGGTGCTCTTCATTATATGTGCTGAGGCCATTGTGACCTCTCACTGTTAATCCATTCTTGTTCTGCACCCAAATATCAGGGGCATTTCAAGAAGAGAAATAAGGGATACTTAAGCCAAAAACATTGTTCAAAGATCTGATGAATGATACTAAACTAAGCCTAAATTTCTATTGATTATACACTTGCTTATATATTATATGTGATATATATGATGCATCAGATACACTTGGGCCCTTTCATGGGGTTAGTTCATCTGATTGACTCACCTCCTTACAAGACTTAAGGAACCAAATATTTTTCAGAAGCCAACAAGACCACTGGACAACAATCACTGCTAATGAAGCAAAATGTTTTAGAGTGCAGATGAAGAGTTGCACAGTGCTGTCCGCTGCCCCTGCTAATGCTTGGAATTGTTCTCAAAGCTAGTGCATGTGGCTTGGACACTTTGCCTTTAAGGAGCATAGTTGTGGCTACAAAGCAGGAAGGAAGGGATGAGCACCAAGAGTTTGCCTCTTATATCTGGCAGTTGGAAATTGAAGACCAGAATCTAGCCCCTCCTACATTTTCCATTGTAATAGTATTTGTAGGGTTTTCTGTGACAGTGTAAATCTTGCTTTGCTTCCTTTCCTTTATATAAAATGTTTCTTTCTACACCCTCAGACTAATGCAAATATCAGTTTATCTAACAAAAGTACTGTGTGCTCCTCTAGCACCTTCCAGAATTGCTTTAAAAATGACAACCAATTAGTCATTCAACACCCTGAGCGTTATCATCTTCATTTTACAAATGGAGAAACTGAGCCATAGAGGATGAGGATAAATTTTCAAAAATTTCCACAAACTTTGGATGCCCAACTTTCGTCAGTGGCACAACATCCTTCCCATTCTTATCCATATAGTTTCTTTAATAAGAAAAAAGATCTCGGTCTCTCTTCATATTAGCTGTAATTCTGTTAGTTGGAGCAAAATTCCTGTTTTGTTAAGAGGAGCATGTTGAATAAATTGTTGAAATACTGCCGTGTTTGAAGTGTGAGAGTCTACTAAAATGAATAGCTTAATTAACAGATTATGAATCCCTATACAGGAACATTCTTTGTCCTTTATGTATACTGTCTATACAAGAACAAATGAGTTTGCTACGCAGTATTTTTCCCTAAACAGCTGCTCTCTAGGCCAGTATTTGAGTCTAAATTACATACATCCTGACATTTGAAATGTGGAATTAGAGTTCTTTAATTTAAAGAACATTTTGTTTGTTTTTTAAAGGACTGCTTCAACTTCAGTGGAACAAGTGAGGGAGCGAAGTTATCAAAGAGCTTTACTCCTCAGTGATCATAGGAAAGACAAGGACAGTGGTAAGTTGGCTTACTGTCACTCCAGAAAGTAGATTCATCAAACCAAGCCACTTAATAGTTCTTAGCTATTTTAATATTATGTTTGGGTCTACTTCATCTCTAAGGTGAAAATTACCTTATAGCCGATACTCATTATCTTATATTCAGCCTCCACACTCATCTTATTCAAACATCATTAGGATCTTTTCTTTCACTGAACTAATGGAAGGTCTGTAAGCTGATGACATATCATACTTGCAGTGTTGAATAGTCTCACTTAAGAAAAACTTGAAAAATCCATTCTTTAGCGTTGAATGTAAACTGTTCAGTGTTTATAAGGGTCTTGTTTATCACATTCTACATTTTACTGTAATTTTGTTCATAGACCCTGATCCTGAAAATTCAGAGTTCACAACTGAATGTCCGTCCCCAGATACTTCTCAAAAGACTTGCAAGAGTCCTTCAAAATCAAGCAAGGTAATACTGTGTCCCTGTCTGGAATCTTTTATCTATATACAACTGTGTAGAATATGAGCAGCAGTAACCCTAGCCAACCAGCTAATGTAGGGGTCTCAAATATGCGGCCTGTGAAATTACCTCCTGCAGCCCGCAACAAGACCCAGAATTCAGTGGTTCCCAACCCCGGCCAGCTTTTCAAGTGGCCTACACCTCTGCTGGCTGGGAGCCGGGCTGTGGCCACCTGCTTCCTATCTGGGGCCCTGCTGTGGACCGAGTTTAGTTCGGCGCTGTCAGCAGTGTTTCCGGACCGTGCTGCGCCCGCCGCCACCTCCCAGAGGGGCCTCAGGGGCCGCAGCCGGTGAGGAGCCAACTACCGCATGGGAGCAGTGCTGTGCCCTGGCCTGCAGCGGCGGGGGAGTGCGGTGGGCCAGGCAACCGGAGCAGGCAGACTCAGTGCCCGGGGCTGGGTCAGAGCTCAGGTGCCCTGGCAGGAGGAGGGTCTGGGGATGTGGGGAGGGTTCCCATGGGGGCTCCGTGGGAGGGGCACTCTGCCTGGTCCGGCGTGCAGCTGGGAGCTGGCATATGGCTGCTCACCTCCTCTCTGGGCTTGGGGGTGCATGCAGCCCTTTCTTCCTTTTCTTTTCTTCTTTAATTTAATTTTAATTAAACAAAACTGGTGGCCCTTCAGCGTTTTAAAGACTTGCATGAAAAGGTTTCAGTGACGTGGCCCTTGGACCAAATATCCTAGTCCTCGTGCTCGCTGTGATGATTTGAGTTTGAAGATAACTTTGAGAAGTTTGAGAGCTGCAAGACATGCACAACCTTTACACATGCATTTTAGAAATACTAGCATACTGCTTACTGCTTCACAGCTAATTACTGCCAGTGCTAGAGACCTTGTGGGTCTCCATCCTGGTCAGACATATTCTGTCCTGAAGTGAGGGGGAGGGCTTTGGTGCTTCACCCCAGAGGAGGCACCTGCCAGGGCTTGGAGCTTCTGCTCTGTGATGGGGAGTGGGGTCTCAGGGTTTCTGCTTTATGGGAGATGCTGAGACGCAAAGATGTCTCCCACCGCCACCCTTCTGCAGGCTGGTTAATGGAGAATGGGGAGTGGGGTGGAAGGACGCGGAGAAGCTCCATGAGCTGCACTTGAGCTCTAAAGGAGCTGCATGTGGCTCGAGAACCATGATTTGGCCACTCCTGAACTAGATGACTGCAGTGTCCCTTCTAGCCTTAGAATCTGGGAATAAATTCTGCAGGTACCAACTAAAATCCTGACTCATCCCTACAGAGTATTTTCTTAAAGTGGCCATTTCACTTAGGCAAGTGAAGGACTCAGTATCCACAACTATTTCTTTGATGGTTTGCCATGTCTTTTACCTTTCAATTTAATTAGTATTTTGTGGTGTTGAAAAAACAGTGCAGTTTAAAAATAAATTATTTCAGATCTTATTATATTTTGAATGATAGTTCTAGAGGTGAAATCAGTCCGTGGACTGACATAGTATTACCATCATTTTGCTGTTAAGTATTTCTTCGAAGTTTGTTGTTGTGTCATTGTTTGTTGTTGAGGCACTGAGATGAAGAAAGTTGTGTAGTAGCCAGTGGCATAATATTAGACAGAGGAAATCAGGCTGTAATGGTCAATCAGTTTGTTCCCAGTTTTAAGATTTGAAGTTTGATGTGAAACCTAAAAATTGTTTTGTTTTTAAATAATTTTGCATGGAACTTTAGATTCAACTGTCCAGGGCTTTTATCAAGAACTTAAACTAAGATCTTTCAAGTAGTGACAGTTTTTTTTTTAAACCCTTATAATGCTTTGTTTGATGTATGAATAAGTAAGTGCTAATGCATTTTGTTCACACCCTATTACGAGAATGCTGCCATTAAGGAAATCTAGACTTTCTTATTTTTTCACATAATGAGCATACTTCCTGTGCACCAAACAAAGGAAAGCAAAATTATTTTTCACCTATTGTGTATGAGAGAAGTAATTGAACTTAGAATCAATGAATCTTAGGGTTGGAAGGTCATCTAGTCCAACCCCCTGCTAAAAAGCAGGACCACTCCCACTAAATCATCCCAACCAGGGTTTTGTCTAACTGAGCCTTAAATGTTTCCAAAGATGGAGATTCCACCACCTCCCTAGGTAGCCCATTCCAATGCTTCACCACCCTCCTAATGAGAAAGTGTTTCCTAATATCCAACCTTGACCTCCCCAGCTGCAACTTGAAACCATTGCTCCTTGTTCTGTCCTCTGTTACTACTGAGAAGACCCTAGCTCCCTCCTCTTTGGTGTACTCCTTCAAGTAGTTGAAGGTTGCTATTAAATCCCCCCTCAGTCTTCTGGGTTTCTAACCATTAGAGGAGTAAAGTTCTGGAATAGCCTTCCAAGGGAAGTTGTTGGGGCAAAAACAAAACTGAGCTTGATAAATTTATGGAGGGGATGGTATGATCAGATAGCCTGTTTTAGAAATTGACTGATCTTTGGCTACAGGTGGTGGATATACAAGTGGCCTAAGAGGGGAGAGTACGTGAGGTGGGTTCTGAGTTATTACAGAGAATTGTTTCTTGGGTAACTGGCTGTTGAGACTTGCCCAGGTGCTCAGGGTTTAACTGATCGCCATATTTGGGGTCGGGAAGGAATTTTCCCCAGGGCTGATTGGCCTGGGCTCTGGGGTTTTTTTTGCTGTCCTCTGTAGGAAGGGATATGGCTCACCTACCGGTGAATTCTCTGTATCTTAAAGTCCTTAAAAATCATGATTTAAGGAGGTAAATAACTCAGTCATAGGTTAGTGGCCTCTTGCTGGAGTGGGTGGGTGAGGTTTTGAGCCCTGCATTTTGCAGGAGGTCAGACTAGATGATCGTACTGGTCCCTTCTGACAAAGTCTATGAGTCTGAGTCTTCTCTCCTGCAGACTAAATAAGCCTAGTTCCTTCCGCCTCTCCTGGTAAGTCATGTGCCCCAGCCCCCTACTCATTTTCATTGCCCTCCGCTGGATTCTTTCTAATTTGTCAACATCCTTCCTGTAGTGGGAGCCCAAAACTGGACACAGTATTCCAGATGCAACCTGACCAGTGCCGAATAGAGGGGAATAATCACATCCTTTGATCTGATGCAGCCCAATATGCCAGTGGCCTTTTTGGCAACAAGGGTACACAGTTGGCTCATATCCAGCTTCCCGTCCACCATAACCCCCAGGGCCTTTTCTACAGCCCTGCTACTTAGCCGATCGGCCCCTAACCTGTGGCAGTAGGTGGGATTTTTCCATCCTAAGTGCAGGACTTTGCACTTGTCCTTATTGAACCTCCTGAGATTTTTTTTTCGCCCAATACTCCAGTTAGTCTGTCTCCCTGAATCCTATTCCTGCCCTCCAGCGTGTCTACCATCTCCCCCAGCTCGGTGTCATCCATGAACTTACTGAGCATGCAATCTATCCCATCATCCAGATCATTAATGAAGATGTTGAACTGAAGCGACCCCTAGGTCATGCCGCTTGTTACGTGTTGCCAATTAGACATTGAGCCATTGATCCCTACCCACTGAGCCCTTGCTGGGTGAAGGTTATTTTTTTAAAAAAGCAGGTTTAATACATTTTTCAAATATTTTAGTGTAAAGAATGTACACTAACTTGTTCTTTCTCCATCTATCTAGCCTTCTTCACCAGGTCCTGTAGTTTCAGCGCAATCGATTGGAAGAACACCGGCAAAACCAGATTCTCACTGGGAAACTGCAGTTAATACTTTAGAGGCTGAGAACGTAAATCATCCAAAATCTGAGCTGCAACAAAAACAATTGACAAATAATGTCCAAGTACTTTCAAAAACTCATCCATCTCAGTCGCATTTGCGCAGCTCAACTGAGCAACTTTCCCATTCACAAAAGCTGCCTTCTGCACCTTTGAAGCTGCATTGTCCCCCTTCACCTCATGTAGAAAATCCTCCAAAGTCATCTACTCCTCACACACCTGTACAGCATGGTTATCTTTCACCAAAGCCTCACTCACAGCAGTTAGGATCTCCATACAGACCTCATCATTCACAGTCACCTCAAGTTGGGACACCTCAGAGAGAAACACACAGAAGTTATTACCCAGCAGCACAGAACCTTCCGCCTGGTAATCAGCAGCAGGCAAGTGGACAGTTGTTCAACCAGCCACCTTCAGGACAATCTTCAGCAACTTACAGTCAGTTCAACCAACCAAATTTGAACAGCAGTGCACCGCCCCCTCCACCTCCCCCACCTCCTTCTTCTTCTACTTATTATCAAAACCAGCAGTCCTCTGGAAACTTTCAGAGTTACGGTCAGTTAAAGGGTAGCATACCCCAACAAACTGTTTTCTCTTCTGGACCAAATCAAGCACTTCCTGGCACTACAGGCCAGCAGGCAGTTCCAGGACACCATGTAACTGCAGGGCATTTTTTGCCATCTCAGAACCCCAGTATTCACCATCAGTCTTCAGCATCTGCTGTTCCTCCGCCGCCACCACCGCCACCTGCTCCAGGGCCTCATCTTGTACAACAGCAAGGTTCCCATCAGCAGCATTCTGTAGCACATGTGGTGGGTCCAGTTCATGCTGTGGCAGTAGCCCCTGGATCACACATTCATTCTCAAGCTGCTAGTCACCATTTACCACCACCACCTCCACCCCCAGGTCCTCTACCCCACCACCAACCTCCGCATTCCACAACCGGACATCAAGGTCTGCAAGCACAACACCAGCATGTCGTAAATTCAGCCCCTCCACCTCCCCCACCCCCACCCTCCAACGTTCTAGGCCCTGGGCATCACCCAGCTTCAGCACAAGGGTTACACCACCCACCACATCAAGGACCCCCACATTTTTCTTCAAGTGGTCTTTCGAGTGTATCTTCCTATTCATCACAAGCCCCACATCATACAGCCTTGGGACCTGGACCTCAACATCAGCCTGCTGGAACAGGACCGCACTGTCCACTGCCAGGTCAAGGTCCTCATCTCCAACCTCAAGGACCAAACAGTATTCCAACACCTCCAGCTTCAGGGTTCTGTCCTCATCCTGGCTCTGTAACCCTTCCCCATGGGGTGCAAGGACCTCAGCAGGCATCTCCTGTGCCTGGACAAATTCCTATTCACAGAGCTCAGGTGCCACCGACTTTTCAAAATAATTACCACGGTTCAGGGTGGCATTAAAATGGGACCCCTTACTCCTAAACATTTTAAAAATGTTTCTGTAAGATAAACTGTGTATATTTCATATGTACCTTTTCAGGGTACTTTTTAAAGCTTGTACATGATACTTTGTATAAAAGCAAACACCAGTGCTCTTTCATTGTATTCTTTCCATTATTTTCCTTTTTTAAAATTCCAAAAACATGCTGTTAAGCCAGTATTAGGTATTTTTATTTTGTAAGTGAACATTCCAGCTGTTTTTTCTGGCAGCAGATTTGATGCTGCATAATCTTTAAAGTTTATTGTTGCAGTTAAATTCATTTAGTGAATGTTTTCTATATTACTTTTTATACATATGTAATTAAATACGTACACTGATAAGAGATGGCACGAATAGGTTTTCATTTTCTGCTGTCAACAGTTCTTTGTGTGCATATAGCTAGAAAGCAAATGCAATACAGAGTTTTATAGTTTGGTGTGGACCTGACTTTTGTTTCATCAGTTATTTGCAGAAATGTAATTTAATGTATAGATTGTTTCTAATATTGCTGACAACTGCTGTAAATACTGTATTTCTTTTGCGTGTAAAATTGCTTAAGGCTTCTTTCATTTGATATAGTACTGTACATAATGACAAGTTGTGATCTTTGTGGAAGTAGTGCAGTATATGATCTTTAATTTTTTTAATATACTGTCACATTGCAGCACTGGTTGGGCATTTTAATTCATGTTAATAAATCACAATTATGTCAGTTTTAACAAACTCTCCTGAGAGGGTTGTGTATTTAAGGTTGTAAATGACTGTGTCCAGATATTTTTTTAAAAATTGCCAGGAGTGTGAGTGCTCTAATTAGAAGTTATGGCAATAGTTTATTTCCTTTTTAAAAATAATCTGCATTCCCATTTTATGGATGTTTTACTGACGGAGGAAAATCGACCAATTGTCTCTTTGCTTTCCGCATTTCCTCACATTTCATCTGTGAAAGTGTCTAAGGAAGCTGTTCTCAAGCTGGGTGCCTTTCACATGGATTGGGTGTGTGGGGGGAAGGGAGAACCTTACTGTGCACATTCAGAGCTGGGGCCAGCTCTGACCGGCACAGAAGGACGGGTGATGTAACATGGTAACACCAGTCTTACATGCTGCCCCCAGCAGCTGCTCTTGTCAGGGCCTGAACTACTACAGAATTGAAAGCTGCGGGGGTTCAAATAAGTTTGCGAACCACTGTATTAAAGTTTAGTGTGTTCTTTTCCTGCTACTCTTAGTGATTAGAGATGAGGAAAAACTGCTTGAAATATCAGTGTTGTCAGTTTACTTAAATGTTACATTGTATAAAACTAATCCACACAGTTAATGCGTTGTACATGATAAATATTCATCCAGTTGCAGACTAGAGTGAGACCAAACATGGTTCAAATAATGGTTATTCTGGCCTTGATAGACCACAGTAAAATTTGCACATATTTTAGTACATATCTAGGTATGTTTCCCTATTCTGAAAGTTCAAAGTAGAAGTCCAGTTACTATAACAGAGATGGTTTGTTGGATTTTGTAAAACAATTCCTGAAATGATCTAAGACAGTGTTTTAGTGGAGCAATTACAACACTGTGAAGAGAAGACACTTCAACATTAAAATGGAAGATTTATGAACTTTGCTCTCAAAAGGGAGGATGTGGGTATGTTTTTGTTGCTACCAATTAATAGAGAGGGTAATGGATTACCAAAAACCTAATAACTACAGCCAGAAAGCCTCCTGTTAAAATGCAAGTTCAGAGTTTTAGTTTTTAATTATACAAGTAGGATAAAATAGATCTAAGCACAGCTATTCTGTGTTTCAGTACAGAATACCAATCTTTATGGTATAGAACAAAACAAGCCTTTAACATCTATTAAACACCAGTCTGAAAGAAAATTATTTCTGGTATTTAATTGTTGGCTTGATGTAATTGTAATAGCAAAAGTTTAATTAGCCCAATGAAACTAATATGGGGCGTGTATATTCATTTTTTTTCAGATCTTAAAATTGTATTTAACATAAAATTAAAGGATAACATTCCCACCAACTTACAAAAAGTATGTCAGGCTGTGTAAACAGGAACTGTTGCTTTGTCTAAATGTGCAACTCCTATTGGTGAAAGAAGGTATTGGATTGGTTAAGACTACTCCAGGAAAGATAATTCATTTCCATGACTATGTGCATCCTTGTCTTTTCTCCTTAGTCCAGCAACCAAAATTGGCCAAGCTGATATGTGGGCTTGGGAAGGAATTTCCCCCCGGGCAGATTGGCTTGTGTGCTGGGGTGTTTTTGCCTTCCTCTGTAGCATTGGCCATGGCTCACTTGCTGGGTGATTCTCTGTATTTTAAAGTCTTTAAATCATGATTTGATGACTTTAATAACTCAGTCATAGGTTAGAGGTTCATTACAGGCGTGGAGGGGGATGGGGGGAGGTCAGACTAGATGATCATATTGGTCCCTTATAGTCTGATCAGATAACAGCTGACACCAATGACCAGGACCCAGCTCTGAACAAGAGACCTGTTTATCCCAACCCACTTGTCCCTATAAACCAAAATTTATTTTGTTGAGGTGTTCAAAGGTAGTTGAGTGGATCATATTTTTACAAGGCAAAATCAGTATAAATTGAGTAGCTACAGCTTTTAAAAAGACAGTATCTGAAATGACAGTATTAAATATTACCTCCATTGACAATATTAGGAAACCAGGAAGTTTAACAACAGCTTCAGTAGTGCAAAGGGCTGTTACATAGGGGAATATTTGGTTTGGTGCACAGTACATTTAAAATTAATATTTCAATTCCTAAGTTTTTCTTCCCTTCCTGTATTGGAAAAATGTTCGCTTGCTGTGTAGCAGGATGAATCTAAAGTCAATGTCATGGTGAAGCTGAAAATTTTACCTCTGTCTCCTCACTTTTTCATGGCTGCAGTTTTGAAGAAGAGAGTTTCCAGAAGTGATTAAGCTGAGGGAGGCCATTGTTCTCTGCTTTGAAATCCAAATGTGGCAGAAAGTCTCCTGAACAATAGCATATTGCATTGCACTCTAGAAAGTTTTAAAACAATCCTCATTTGTAATTATGGGAAGTATGTACAAAGGGCAATAACCAAACAACTTACTTTCACTTAAACAAGTTCTCTGGAATGCTGTTGCTCTGAAGAAACAAGTGCATGTGCTGTTTTAGGCTGATGTACAGCACGCTCTGGTGTGGTAAGTAAAGTGTTTTTGGGGAGTATACAGAAAGTTTACAAATGAACTGTTAACGCATTTTCGTTACACTAGACTAAAAAACCTACTGGGAAATGCAGCTATCAAACAGTTGGATTTATCATTATCAAGCATTTGAAAGACCAGCACAATGTCTGAAAAAACAAAACACTTTAATTAGACAACTGCAAGCACCTCAAAACAATTGGTTATTGTTACAACACAGAGCTATCTTCTCACAATCTAGTTATTGCAAAGGCATGTGAATAAATTTTAAATGGACAGTCAAAAAAGTGGCACCATAATTAATATGTAAAACCAGAAATAAACTTACATTCATCCCACTGACTCCTAAAAGAGGGCAAAATACACCTCCATATTTTACATTCTAAAATCTGTATTGCCTAGGAGTTTGTCTAGTTTGCTTTCTTTGCCCCCTAAAAACAGTTATAATTTTGCGTGCAATTTACAAAGGACAAACTAATTTCTAGAGATGTCAATTCATAGGGGGGGAAAGGCTAGTGCAATTTGTTTAGGAACATGTAAAGCTATGAATCGAATGAGCGTGAGCTGTCTCAAATGGTGGGTTTTGTCCTCAGCATTATATTTGCTTTTGCATTGATCCTTTTCTTACCCCAAGCACATATGGAAAAAGATGGCTAATCCTAGACAGAATATTTCCCATGCTCACTTTTAACCTGTTGGGCATAGTACAATTACAGTGTTCATAAAAAGGCAACACCAGCTGGAACTGCCACCCTGGAAGGGAAATTGCTATTTTCTCCTTAAAAGCACTTAAAATAGGCGCAAGTTCTAAAAGGATGTGCTAAATGATAATGCATATTTTATCATTAGAAAGAAGTCTAGCCTTCCTTTAAAGTGCCATTTGGGGAATGAAGTCTTGGAAACCAGAGCCACTTTGTTTATAATCCAAAGTACAGGAACTTCTACAAAATGGAAAGTTTACACAAATTTTTAAAGCAGCTTGAAGTCCACTACATGCAATTGGTATGCTACAAAGCTCTCTAAACTTAGTAGCTTTACTCTGAAATTTTAGTCCCTGTCCCATATTTAAATGGAAATAAACATTTACAAGGGTGCATTTACATACACTATAATACAAGAATGATGTCCCTTGGTCAGAAAACAAAATTGTACATTTCCTTGCCATTTCTCAGTTCTGACTTGATGATGTCCAATTTGTAAATTATATAATACTCAGCTAAAATAGATCATAAATAGTTACAAAACCTGCCAAAACACAGGGGGAGGGGAATAGTTTGTTCAAAAGTTTGACATTTGAATGCCACACAACACAAGAAATGATGCTTAGAGACACGTTAAGTGTTTTCTGAAGAGTGGGTCAGTAAACTACCAGCTGAAGACAAATTGACTACCCTTCCCCAAGAACACAGTGCACAGAAAGCAAAATGTCAAACAGTACCTCAAAGCAAAATAAAGATCTGAGGATGAAGCCAGCTCACTTCTGATCCTGTTAAAGAATTTGTGACAGTCACCATTTCGGTCCGATGCACTGGGAAGTGGTTGCTGGTTCAATATTACATTTGAAGTTTCTGCTAAGAATTCAACCATGGATGCCTAAGACATTCTCCAGCTGCTGCTCGTTTTTCTGGGACCATTTCTAGCATGGGGATCAGGAAATCTGTGAACTGTGCAGCATCTTCATGAGGCCAACCATATTTCTCCACGAGCACATCAAAGAGGCTCCAGGGTTTTAGCTTGGTTATGTGCCGGAGTTCTCCTGCATATAAAAATGTTGTGTTAGAAAGTGCTCATTCTCCTTGCTTATAGTTGTTCAGTCTCTTTGCTCCACTGCAGGCCTAAACTGTGGAGGAAGGCTTTTGTAGTTTGTTATGACACTTCTCTCTGAAAATAAAGCCATCCACTGTTCTGTTCAATTGCCAGAAATGAAAAAAAAACCCTTTCTTAAAGTGCTTTCTGAAGGCATTGAAATTGAAAACATACTTCTGTTATGTTGCTACCTTCATGCATTCTGGCTTTTTATTAGAAACCATTTATTTACAATATTCTTAGAGAGAAGGGCTTTCGCAATACTCTAGATAAACAGAGTTAATTAATAAAATTGTCTGTGCAACAGCAGATGTTTATGGGATCAAACACAATGAAATGCTAACACTATGCAAAGTCATTTACCAAGAGACTAAAGCAAAGTAAGGCAGGCCTATTCCAGTTTATACTGCTGGTCCACGAATATTACCATTTATCAAATGAGAAATGCTCGTGACTACACAAAACAGACGTTTTCTCTTAGAATAGAAATTGACAATTATTTAATGCCCTAGGATGATGTCACTTTCTCATTAAAAAAACAAAACAACGAAGCCAAGAAAAAACGCCCAGTCCCATAACCTTTAGAAAACCCAGATTAAGAATCGACTTTCCACACACATTTCGTTTGGTGTCTCGGTAATTGCTGATGTGGTTATTCAAACCACCTTATCCATCCATTACAAAGGAACATCACCCGTGACAAAAAGCAAAACGTCTCAATGAATTCATGTGATGGCAGGATAAGGTTTCTGGTTGGTCCCATGGTATCGCTAATGAAGACAAAGGAAAGGTTGTTTGCACACTCTGAACATTTGGATGTTCTTGTAAAATGAACCCTGAATTTGATATGTTCAAGCTCAGGATGGTGCATTCCAAGGAAATGAAAACATTCTCTAGCAGTCTTCAGCTAAGGTGTAGATATTTTGAGCACTATTGGTAAAAGTTTTCTTCAAGAAACTGTTAGAACATTTTAAAAGTTTAAGAATCGCTCAGTGATGCCTCCCTTCAGCGCCACCAAGTTAGGACATGACTGGCAGATCGAGCCCTAATCAGGCATGGACGCCAGCCTTTCCAAAGACGTCTTGATTCCTCATTTCCGTTCTCCACACTAACTCCTTTTCTCTGGTTTAATTTCGTTTTCCTTTTTTGCTCCTTACAGTACAAACCTATTTCAGCCTATGTGGTTGCCTAATAAGTGCACTCAGTCTTATGTCCGTCGGCACACGGCCCATGCACACTTTTCAAAGTGTGTATCCAACTGATGTGCATATTATCATCAGGCATCAATCTGGCATGTATTATCTTGTGCTTGTGTATTACATACACTTCGAAACACATACAGGTATCTCTCTCAAAACTTAGGGCAGCCTCTTCTACTCAGTGGGTAGAAATGTGATGTTATGTGAATGTTTGAGATATAACAAAACCTATGAAAAATGAAGATTGAGGAAATGGTAAAGCATCTTGGAAATTCCTTGTGATGGGCCCCAAACATTCCAGAAAAATTCTGCCATAAAATGAGATATGGCCCAGGATTATTTTAGTTTTGATGAATTTAGAGAAGACAAAATGATGCCGAAAACTGGGTTTATAACAAGATTGCCTTCAATTTTCACTACACCTAGACTAGCGCCCCTCCAAGAGTTTAATGGAAAGGGGCCCCCCCCCCCAACAATTAAGTGCCATTTGATGTCCAATTTAAGCCTACAAAAATATATTCATAATTAAAGCTGAAAAACAATTCAAATGAATTCCTGAGAATGGCCATCCTGGGTCAGACTCATGACCCACTGAACCCAGTCTCCTGTCTTCTGACAGTGGCCAAAGACAGGTGCTTCAGAGGAACAGGCAATCATCAAGTGATCCATCCCATCACCCATTCCCAGCTTCTGGCAAACAGCAAACCCCGCCACTCTGACTAATAGCCATTGATGGACCTATCCTCCATGACCTTATCCTAGAAATGCAATCCATGTCAGAGGCATGACGGTCAGCAACAATAAGGCAGAGGTTTTATGTAGCAATCTCATTGTGAAATTTCTTTGATCCATGCCCTTTCTTGAAAACACACAGAGTTCTAAAAACAGACTTCCAATTCTGAAAGGGTCATGCACAGAGTCACCTACCAGAAAGCGCACAAAGCTAGGGATGCATGACAGAAGGTTTTTGCATAGCCTTGGCTCCTCCAAATCTCTGAAGAGCTTTCTGCAATTGGCGCAAGAAAGGAAGTTCCGGAGTAAGAATCTTCCAGTTTTTGCACTACTCATTTCCCTCCACTCCAAGATGTCAAATAGCAAGTAAGTTTTTTTGTTAACAACCTCCAAATACATATTCAATAGTTATTCCAGCCTAGCTAGCCAGCATCTTACGAAACAGATTTAGCTCATGAGCATATGTTAGTAAATACCAGTTCATTCAGAGAGTTTGAAGAAAAAGAGAGGAGACCAAGATCTTGAACATCACAAGGCTTTTTAGGTTTATCTCTAATACCCAGGCACCTTCAAGAAAAACCAAACAGTCAAAGAAGAAGGACTCTTTAATGAAGGGAGTCTAGACCTCTTATGAGAGGAAGAGTGAGATGCCTGGAATTAAGGGGTGACCACATTGAGACCAAGTTCAAGTAAAAATAATAAATCTAATGTATAATTGAGTGATTGAAGGAAACTGAGGTATGTGTCACGATGAAAAAATCGATTTCATGGAAGTGTTTGTATTATCCTAAGGACAGGGGTCAATCAAGGGGGATCGTCAAACGTATCATCAGACAACTGCAGATCTGATGACTGCAGCAGGAGAAAGATCTAACCTCTACCTCTTCAGTCCAAAGATGGCTAGTGGAAACAAAACCCTTGGCTAAGTCAATGGATCCAGCTCAGCAGAATCAAAGCCTGAACAAGGTTCCCAGCAGGAACTTGGCAGCAACTGCAGCAGGAAAATGATGTCTGCTTTAAGGTTTGTATGGAGAATAGAAATGAGGAAGCAAGGAAGTAGAGGAAAGAATGGAGTCAATTCCGGATTGGCATGCAAGCTCTGCCAACTATCCCATCACTTGGAGGGGCTGAAGCGATGCCTGGCACTGAGCATTCTCTATGGTTTGTGGCTAGTAAAGAAAAGGCCCCAATCAGCAAATAAAAGATGTTGACAATAATAAGAGGAAGTTATTCAGACTGTGCAGTAATGATGATTCTTCGAGATTGTCATCCCACAGGTGGTCGGTGTTCCCGCATGCCTGATCAGAGATCTTTGCTAACTGTATTTTCCTGCTCGTTTGTGCCTTGAGGCTAATTAGAGTTCTGTGGGCAAACCCTCCCCACCCCCTCGAGCTCCTTCTCTACTGTGAAGTCTCCATTAAGAAATGCAAATTAGAGAGGAGGATGGCTTGTGGAACACCAGTAGGGGGCACATATCTTAAGGCACAAAATAACTTCCTCTTCTTCTTCAGTAAGTGTCCCTGTTGGAGCTCCAGCGAAGGTGACTCCTGAGCAGTATCTCCAGTAGGAGGCTGGGCTTTGGAGTCAAGTCTGTTATGGAAAATAATACTATGGAGCTGAAGATAGCATTGCAAGCGAAGTCTCCAGTAATCGCGTAGTCAGGGCTGTCCCTAAGGTGGAGCGGGGTCTGGGGCCAATTGGCCTGGGGAGCCCCCACCCCACCCCCCACGCTGGAGGGGGAAGGGAGGCCCGGGTCAACCTGCTCAGCTCCTGGTGGCAGTGCAGCCTGAGGTCCCGGCCAGGGCTGGCTCCGCCGCTGGCAGGAGCAGGCCCCAGCTCAGGCAACAGCCACGAGCCGGCCCCGGCCGGGACCTCAGGCTGCCGCTACTGGCACCCCGGCTGGGGAGTGGGACCTGAGGCTGCCGTTGGGGGCTGGCCCCAGCTGAGGCCACGCTGCTGGGGGCCAAGCATGTGGGCAGGCCAGGCCCCACACCTGAGCCTGCCTGCTCCGCCCTGGGGCAGCGAAGCCTCCCACCCCGCGGCCTTTGGCTCGCCACCAAAGGCAGCGGGGGCAGGGCAAAGTGCGGCCATGGGGGGGGGAGCCGCGTCATGGGCCACGCACTGCCTCCAGCTGGGAGCGGGACAGCGCAGGGCCCACATAACCGCGGGCCCTGGGGTGATCACCCCGTTCGCCTCCCCAAGGATGGCCCTGCGCATAGTGTTCTGCGAAAATATGAGCAGCCACCCACGTGACTGCCCCCCAGATTTCTGAGCTAGGAATATATTTGAGGAAGGTGAGAGAGGAGGAAACTGACCTTGTTGAATGTGTGCAAATTCCAGATGACGTAACACATTGCGAGCATGATAGCAGTGGTTAATATCGTTCGAGACCCATTCGGAGAGTCTTTGAGCCAATATTGCTTTGCCTTTTGATCTTTCCACAATGAAGAGGAAAAGCTTAGGAGATTTCGTAAAGGATTTCGTCCTCTCTAGATAAACCGCTAAGGCTCACCTAATGTTAGTCTCCAGGTGACCACGGGTGAAGCTTAGGATAAAAGGTCGGGAGATGAATCGGTTGGTTTCTGTGAATAGGCCATGGTCACCTTGCCAATGAACGTCTGGTGTGGACTAACAGGAGCCTTGTCTTTAAAGAACACTGTGGAGAAGGGGGTGTATCGTTAGTGCTGGTATCTCCCTTGCCACGGTGAGGCCACCAGAAATGCTGTCTTCATCGACAGGTATGTAAGTGAACAAGTGGCCATAGGCTCAAAGGGCAGCTTGTCAGGCTCTTTGAAAGTAGATCAAGGTCCCACATTGGAGTGGAGTATCTGGATTGGGGACAGTGGGTCACTATGCCCTTGAAGAATTTCTTTTGTAATTGGGTGGGCAAAAACTCAGTATCCCTCTATTTGCTGATGAAAACGTGTTAGGCTGAGAGCTATACTTTGAGTGAACTGAGGGATTGTCCTGACCTCGAGTTCCAGTATGTGGTCCAACAACACAGGAAAGATTGAAGATACTGGGGTAATTTGCATGGAATTGCACCAAACCTGAAACCTAGTCCACTTCTGCTGGTAAGTGTGTCGCTTATTTTCTATTGTGTAGCAGCATTTCCTGCACTTCCTCAGAGTAGCAGCTCTCTATGTATTCGAACCATGAAGGAGCCAAACCTTGACCCAAAGGAGTTACAGGTTGGGATGGAAAGTTTGTTCTTTGTTCTGTGAGATGAAATAAGGGATGGGTTGAAGAGGGATTGGTGGACATGTTGCCAGCTGTGTCAGGAATGGGTAATAAAGTAAAAACTATTGGGGGGGGGAAAGCAATTTGGTTGGTTGGTTGGTTGTTTTTAAGCAGGGAAGAAAAAACGAATGGAAACCCTATAGCACTAAGAAGGAAAGGGTGAAGGAAAACACTAAGGCTATCTAAGGCCACGTCTACGTTCAAATGCTGTGTCGATCCAGATCGACTGAGCAGCCAGTATCGACCCCCTCAATTGATCCAAATGGAGTAAGGCTGCGTTGACAAGACAGCATTGCCGGCCAACGCGGCCAAGTGAAGACCCAGATGTGAGCATAACTAAGTCAATGGGAGATACGCATTCTACGGCACACCGATTGTGTATCTTCTGTCAACTTAGCCCTGCAGTATAGACAAGGGCTAAGAGAACAATTCTAAAGAGCTAAAGTATCTAAAATATGTCTAGCCAGGGTAGTTGAGAAGGAACTGAAGGCAGTTCACCCACCCAATGCTAAGTAACAAGCGGGGGGGAAACACACACACAAGATCAATGGACACTTGGAAGATCTTCGATCAGACGCACAGAGACTCAGACACATTACATTGGCGCGCCCATAGGGACACTACTCAAAGAGCCAGTACCATTACTATTACTTACAGTGTGGGACGGATATATAGTTAGAGGTGCATTAACAAGACAAAGACAAACTGACTCAGACTGAGCTACAGCCCTATGCCGACAGGAGAAAGCTCTCCTGCCAGCATAATTAAGCCACCTCCAAAGAGCAGCAGTCACTATATCAGCAGGAGAGTCTCTCACCAAAGAGTGCTGTCCACATCAGCACTTTTGGCAGTGAAATTTGTGCCCGTTGGGGAGTATGTTTATTCATACTCCAACCAAAGAAAGTTCTTGTCTGGCCATAGTCTTAAAAGAAACAAGCACAAATATTCCCACTGTTCTGTTGGTTGGCAACAAGGAAGGGAAAGGAGGAGGAAAAACCTTGGGAAGAAAGGAAATAGCAGATCTTATCTGGCTAAGACTGGGAATAAGGGTGAGTTGTCTCAAACTGGTTTTCACCTCAAGTCAGTAATGGCTTCACTTGGCAATGACATTATTTGTTAGATATAAAAAGTAAACTCTTAAAAGGTTCATTGGTAACACCTGCCTGACCACAATGCAGCCAGCTAATACAGGTGTAAGCACCTCTGGGTTTAGCCTATTTATAAGTATTTTGATCCAATGCTTATAAATGTTTGGTTTCTATTTGGACGTAGTAAATTGCTTATTATCTAGACAATTGGATAAATCCTACGTATTTAATAAAGGAATTTATGGTTAAATTAGTGTTTGGCGGTTTCCCATTTTAGCAGTGGTGTTGCCCTGCTGCGGTACACAAGGGGTTAACTGGGCCCGAAGAGCAGGCCAATCAGGTGGGAGTGGCTGGGAGCCAACCAGTGTATAAAAGGGAAGCTGCAGCTCAGTCAGTCTGCTTTGGGAGCTGGAGGGAGAAGGTCCCCTCCCTAGCTGGCTGATTGCAGTAGCCAGTACCCTGGAGAGCTCACAGTGGAGCACTGGGAGCTGACCAGAAGTTAAAGGTGCTGAAGAGGTGCAGATAGCAGCCGAGGCTGGAGCAGCGGTCCAGAGGTGAGGGGCCAGGAGCAGATGGCGGGTGGACTCCAGAGAAGCAAAGCAGGAATGGACTACAGAGTGGCCTGAGGTGAGGGCAGGCTGGGTCTGTGGGGAAAGCGGCCCAGGGAAGGCAGGCAGTGGCAGGCATGCCGAGGTCATGGCACAGGGTCCCTGGGCTGGGGCCCAGAGAAGATGGTGGCCTGGGCCCGTCCCCACTCCCCCAGAGTGCCAGGTGTGCCTCTGGACTCGCAGGCCATTGACTGTTTAAATAGTGGCAGGGACTAGCGAGTGGAACTATACCCCGGAAGGGGTAAACTTGAGTAAGGACTCAGCCGGAGGGTTGAGCCCCTGGAAGCAGACTCGGGACCAGAGTCTGGCAGAGGTGAAGCATGGATCACCTGATGGGTACCACTTGAGCTCATTCCCCAGTAACACCAGCAGGAGGCGCCCGTCAGATGGGTCATGTGCTGCACATTGCCTACACCAAATTAATATAAATTTCATATATTAAGAATTCCAACATTTTGTAGACGCATGAAGGGACCCCAAACATTAACTTCAGTTGCTCTGACCTATCCTCTGGAACCAGTACAGAAATATCTCCTACATAAACACTCAGTAATACAAGGAAAATAGAGGGAGGTATTTCTGATCCCTAAGTAAAACGCAGACAGAGCATAGCAAAGGTCTGTTGAATGCCATAAATGGCTAAATTATCAGCAGAGCAAGGGAGATTTCTGTTCAATACTACTCAAATCTTGAAAGTAAAAGACCCAGGGACATCCATGGAGACACATTAATATTAAAAGTAAAGAAAACAGACACTAGGACAGCTGTGTTACAGGGACTATACTTGGTGGCTAAGTCTTTGCTGGCAAAGGGCACCACCTAGAAGAATGAGTGCAAAAAAATCACAAAGCTAAGCTCAGTGTACCCAAGAGAAACTGGCTGATGAATGTGTCAGTTTAGGAGGTGAGGTAAGTGATTTAAGGAAAGCGAGTGAGGGTTTAAAAAGCAGAGGTTTTCTTGCAGAGTCTGGAGGGGATTAAACCGAGGGGTTGGAGAAATATTAGAATGAAAGTGTTGTAAAAGGAGAGTGCTTGAATTGATAAAACCCAGTTCTGGCAAAAGAACTCAGTAGAGCCACGCCAGGTGAAACTCTGGCTGTCAAACAACCTATACAACAGTCAGGTGGTGGCTGCCACCTTTACTGGTTTTAGCCCCGGAAGCCTTTACAGCTGTTGTAAAGAAAAACGGGCCTTGGCCCCAAATAACTGGTCTGTAAACAATCCGCTGTATATGACTGCTGCAGGCGGAGATGCAATCTGATATGAATCATTTGACCATGGATGATTTAGTCAGAATCACTAAAAGGATTTGGGCTCCCTAGGTTTAGGCTGAGCCCATATAGTAAAGCTGTAGTACACATTCAGTTGTAATAGAAACATTATCACTTTATAATAAAAGGTCCAGGACCAGCTGGTGTAATACGCTGACTCTCGAAGGGTTTGTGATGTCTTGACAGTATACCTCCTGTGGTGGAGTATGAATTTATTTTGCAGTTCAGACGACAAGTCTGTATACTACGAAGCCCTTTTGTGTTACGAATGGAAACAAGCAACTAAACTGGGTGATTCAGTGGCACGTGTGGCTAAAGTAAAAGCTCATTCCAGTCATGGGGAATCAAGCAACAAATATAAGTCATGGAACAGATAACCCCAGAAAAACCTCTTTCCAGCACCAAGGCCGGGGGTCCCTTGCTATATAATACAAACAGCCAAGGCTGTAATTTATCTGGTATGAATACAATCAAGATCTAAAGGCAAGGACTGATGGCTACAAGCTACTCAGTTAAAACTGTTTAGAGGCTCCAGAACTTGTTTTTCAGGCTGTTTGTAGTGTACGCAGAGGCTAGTGTGATTGTGCATGGAGAACGTGACTCAATAAAATGCAGAAATAACAATCCAAGTTTGGAGATGCGAGGAAACCTCCATCCTTGAAGTAACGGCTACCAGCTCAATTCAGTTATGATGCAAAATAAACAATATCACTGTATACTGCACACAACTCCGCAACTGGCCTGCGGACAAGCTAAACCAGTGTGTTGGTGTAAGAATTGACCGTCACAGCATCAATTCCCATTTAGGGAATGATAGCTTGAACTTCTCCTCTGTGCATGCTAGGCATGATGGATATTATACATGTTTTGTGTTTCCTGTAAAATTTAATCGAACAAGGGTTTATTGATATGAACCCTTCTGAGAATCAGGGAAGGTAAAAATATGGATGGCACAAATACCATACATTGAAAAAAACAAACCCAGATTGTTCTAAAATGGAGGCAGGATCCAGTAATGGCTTAGTATTAAGGCTCCTTAAAGAAGTGCTGTACAATGGTGTTCAACTTATATATGTACCCGTGGTGCTGAGTCTGATTTCACTGCAGTCGCCAGAAAGATTGTGTCTGCCAAAGTTTGACCGATTTTATGGCACAATGACATGGGATATTGGAAAGATCTTGCTGATAAAAACGTAGAGGTAAAGGCACCTGAATCAATTCAAAGGTGAAGCCAGTGGAGCCTCACCACCAGCGATGTAGCAGAGCTTTAACCTGAAACTAGGCAGACAGAGACCTGGTAGGAACACGACGGAGCATTCAAACACAAACTCAGACTGTTGATGTACTGAACTCAATGAATGAGCAAAGCAAAGAACCCATTAATTAAGAACTTTTGAATATGTATATAATATGCATGAGAGCGTTGACCTGTACAGCATAAAGTAAATGAAATAGTTAACCAAACCAATGAACATCATCAAAGCAGCGCAAAAGCCAGGGCCATAACATGTTCTGTGTCTGGAGCAGTGATTCTCAATCACATTATACACAGTGGTAAGTGTGTTGCGAGGGCCGGGGAAATGGCTGGAATTGGCCTGGGGGCAGGTGGGCTGGTGCGTCGACGGCTGTAGGGTTGTGACATGTTGCCAAGCATGTCACGACCTGCAAAAGGTTGAGAACCACTGGTCTGGAGGGGATGCACTACACATAATAAAGGCCACCCTCACAGATAAAGAGAGGTAAATGTCCCTCTTATCACCACGGAGAAATTGAAAACTTGGTATGGCAGAGATCATGCTATGTAGAGACAGAAAAATATCTCACAAGGGTCCAATACCATGGCATTAATTGTGGAAAGGATACAGGGTTCCTTATGCCACTTATGCTATCCATCCCAGTAACTGCAGAACACTAGGTCTTTGAAGAGTATTATCAGGAGAAGTCCCAGAAGACTATGCAATCAACCAGGTTTTAAACTTTTTTTCTCCTCCTCAAATACTGTTGCACAATAATGTCAAGGTCTGGAAAGCTCCCAACTTGTCCTGTTGCTCGCACTCGGGGACACTACCTGTGCAGAGGAAATGTTTTATACAGCTGCTGGTGTGCGTGAACAATCTCCAAACAGCATGGCACAGCTGAATTACTGGGGAAGTGGTAAAGTGAAAACTGCTTCTACTGGGAACGGTAAATATGGGGTTGTGACTTGAAATAACCTCTTTCAGAATGGGAACCCAAAGAGTATTATTCTGATTGGCCAAAATTCACCTCACTGATAAATGGAAAGACCGTACATCCCATACTCATTTTTCATAATGTAACTGAATTACAGGCTGAATTCAGATTACAAAAGTACACTTTGAAAGCAGTACTCAAGTCTGGGCATCCTGTTCCTCCCTTGAGCCTTGATCTTAAAAGCTAAACAGCCACGAACAGGGAATTCTTTCGAAGCATACAAAGTGGGATTTCATCCATGGTCAAAGCTCTGGTAGTTGTCAATATGATTGTGGTAACTGTAATTTTGATTTTGTATTGTCAAGTTCATTAGTTTGTAAAAGATATTGCAAAATTATAGAAGTATGTTTGAAAACCCACAGAATATGTAGGTTTTAAGGTGGGGAATGTTAATGGTTAGGAAATTAAAATAAAGTTAGCTTAAGTTTGATTAAGAAAATAATGTCTGCTTTATGGTTTGTGGCTAGTAAGGAAAAGGCCACAATCAGCACATAAAAGAAGGCCATGAAAATAATAAGCAGTACTACTAAAACCGCAGTGTGGGAAGGATGTATCATAATATCTGCAATAACAAGCCAAAAAAAACCCTGACTTAAAAAATCAGGCACAAACCTTCCCACTGTTCTGTTGGTCAGCAGGGAGGAGGGGAAGAGTTAGAGAGGAAAGGTTTGGGAAGAAAGGAGGCTGTAAATCTTATCTGGATTAAGACCGGAAATGAGGGTGAATTGTCTCAAAGTAGTTTTTAGCTGAAGTCAGTAATTGGCAGTGACATGACTTGATAATACCTGTCTGACCACATTGGAGCCAATTAAGATGGGTCTAAGCACCTCTGGGTTTAGCCCATTTGTAAGGATCTTGATCAAATGTTTATAAATATTTGGTTACTGTTTGGATATAGTAAATTGCTTATTATTTAGTGCTAGCTGACAGATAGTTTGTAAGCATGTTTTTTCTTTTTCAGTCCAAGCTGACAGTTCAAACAAAAGACCCTTTCTAAATTCAATCCTGACATCTACATCCTACATCCAAAACCTTTTAACTAGTCTTCTGCTGTGCCTGCCTTTCCAAACAGTGTGCGCTTCACCACTGGCCTCTAATCCAATTGGCTGTCTAGATTTAACTTTATTCGACTTCTATGAGACTACTACAGTGCTGTAAGTTAAACGTGTGCAAAACTGTCTTTGCAGCCAGAGAGGCTACGTGGGACATTTTCAAAAACAGGAGGCTAAAATTAGTATGAAATTTTCACAAGCACCTAAATAATTCAGGTGACATGCCCCAGTGACTGCCCATCCATCACAGTCTGCAGTTTCTATGGTCTGGCTATTTGCTTATCAAACATGTACATGAGTTCATGTTATTCTCACTATGAGAGTGTTTGGGAATCTTTGGACTGGTATTTTTCAGCCTGAGCATCTTAAATGTGACCATTTCTTAGTAGGAAAAAAAATCCTTGTAAAATCTGAAATTCTATTAGCAATTTGGAAACAAACTGAAATAACACTTGCATGTATCCAGTTTAGCACGGGGAAGAATGTAAAGAATTAAACATGTAAATAAAAATTCTGAATTCACCTTAAATTGATTTAAATTAAATAAATTATTATTTGTAGCTACCATACATAGCTGCAATAGTGTTTGCAGCCCTGCTTCCTGCCAGGGTCAGCCATGACAATGATCAATACTAATTGATATAATTAGAAATATAATTTGGCAACAAACAGCTTACTTAATAGAAAAGAAGCAATCACAAATAACTGTTTCCTACAAAAAAGCCACTATATCTACTGGACGATGGGTTTTTTTTAGTTTTAACATCAATCTTGAAAAAAGGGAATAAACCAATGAACTATACAAAGGAGAATGAGTTAGGGAGGGTTTTATTGCTGCTGATGGTGGTTGAATGGAGGTGGTGGCTGATTCCTTACCTACCCCTGCACTAACAGTTCAGGTATTGTACATGGCCCCAGTGAGGACAGCCTTGTCCCCCTAAGTGGAAATCTGCAGAGGACCCTATCAAAGGAGAATGAAACAGGCATTTTATGAGAAGGAAATGAACTACTTTTCCCACCTTATATTATTTTTATGAACTGCTCAAAACGATGAAAATGTCCTCAATAGTAGAATAACCTCTTCTGTGCACTACAGATAACTGCCCCTAATGGCTTCGTTTTTGGGTCATTTAAAGGTTTTATTCCTTTATAACAAAGACTGGTCGATTCGCGCTAAACTGATATTTCAGCCAACATGACTGCTGCCCTTGTGAAGAGAGCAATAACTGAAATGGCCATTCAGGCATGCACTAGAGCAGTGGTTCCCAACCTTTTTGGCTCAAGGGCCACAGATACCAGTTTTACAGCCCTGAAGGGCCACTAGTCTCCACCAGCAGTCCCCCCACTGTCCCCCAGTCTCTCTGGCTGCAGCAGGGAAACTGCACATGTCCCCCGTGTGCTCTAGCCGGCTGCCTTCTGCAGCCAGGGGGAGAGATCAGAGCTCCCCTCCTTCTGGAGGCAGCAAAGAGTCCGCACCAGTCTTGTAGCCCTACGGTAACACATTCCACCTGACTCCTTTGGCAGCAGCTCCCTTCTGCAGCCAGCGGGAGGGGAGTAAAGGCACATTCTGAAAGTCCCCCTCGGGGAACAGGGTTGAGAACCACTGCACTAACTTCACCACCCAACAAATCAGTGCTGAAGTTGGAAACAGAACCCAGAAGTCCCTACTGATGCTTCAGCACCACTTTCCACAATGAATTTAATTAAGAGATCTGAAGGAATGCCCTGCCATTGCAAGTGCTATTCTAAGCTGGGGTTTTCCATGGCCTACTGAAGAGAGCTTCTGAGAATATCTATTAATTTTAGAAATGCAAGGATTACCCGGTATTGTTTGCTTTTTTAAAGAAATAGTTAAAAGAATGTGATCAACAAAATGAAAGCGGAATTAACAAGGGATACAGGAGACGTTGCGACTTGACATTGGAATGATTCATCCACATTGCCACAAATTTTAAAAAGTAACATATTAATTAAATTCTACTAATATAATCAAAGACAAAAGGCAAAATGGTAATGGACTCACAGGTGACACATGCCAGTTTTTGCCCCGTGCCACTCATTACATTTGTTTTAAATGTACTGAGATACTTCCAGTGAAAAAGAACTACTCAGACAGAGGATGGCAGCTGTATCTACCCTACCAACTATCAACTTCATGAAAAAACTTGCACAGATACATAGACATCATCTTCCTCTCCAAGTGCAAACAAATGGACATCATACAAAAATGCAGCAGAGGAGCACACTCTAGTGACTAAAAATAAAAACAGCCCCACACAGCTGGCTTCTAGGCACCAGCCTACAACTTCTAGTCACCATGGCAACCTGGTGCCCTGCCCTATCCTGAAAACCAACCGACCACAATAAATACCTACATGCCTCCAGCTTCCACGCTAGACACATTAGACAACCCATTGTCTACAGCCAAGCCCTCAGATACAAACACATTTGCTCTGATCCCTCAGAGACAAAAACCTACAGGATCTCTATCAAACATTCTTAAAACTATAGTACCCACCTGGAGAAGTGAAAAAACAGATTGACAGAGCCAAACAGGTACCCAGAAGTTGCCTACCACAGGACAGACCCAACAAAGGAAACAGCAGAACACCACTGGCCATCACCAATAGCTCCCATCTAAAATCTCTCCAACACATCATCAAGGATCTACAACATAGCCTGGAAGATGATCCCTTGCTCCCTCAAGCCTTGGGAGGCAGGACAATCCTTGCTTACAGACAGCCCCACAACTTGAAGCAAATACTCACCAGCAACTGGACACCATACAACAAGGACACTAACCCAGGAACCTATCCCTGCAACAAGCTCCACTGTCCGCACATCGACTCTAGTGACACTTAACCACGTCAGCCACACCATCAGGAGCTCATTCACCTGCACATCTACTAATGTGATATATGCCATCGGGTGTCAACAACGCCCCTCTGCTATGTACATTGGCCAAACAGGACTGTCCCTACACAAAAGAATAAATGGACACAAATCAGACATCAAAAATGGTAACATCCATAAACCAGTAGAACACTTAAATCTTCTTGGACACTCAGTAGCAGACTTGAAAGCTGCCATACTTCAACAAAAAAAACTTAAAAAACAGACTTCAGCAAAAAAGTACAGAGTTGGAACTCGTCTGCGAACCTGACACAAATAGACTGGGTCTGAATAGGGACTGGAATGGTTATCTCATTACAAAAAGTAATTGTCCCTGTTCACACATTCTCACCTTCTAATCAACTGTTGTGAATGGGCCTCATCTACCCTAATTGAATCGACTTTGTTAGACTTGCCCTCCTTATTGTAATGCTTCTTACCCATCCTTTCATGTGTATATATACCTCCTAACTGTACTTTCTACTTCATGCATCTGTCAAAGTGGGTTGCAGCCCACAAAAGCTTATGCCCAAAGAAATTCGTTAGCTTCTAAGGTGCCGTAGGACTCTCTTTGCTTTTGCTCTTTCCATCCTTGCATCACACAATTATCTTTTATGCATTCAGTCTATACATAAATGGTAAGATAATGGCAGGGTACATGTTTTATGTATTGAGTGCTCACTTATCCCATCTCTCAGAGTTTGACACATATAAGGCTGGTTTGCTTTAACACTAAAAAAGATGAAAAACAGATGATGACTGATATTTTCCAGAAAACATTTTAACTCAGTGGTGCCAGTAAGCACATATTCTCTGAAGGTTATTTTATGTAAGACATCAGCTGAACATTAGGAGGTATTTGGTACACTGCACATATTTAAAGCAGTTAAGTAGGAATTAACAGACATCTTAGTTAATATCCACAACATTGTTGAGTACACCATTTCATATAAATGAAAAGTAAACCGGTATTTCTTTTGTAACTTAGTGCTCTTCAAAGAATAGATGAGATCACATTTATCAGGACTCTTCTTAAACATGGTCTCTTCACTTACACTGATATATTTCTTCAGTAATCATAAATGAATGTATAATTTCTCCTTTTGGATAGTACTATGCTTTAAATTAGTGTTGCATAAACACTGTTACCTTTTTTGGTGAAAAACTCCTTGGAATATTTCCCCAACATAGCGTATTTTCGAGGGATTTTTCCCAGCAGTTCAATGATCAATGCTATGTGATCTGCATTGGAGAATATTGCCAGCAAAACAGAAACATACAACAGTTTAATCAGTACATTGCATGCACACACTAAAACTGGCCCGGTACAGACAGAAATAGGTTGATCCTGGTCTAAAAATATGAGTGGGTGGACAAAACACTTTTAATGGTTAATTTTGAAAGGCACGTCAGCAAAACTTCTTCACCAAAATCAGTGAACCAGAGCCTTTAAAGGTAATATTTTTACCAATAAAGTGATTTAAAAGATGTCTGTAATAATTCCTTTTAAATAAGTGCAACTAAAAAAAAAGAATTTGTTCATAACTTTTTGTTTTTAATTTGTTAATGTTTATTTAGCAGAGAGAGATTTTTCTTATATGACTTGAGAAAATGCTCCTTATTGGTACATGTCACAACCAGCAACAGCTAATCCACTTCTGTCTGCATCACGGCGCCTTTCAAAAAGAAGAGGTACTACCTCTGCGATTGAAGAATTCCCGAGAATATTTTCCAGATAGAGCAAAGTGCCTTGGGATATTGCCTAGCAGCTCTATGATGTGTGCTATGTGGTCTATGAAGGAGAGAAAAAAAGGACACAGGAGTGGGTAGGGCAGGGAAAGGATGGGATAAAAAGAAGAGGAAAGAAACTGGAATTAGTAAAAAATCAGAAATTGTTTCAAATCAACAATGTTTGCAGCAAACCCATGCGGCGGTTTCCAAGATCAGCGGAACTCTGGCATCATTAGTAGCATTTCAGAACAATGAATGATGCCTCCGTTCACTGCAAGGGGTATTACAAGCAAACAAGCATGGAAATGGACAGGTATACAGATGGAATAAGGAGTTAATTGGTTTTTTGTTTTAAAAAAAAAAATTAGTAACTGGCTACTACTACCAATATATATACACAAATAGTCCAGTGTCACTCTAATAAACAGAAGATACATTAAAAACTCAGTTGTGTTGCTTTTTGTAACTAAAATGCTCTGTTATTGCTCAATCAGGTATTCACACATATGCAAATCTTACAAGAAAGTAGTCTAATTCCTTCAGGCTGCTGTTAAGTAAGATGAACGCGTCTGCTGAAGGGGGCTTGCCACCTAATGCTACCACTGGGACTTACCACTACAAAGAAAAAATCTGAATTTACAATCTGAAATCAAGCCATGATTACGAACAATTTACTCAAGCACACAAATAAACACCACCGTAAACTGCTCAACCCCCTCAGAGGATACGTACCCTCATCCCTGGAATAGTCTTCACCAGAATGTGGTTCAAACAAATAATCTCCAGTTGCAAGCTCAAATGCCTACAAAATAACACACACAATTATGTCAGAAATTTATTTCAGAGATAATTATTTGAATGAATGAATGAAATGTCTAATGTTTAAACAGAGAGAATTATTTTCAAAGCAAGTGTTTCCGAAGGACCGATAACAAGACTTAAATCTCATGAAGGTTACTTACCTACCCCCTGTGGGTACCCTGACAGCATAGAGACAGTCTTGGGAGAAAAGGCATGTGGTCAGAACCTCTAAGGAAGCATGCCCCCTTGCAACACTGAAGATTCAGATCCAAGGCTTCACAAGGAGCAGCAAGCCTTAACCCCAGTACATTTCTCTCTACTTCATCAGAATCTATGACTGTGACTGAAGAACCGGAGAAGAAAGATAGGGAGTATGGATCTACAGTATCAATCTACTTGTTAATTCCTGGGGTTTTAACAGACTAGGTAAGAAATCTGTCAGCTCTGAGTATCATCAACACAGATCTCTGCTGTTGGGGAGATTACTTAACAGCATCAGGGAGATTACTTAACAGCATCAACCCTTAAAGAAGGTGATTCTGAAGAAATTAAGTTAAAAGATTGCAGAGTCCAAGTTTGATCCATTTAGACAATCCCTGTGTCTCTCCCCTGAATTTATCTTGGCAGTCCACAACTAACTACGTGATTTACGGAAACATTTAAAAACAACGAGAGTCCTGTGGCACCTTATAGACTAACAGATTTTCTTCGGCATAAGCTTTCATAGGCTATAACCCACTTCGTCAGAGGCGTGCCACAGGACTCTCGTTTTTGCTGTACAAAGACTAACACGGCTACCCCTCTGGAAATTAGAAACATTTAATTCTTTCTCGGTAGTCTAAGTAATATTTCAACTATACAGTCTAGCCCGGGGTTATCTAACCTACAGTCTGGGTCCAGAATGTGGCTTGCCAAAGGCTGCTATTTGGCCCAATGGCACCCGTAAGTGGTTTTAGCGGGGGGCTGGGGAGGCAGTGCAGGCAACTGCCCCAGGCCCCGCTGTGCTAAGGGCCCCCAGTCCCCTTGCAACTGCTGTTTTAAGTTTCTCGCCTCCTGGCTCATGTTCTACATGTGCACCAGCCAGGGCAGGAGCCAGAGCAGCAGGAAAGTAGTGGGGGGGGGAGGAAGGGAG
>ML685809.1:12240208-12279432 GCA_007922175.1 Pelusios castaneus | reverse complement strand
GGGGGGGGGGCGTGGCTGGAGGGGGCGGGGATTCAGCCGGAGGTTGGCGAACTGGCCGGAGTCATGTGGGGGAATGGGGAGCTGCGGGGAGCCACAGCCAGGGGTCAGAGAGGAGCTGTGGCCGGGGGTTGGAGGGGAGCGCCAGCTGGGGATTGGGGATCCGGCTAGTGTTCGGAGGTGGGATCTGGCTGGGGAACCTGGCGCGGAGTGGGCAGGGGACTGGAATCCCTTGGGGAATATGGGGGGCTGGCAGGGTCCTGGGGCGGGGGGCAAAAGTCAAGGTTGGGGCGCCCCCCCTTGTGGCAGGGGAGGGACCATCCTTGACTTTTGCCCCGGACCCCGGATTCACTAATACCACCCCTGGCTGGCAGTGTGGTAATTTGGGTAAGAACCAAACCTATATTGCTCTGTGTAATGTGGCTGACCCTTTGGGGTCAGGAGAACTCTTTTTTGGGTAAAGAGCTTGGAGTTTTAAGTAACTTATCTCTTTACCAGACTCCGTGGCTATTTGGGAACCAGTGGCTGAAATGCAGTGAAGGGGGCTGAGTATATTTTATTGTGCTTCTTGATAACTAGTGTGGGGAATGAGAAGCACGGTTTGTGACTGATAGGGGAAGTCTGACTTCAGTGTCACCCAGGGAGTTACCTGATGAGCCATTAAGGACATAAGGAATACAACCATTGTGTCCTTAATGGCTCATCAGGTAACTTCCTGGGACCATTGTCCTGGCACATTCCTAAACATTAAGGACACAATGGTATTAACATAAGTTAAAGTATGGATATAACATCAAATTCTAACTTCTAATCGAAATAGAATTCCTAGACAAACTATATAATCATTCCCAGCAAATTACTACCTTTCTATTGATACCAAACATGACATAGTTCCTATGGATTATAGCAGGGGTCGGGAACCTATGGCTCACGAGCCAGATGTGGTTCTTTTGATGGCTGCATCTGGCTCGCTGCCAGTGTTCCCTCTAAGCTGCGCGGGCGCGCAGCCGCGCAGCGGCCGTCGCACCCCCCGCGCAGCAGTGAGGGACCCCCACGCAGCCCAGCAGCCCCCGACGCTCCCTCCAACCCCCGGGGCCGCGGCACACCCGGCCTGCGCCCGGCCTCTGGGCTGGCCCTCCCCGCCCCCAGGGTGGGACAGGCAGGCTCAGATCAGGAGCGCGGGCCTGCCTGCCTCACACAGCCGGGGCAGCGGGGTGGCTGCGGCAGCAGCGGGATCCCGGGCTCTCACCCCCCGACCGCCTCCTTCCCGGGGCTGGGACCGGACTAATCCACGGCCCCGGCCTCCCAGCACGGGGCCGGGCTCAGCCTCCGGGGCTGGGGTCTGCTCCCCCCCCCCCACCGGCGGCTTCCCAGGGCCGCGGTAGGGTCCTCCCCCGCCGGCGGCGTTGGCTTTCTTTCTTTCTTTCTTTCTTTCTTTCTTTACTTCCTTCTTTCCTTCCTCTTCTTTCCTTCTTTCTTTGCTTCCTTCTTTCCTTTCTCTTCCTTCTTTTTTCTTTCTTTCCTTCTTTCTCTTTCTTTGCTTCCTTCCTTTCTCATCCTTCTCTTCTTTCCTTCCCCTTTCTTCTTTTCTTCTTTCTTTCTCTTCCTTCCTTCTTTCTCTCCCTTTCTCTTCCTTCCTTCTTTCTCTCCCTTCTCTCTTTTTTCTTTCTCCCTTTTTCTTTCCTTCTTTCTCTCCTTTGCTTTCCTTTTTCTTTCCTTCTTTCTCTTCTTTGCCTTCCTTCTTTTTTCTTTCTTCCTCTTTCTCTTCCTTTCTCTTTTTTCCTTCTTTGTCTTTTTTTCTTTCCTTCCTCTTCCTTCTTTCCACTTCTTTCCTTCTTTCTTTTTTCTCTTCCTTCCTTTTTCTCTCTCTCTTTTTCTCTCTCTTCCTTCCTTCCTCCCTTCTTTTTTTCCTTCCTTTTTAAAAAAACCCAACCTTTAAAAATTAATTTTAATTAAAAATCTTTTTAAAGGTTTTTTTAAAAACCTTTCTAAAATTAAATTTCAATTAAAAGTAATTCAAATTCAATTAATTAAAACATAAAATGCACACATTTACTTGTATTTAGTTTTAAACATATTGTATGGCTCTCACGGAATTACATTTTAAAATATGTGGCGTTCATGGCTCTCTCAGACAAAAAGGTTCCCTACCCCTGGATTATAGCATTTATGAGATATCCATTGAAAATAATATCATAAATGCTTCCTTAAATCCAGACATTGTCACACCCTGCCCACATGCCCTGCCCTTTGGGGGGCATGTCAGGCTCCCCCTGTGCCCCCCCCCGGCAGGGAGGGCATTGGTGTAGTCCTGGGGTAGCCCTAAGTCGACTTAGGGCTACCCCAGGGATACACTGGCTTAATTCGACTTTAAAAAGTCGAATTAAGCCTTAGGTCGAGTAGAAAGGTGGTTTAATAAAGTCGACTTAATTTTCATTAAGTCGACTTATTTTGCTTAAGTCGACTTAAGCAAGCTGCTTAAGTCGACTTAAGCAAAGAGTAGTGTAGACGCAGGGCCTATTAAGTCGACTTGAGGCAAGCTTAAGTCGACTTAATTTACCAGGGTAGACGCAGCCAGGGGGACCTAGGGCAGGTCCACAGGGGCAGGGGGGGCACCCCTTGCCCAATGCCAGGGTGCTCAACATTTGCCCCATTGTACCTAGGTACAATGGGGCAAAGGGGGACAGGGACCCTGGCAGGGCATAGGGGCAGGGTGGGCAGACTCTGCCCTGCCCTGTGGGGGGGCATGCCAGGCTCCCCCTGTGCCCCCCCCGGCAAGGAGGGCATTGGTGTACCCTATGGCCACCCTGGCTTAAGTCAACTCTGGGGAGTCGACTTAAGCCTTAGGTCTACTAGAAAGGAGGTTTAATAAAGTCGACTTAATTTTAATTGTCGACTTTATTTTCCTTAAGTCAACTTAAGCAAGCTGCTTAAGTCGACTTAAGGAAACTGTAGTGTAGACGCAGGGTAAATTAAGGCGACTTAAGCAAGCTTAAGTCAACTTAATTTACCAGTGTAGACGCAGCCTATAATAGCAAGCAAATAAGTGGCCACAAGAAGTAAGGTTCAAAGTTTTTTGTCTGTAGCAGTGAAAAGATTCTGAGGTTGGGTCTCAGTTACTTCTCCTTATATAACTTTTCCTCAAATTGTTGGAGCTTCCGAAAGAACATGCAGTGCCATAAAAGTTCAGTGCCAAGAGATCATGCCCTCCCAAATGTGGGGAACTGTGCTATCAATACTTAAAATAAGGCTATGCTTAAACTACAAATTAGGGGTAACTCCACTGCTTGTGTACACGTTCTCACGGTAGCCAGAAACTGGTGGATACCTTATCAGCACAATCAAGCTGTGCCTCCCCTGCTCTACCTATGCTACTGTGACTGCACTATAAGGAAACATTTAGCAGCCTTTGCCAGCAATCGAGCAGAAAAAAGTGGCAAACAGACACAACCCATGGCATGACCCTTTGGGGCTTTTGAAAATATAGAACTCTCTATGAACCTTAACCACAAGATATTCCAGATGCCTGAATATGATAGGTGCCATAGTAACAGATTGTGGATGAAATTTCCAAGAGTTGTTGACTATCACCTCAGCAAATTTCCAGGTCAGGGTACACTGTCTCCCCCATCCCTTTTCTAACCAGATGACCAGATGACCCATAGACTTGGGGCACAGCTATTTACACTTGTGCTAGCTTGAAGAGAGTTAGCACAAGTATATCTACAAATGCAGGGGAATCTCACCTCTAGCTCATTGTTTAGAGAGAGCCTAATAACTTCAACAACATATTTTTTAACTTATTTAGTCTCAACACTCATCTACAGTTACACATATTAAAAGAAAGTCCCTACCCCATGACTGACTGAAAACATACAAGATGAACGAGTAAAGATTTGTTACATAGTTTTACCTCCTTCCCTGGAGAACATTCAGTAATATATATCTATTTTTAAATTAATGGCTGTAAAGAAGAGCTTTCCAACTCAAGTATTTCTGAAATTAGGCAATAATACATATAAGGAGTATATTTTCCTTTGAACATCAAGATTACATTGTTCCCTGAAATAAATATTGACCTTTAGTTTACAGTGATCTATGTTTTTCTCTTGGATCAATAAATCTTGATGTTCACTTTAGTAGATGTTAATCTCTATTATGTCTGGTTAATGCCATTTTACCCAAGTGATTTGAGACATGGGAAAGCTCAGTGATTTCCTAAGGCTAGTGAGCTTCACTGACCTTCTACCTGGAATTATCCGTTGGCAATTTCCCAAAGGTATCAAAGGTCAAGTAGGTCCAGATGTAAGGGTTTGAAGGAGATCATAGCAATTTTAGCAGCGGGACTAGCTTAGAGAAAGCATTCCACGTGTGTGGTGACGCATGGAATGAAGAGTAAAAAGGCTTATAATAGAAGTACGCTACAGCTGTTTGCTCCCTGTAACACTCTACAAAGTCAGGCAATAAAAAGGACATAAAAACACAAAAAGAATTTTGCTTTATCACAGCTTAATAAGAAAGGCTGATACACAAAGCACAGGAGTCACAGGGGATGTAAAAGGAAAGCAGGATTCTATTATTCCCTACAGGCTACTCTCAAAGCATTCAAATGCCACGAATGGCTGTTCATTAGGCATCTTCTCTGTTTTTTTTCTATTTGGTTTCTTACACCGTGTCTACCATTATGATACTGTTGGAAGGTAATTTTCTTTAGTATATTTTAGCATGTGCATGGCATTCTTCAAAGCAAAGCATCAATTGATGGTTAATAAAAGCAAGGAATAGTGTCCATCCCTGCTGCAGGAAAAAAGTGCACAGGATTTTTTTTCTTTGTGAAAAGCATCTCTTACTGGAATTTAAATTGTGTTTTCACTTAATTGCTTTCTAAACTGGTTTACCAAAATGTGCATTAGTTCCATGACATTAAGCTCTCAGCATCTTTCCTCCATTTAAAAATGCAAGTCAAGATGCCTTCTCTGATCCCAGTATCATTCTATCATCTGCCCTCTTCCTACAGAACTCTGCCATTTTCTAAATTTGTTAAATGTATTTTTGCATGCAGTGTGAGATCCATTTGGAGATGCATTGAGATTGGAGGGCATGTTCTTGAGTGAGCTCTGCTATGGCAGGAAAAGTCTGGGCAAAGCTCAGACAAGACAGGTGGGGTGGATATAAAAGGCCACGCGAGCACAGTACATGCTCCCTGTTGGGGGAATGTGGTTTTAGGTAAATGATTGAGAGACGGATTATTTGGTTGAGGAGGATGGAAGAAGCTACCTTTGTGAGAAACATAGGATGGAGTCTTAGGGTGACCTTATCCTTGTGGAATATAGCAAAGAGTGGGTCCGCCATTGTGACTGCTCAGTCACTGGCCCTACACGTGGATTTGACAGTCACCAAGAAAATGGCTTTCATAGAGAAGTGGGTGAGTGAGCAAGCAGCCAGGGACTCAAAGGGCAGTTGCATGAGGTTGGAGAGGACAAGGTTGAGGTCTCATGAAGGTTGTCTGAGGAAGATATTGAGAAGATTGCATAGGAATCAAGCCATAGTTGGATGGCTAAAAATGGAGAAGCCTACTTGAGGTTGGAGGAAATGTGAGGGGAGGTTCATGGGTCTCTGATAGGGAGTCAAAAGAGCTGTCTCAAGCACTGGTGGAAGGAAGATGTGGCAGAATGGAGGAAACAGAAAATACGGGTCTCTGAGAACACTGGTGCCAGTGGATGTTGTCCCTGTTATCGTGGTGGATGTGGTTGGTAGGAGGGCCATATGGGATATCAGGGACAGAAAGCTGGTCTATTTTGATAGTGAACCAGTACTGGACTCTATAAGCCTAGTGAGCAGACTGTGGCTCATGAGTCTTTCAGTGAGTGGAGACTCTTATATATTTTATCGTTGAATAACTTGCTATCAAATGGTAGCTCTTCCAAAGTTGTTTAGATTTTTTTTTTTTTTTTTTTTTTTTTTTAAGAAAATCGGAAGTCTGGAGTCAGGTGTGCGTCCAGATTACCATACCAGAGGCAAGGGAGCATGCTACTGCATCCACAGCATCCATAGCGTCTTGAAGATAAATTTTTGTCACCAATTTATCCTCTTCTATGAAGGCCTTAAATTCAGCTTGCCTGTCCTCACATAAAGAGGTTTAGAATTCCATCAGTTTAGGATGATTTAAAGTCATATTTCACCATGGCCTGATAACTGGTGATAAAGAATTGTAGGCTTGCTAACAAGTAAATTTTATGCCTGATCAAGTCTAGTTCCTTAGCCGCATGATCTGGGGGAGTGGTTCTGGGGTGGTGTTGTCATGGACAGCCACTTGTACCATGAGAGAGTTAGGTAGTGGGCGTAGGAAGAGGAAATTCATGTCCTTATCAGGGATGAAATAATGTCTCTCTGCCTATTTCGATGTTCGGGTGCATGGTGCTGGTGCATGCCATACTGTCCGGTCTGGTTGGAGTAACATGTTGTGGGTTGGGAGTGCTACTCTTGAAAGGGCTGTTGACTGTTAAATATCCAAGATTATCCTGGAGATCCATGACTTTCTCTTCTTGAAGACTGAGTGCCAATGCCAACCGTAGCAGTAGGTCCTGGTAATGACTTTGGATGTTGGGTGGAGAGAGAGATGAAGAGATGATAGCATTGTCTGAAGATGATGAAGCACTGATGGGGAATGGTTGCTCTGCTGGTTCTGGAGGTACTGGCAGTAGAATAGGAGCAGTTTGTTGGCTGGGGATGGTGATTGCCTGATGCTAGACATTCTGTTGTCATGGTGAGCATTCAAGGGGCAAGCATAGCTCTGCTGTTGGCAATAGAGGTGATAGATGACCCAGTGAGATTGGTACTTGGAGCAGTAGGCACAATGGATAGGCCCGATGGTGCCTGGATTTGGGGGCATTCCTACTGCTATGATAGATATTGGCACTAGTTTGTCCATGTGTTTTGTTTGTTTGTTTTGATCCACCTTGGATTATTTCTCACCCAGGTCCTCTCAACTCAGGGAGAAAGGATTATGTTTGGATGAGGAGCTTCTCAAGAATCTGTTTTCATGCCTGTGGGACATGGTCAGCGCCATCGATACTGCCAGTGTTGTTCTGGTGGGGGATGCACTCATCGCTGGTATGGTCTCTCCAGCAGGGTCATCTCTTGGTGGACATGCAGACACACAGCCTGCTCCATGAGATGTTTTCTCTCTCTAAGCTCTCATGCAGTCTATTTCATTCCCTAACTTAAAAGAATATGTTTTATCATTTCTTTGGGTTCCAGGGGTCCAAGTTCTTAAAGAAAGATACTTAAAGGAATCTTGCTAAAAGACCAGGATTCAGAATCTGTTAGCTGAGTCACATGATTTAGAAGTTTCATCTCGTGCATCATGAATGAGAGTTGGAAAAGAGCAGCTGACAGAGCCACAGGCTACTTTGTGAGTATCCCGAGACAACAGAGGAAGCATTGATAGTCATCGATTACTGAAACTGATCAGGGACAAGTAGCACAGTTGTTAAAGCCGACTTAGTGGGGTCGGAACTGGTAGGACACTCCACATGGACGAAGTTGACTTGATACTAGCTAAGTAATTCCTACTAATTAAAACTACTAATGATACAAAGGAATATTAAACTAGTAAAACTATGAAACTATTAATTTTTTGTATGTCTGTTACACAGGAAGGAGTGTTCTGACTCTGGGGGTAAGAAGGTATCGACCCATGGAATCTTATAACATCTTAGATGCACTACATGGTGAACACACAATGCACACGCAGGTTGACAGAAACTACTTTGAACAGTTCCAGTTCTAGCGCATGTGCACTCATGTCTGGAATCGACATAGGTACCAACGCTTAAAGAACAAAAATCATTTTGTAGAAATTACTTATAGGTGGCTTAATGCTTTGCATTACTCTCAAGCTTTGTCTCAAAGAAAAATAGGGAAAAAAATCATTAGCATTACTATCACAACAAAAACGTGGGAGGATATCTGGTTTAATGTGAAAGTTCCTTCAAAGTTCTTTATCCTTCTGATTCTTCCAGAGTAAGATATTAAACGGGTACTTCTGGATTGCAGAATGTTTGTTTTTTTCAACAGCCAGACTGACAACACATAGTGAATGCTGACTATGCAAACAGCCATGTGCCAACTTTTCACACATCCTCCATTCTTGTCAAAAAAAGGCGTATGTTCTGGAACACTATGTTCAATGCTCTCCCAAAAACTTTTAAATGTTGCTATCTTTCCTTCTCCAAGCTTGCCTATTTTAGTGGTGCTGGATGAGTTTATGTTACCAGTTAACATTAAGATATGGATTGCAGTAACTATTTTAGTGTCCAAAAGAGTTATTTTGAGAAAATGGAAATCTGCAATTCCTTCTTTATACACACATTGGTTTAGTGAGCTCTTTACTACTGCATTAATGAAAAAATGACTGTCTAATAGAAACACTTGGAAAAAATACATGCTGGATTCTGTATAGCTTTTCATGGAAAGCCCAGCTAGAGGGACAAAAAAATCAGTGAAATCAATTTTTTCATCATGCTAAAAAAAAAATCAGATATTTGATGACAATATGCAATATTGATAATATTACTGAGATGAATTATGATTTTATTCTGGTTTCTTTTAAATAGAAAAGACATCCCAGAAAAGGCAGATTATTATTTGTATAAATCCTAATCATATATTATAAGGCAACTTATTTGATTTAAACTGCCATAGTGAGGTGAATGAAGCTTGTTAAGATTGTATAGTATATGGGGGGGGGAGGGGGAGAAAAATAAACATTTTGATGAAGCACCTGACCATTTCCACTGGTTGCCAGCAAATTCATCTAGTCTCTTAAACCTGAATTATCCTTCCTCCTTCTGTTATGTTTCTTCACTTTCTTCCTTTAAATCTTTTCTGAAATGCACTTCTATCTGTTTCCCCTCCACAACTAACCTCCCACCTCTTGATTCCATAAAGAATAGACAAACATTCTTTTCATTATACTATATATAAATGTTTTTTAAAGTTCTGGAACTTAGAGAAAACATACGCCTAACCCACACACTCAAAACTGCTTATTTTTCAATCTATTTCTAGCTTCTCCTCTCCTCTCCTCTCTTTTCTGTATGTTATCTATGGCTTGATCCTACAAGCTGCTGAGGACCCACAGCTTCCACCAGATTCAATGGAAGTTGCACATGCTCAGCACCTCCTAGAATATGACCTTTACACCAACAGTCTAAAGCACCAAGCATACAGAGCAGAGTTGTTAATGTTTTACACAGGAGTTGTTTGGGTTATAAAACTTACAAGGAGTTCAGATGTGGCACAGTTCTTACAGTCCTTCAACCGCTGCATAACTGACAGAACGTACAGGATCTAGAGGTGTTGCTATATTGAGCTTGCAATGTACAAGGTACAAGGAGTCCGTAGTAGCAAATACGGCACATACAGCCAGTGGACCTTGTAAGCTCTATAGCAGTCTGAAAAGTCACTTGGAAAGTTAGCTGAAGTTGCGCCTACAAATTTTAACTCCTTAAGGCAAAGAAAAAAGGCTATTAAAAGACAAATGAATATATTAAGGCAAAGTAGAGTTGAGTGGACATATCAGTAACTGGAAAAAATTCTGACAAGAATTTTGTAGTTAGTAAAGAAAATGACCATTTAAGAGCAAGGAATTAAATTTAAATTTATAAGAACCCAGGCATTAGAAAAGATGGTATTATGTATTTAATGGCTAAATTACCCAAACTCTGCTTCTACAGTTGATCTAATTGATATGATTCTGGAAAATAAGTAAGGCTGATCTCTCTCCTTTACTACTTTTTTTGAATACTGGAATACTTCTATTTGTAGGATCTTGTAAGTCCAGGATCTCTTGTTCTAATTCACCTCCAATTTAGCAGAAAATAATCACTTTTGGCCTCAAAACCATCATACTAATTAAAGCTGGTCACGGGTGTGGGGGAGTTCATACTCTTATGTGGCTTTTAGAGTAGAGGCCAAAATCAAGCTTATAGTGGAGACTGAGGGAATGTTTTCCCTGCCACAACAGCAGGGATCGATGCAGTGGGGTTGACTGAATGGGTCTCTGATCCCAGAAGTGCTCTCTGGTCATTGCAGTGCAGTAAAGACACTATGGTACAAGTGTAAGTAAGTCAACAGGAGATACACTGGCAGCCGTATAGACCAGCCATATCTGAAATTTTAATTGGCTAGGACTGAGACTGCTCAAACACTAGATTTACTAAGATTCTAATCTCTGCAAGCTTTTAATATTCATTTTTCTTCTTCTTTGCATCAGAGGTCCACAATCCTTCTTGTTTTCCAGTCTTACAAACTCAGTGTAAAATTCAACCTTCTCACTCTCTCCCACACATACTCAGTATCTTTGGACAAGGCACTTTTGAAATACAAGCATCTGGAGAAAAAAAAATTCATATTTTAAATAGTCGTGCGGTGGATTATTTTTAAATCTAGTATCTCAAAAATAGCTTAGATTAAAAAATAAGGATTTGTTTTATTCATTTACTCTTTATGACAGCTTATTTGAAGAATCTTTCAAAAGGTTGGGTAGTTCATTCTGAATTTGTTTTCTACCCTTTGCTCCATCAGCAGGTCTCTGCAAAATTATTTTATTTTGTATTAAAATCACTTCTACAGCATAGTGGATTTACCTAATTTATAATCAAAATAAATTACTTGCATCAAATCTTATAATCTAAGGCCCTGTTCCTACAAACCTAAGAATTAGATAAATTCAGGGAGGAGAGGTCCATCAATCGCTATTAGCCCAGATGGTTAGGGATGCAGCCCTATGTTCTGGGTGTCCCTAAAATCTTTGACTGCAAGAAGCTGGGATTGGATGACACGGGGTGGAACACTTGATAAAGTGCCCTGTCCTGTTCAGTCTCTCTGAAGCATCTTGCACCAGCCACTGTCTGAAGACAGAATACTAGACTAGATGGGCCAATTGTCTGAACAAGAAGGGCTATTCTTGTGTTCTTATATGAATAGAAATAGCAGAAGTAGTCCCATTTGAAGTCAGCCAGAGTTCAAAATGTTTTCTAGTGCTTTTTGCCACTTTATAAGGGGCAGGATAAGAAAGGAGAAAAATGAAATTTAGTTTACTGAACTAATTTCAGTTATTTGTGACTTTTTGAAAAATAATATCCACCTCTCCTCCCAAAATCTCATATTTCAAAAATTTCTTGTCCAATAAAGTTACATACTTGTAACTGTTGGTCTTCACAATATGATGCAGAAGGGTGTTCTATTTGGGTGCGCATGCCCATGCACTAGAGTAAGAACACTTTTCCTAGCAGTAACTACCCACTGGGTCACAGCTCATGTCCTGCAATCACAGCCGCTCCCTCAGCTGTGTAGGGGTAGCGTCGCCACAACCCCTCAGTTCCTTCACACCAAAGACGACAAAGAGGCAGATCCAATAATGAATCCTTTTCTTATCTCTGGTCAAAAGAGTCCCATAGGTCCAGGGGGAACAGACTCAGTGGTCACTTGCAACTGAGACAGTAAGGGAGCAGGAGCCATTGTTGGGACCAATGCTCTAACTCTGGAGTGGGTAGAGGAGCAGGAGCTCAGGGACTAAAGAGCATCCCGAGGAGAGCAACAGGCATACAGATAAGGTCTTATAGCCAGTAGGCACCTTGTCAAGAGCCCGATCCAATCTGTGGAACAGATGCCGATCTCAGGACTGACAGTGATTTGAGGATGATCTCTGGCACCTATCTGACAATGATAGGGAGGATGACCTCAACCGGATCTTGAGGCCCCCAGTGGTGCTTTGGCAACAATGGGGCAGCCAGCCCTGAATGAGATAGTGTCGATGTTGAAGAGGAGTGGAGAATTGGGACCTGATGCACCAAATGAGATACATCGGCACCGAGGCGGGAAGTGAAGTCGACGATGGGATCAAGACAATGACAGTGTCAAAGGATGCACCAGAACTGAGGGGGACGTTGGTGTAGGGCCTGACCTCATTCCATATTCTGCGTCCCAGGCAGTGTGAGCTGCAGTACTGATGGACCCAGCAAGTCTGTGACACAGCTGGAAGGTGTCAAGGGCACAAAAGAAGGCGAGCTGGTAGGAGCCATAGCACCAGAGAACTCCTGAACCAGGAGAGTCTGGAATTGAGAGGCAAAGCAGGTCACCTGGTGGCACTGATATGGTCAGTGTTGGTGCTGATGTTGTTGGGATTGGACTCAACGGACACCCTGTAGCCAAAACCGGAGTGACAGTACAAGCCCTTACTGCTCTCCGCATGGTACCAGGCAGCAGCTGAACAGAGCTGCTTCATCTTATGTGCCAGAGGGAGTACAGTGCTGGTCAGGACTCGTCCTAGAAGAGAAGGAATCATCCCCCTGAGAACTAGGATGGTCCCGACTCATTTGATGGGACCTCTTCCTTGCCACACCAGAGGAGGGTGAAGAGACTCATTCTTCTTGGGGGAAACACCAGAACCCAGCCATGGGGTAGCATCACGTGCCATATCTGAAGATGACTGATGATCAGATGAGGGCCTTGGTGCCAAAGGGGGTCTCCTGGACTGCTCCAGAAGCTGCTTTTTCAAGTACAAGTCTCTAGCCACAGGAACCCTCTTTGTGAATGACTTCTCTAGGGAACACCTCTCTCTAATGTGTTCCTCACCAAGACACAACAAGCCCCTTTTGTGGGAATTGCTGTTGGGGATGGCTCCCCTACACAATAGATAATGCTAGAAAACTGATTAGGACATCACATGGGGTAGACAAATACTCTACTAACAATAAACTAATACTTAAATTAAGCCTAAGATATTATATACAAGAAAAGGTCTCAGAAAACTGCAAGTGAAAGTGTGAGGTGAAGATAACACATGGAGCTCCAGCTCTAGGCATGAGGAGGGAGAAGGAACTGAGGGGCCTGGGCAGCACAACCCTTATATGGCCAGGGAAAGGCTATGGTGACAAAACATCAGTGCAACCCCTAGCTAAGTTCTCCAGTTCCAGTACGCAGGGCACATATATCGGCATGGAATACCTGGCTGTATCTACACTAATAAGAATTAAACTTTCACCAAAACATTTCTCTCTGCCAAAAGACATACATAGACAATAACTGGAGGCTATGATTTTGAGAATGTTGGAGAGGTTGAGGTTGGAAAAAAAATCAGACATAGTGAAAATATATTTATTCTCTCAGCTATAGAGCTGCTGCTGTGGTTACATAATTTATAATAAGAACCATCTTAGCCAAGTCCCCAGTGTAAATAAGCAATTGTTCTCAATGGATTTTATTTTGTAAAATGAAGATTGACTGGCATAAAAATATAACACCATATTCTTACCATACAGGCTGTACTCCAGATATCAGCAGGCGTACTGTAACCTGCTCCTATTAAAACCTCTATGGATCTATACTGTCTTGTCTGGATGTCTTCTGTGAAGTGTTTATGCTAAAATGGAAAGAACTGCATTAATGGAAAAAAGCTGAACAATAAAAAGGTTTGTTCTAAATAATGAAGGCCAAATACTTTAAATAAGATTTTTATACTTACCACCCAGCAAGCATTTCCCAGATCAGCAATTTTAACTCTAATTTTATCTGCATTTCTTGGATCCAGGGGATTCACCAATAAGTCTGCAGCACGGGTTTTTGCTACTACAAACAAGAAGTAGAACAGTTAGTATCCATGGCATGGTTTTCATTACCAATAAACAACTCTAGTTTGGCACTTCATCCAGTTTCTTAAAGACTTGGAGGTACTGAAATCATTAGCTGACAGTTAGGAGAATGGAAAGTGACACTCTAGTTTCCCTACCTGTTTCTAATACAGCACATTAGATTATTAAAACAAAGAATTTTAAAATGTCTTACAACATGCATAATTTTGCAGGCTGAAAATTCACCCATTCTCATCCTATATTACCAGTGAAAAATTTTACTCATGATTTTAATCTTTCCCTAATATTTCACTCAAGATAAAAGATATCTAACATGTAAGAGTTACTTTATTAAGATACTGCTAAATGTCCATTCACAAATACAACTCTCTTTCCACAATAATAATTTTGCTACTTACAAATTAGCTTGCATTGGAAGATGTAGAATTTACATGAAAGATTCTCATACAGATTATAAATTGCTAGGTTCTATGTGCTAAGAACAAAATTATTAACACTGTGGTCTACCAATAGCTCAGATATACTAGAATGTGGGGACCAGAGTCTGAAATTCATGTTGGTGTTGCATTCCTGGACCAACAAGAATTGAGAAAGAAATGTTCATCAACAGTCATCTGAGCCTATCAAATCTTTTTCTTGTATCAGTTTCCAAATGTGCATATTAAGTGGATATTCACCATCATTCTCTAGGTCCTAGGAACATAGATTCTAGAAAGGGAAAAAATCTTTTAAGCTATCTAGTTCATATCCTTGCCAGCCAGTAAGGGATATCCTTTGTCCTTCTGCTTTCCTTGACCTGGGAAAGCAGTGTACCATCCTGTTCTCCCTATCTAGATCAGATGATCTATGATTCTTTTATAGCACCCCCATCACTATAATACCGAAGTATCGATTCTGAGCCATAATTTCATAAATCAAGTATCAAAGTAACTTTCCCCTCCTTTCCCTTGACTGGTCATCTTTCAATGCTTACTTTTCTTTCACTATTTAAGCCTACTGTTGCCTGCCTCTCCCCAATCTCTATCCTTTAACTCATCAAGTGCACAATATTATCAGGAACTCATTTATTTGCTATTCACTATGTTCAAAGACTGCTCTGCCTGGCTCTGTTCCACAGCCACATTTATAACAATTCACAAAGCTCTAGCTGTTCGCCAATCTCCTACAGAATTTTTAAATGAAGCTTGCTAAACAGATCATCACCTCGCTCTAAAATAACCTTTCCAAACCACCAGCACTTTTTGTCTCAGCCATTCATACCAAAAATGCAAACTCAAAACTTGTTTTTCCAAGGGCTCACAAGCCCATCTGAGGTTTACTGCTCAATGCTAACTAAACTAACCGTCCGGTCTCTATTGTACTGTTTTTAATTGATATGTTCATTTGTCACAAACCAGTGCTCACATTCAGCTCCCACTCCTAATTCAGATCAAGATGTATTTTATTAGGAGTCACTCTTGATACTGCCCTCATTTCAGCTCTCCACCCAGATTCCACTCATTTGGTATTTTCTCTTCCCCCTCTTCTACTTTAGTTTTCCCTTGAAGGATCATGTATGGTTATTGCTTCTGCCAGTATTGCTTTCTCAGTGGATCTGGATGCAGCAACAAAAATAACCCACTCTTTGGTTCACATTCTGCACCTACTGGACCACATGAAAGCTATTCTGTCTAGGAGCAGCACAGGTGCAATTCTTCTCTGCTGATGTGTTGGGAAGGAAAGAGAGGTAAACTGCCAAGCAGTATGTCTCACAGGGGGCACACAACATTGAGTATTATAGGAGATTCTGGAATGTTGCACAGCCCACGGATAGCTCTGCGGAGCCAGGATAGGAATATGAGCAGTCCAGAATCTAAAGGACATGAATGAAGATGGTGTTCCCCCCAGACTGTGCAAAGACAAAGCACTATTTCACTAGGTCTGTGCTGCTCCTGCTCGTAACACTTTGTGGAACAGCAAAACCAGAGTGTAAGTAACCAAAGGTATATCCCACTCAGGTTTTCCTACTACTGCTGAGTACCATGTGCGGGATGAGCCCCAGTATAAATGTGATTCTTCTGTAAAGGAATTTCAAGTAGGGTGAAAAACAAAAGGCAGAGCATGCAGGACAAGATGGAATAATTGCAAAACTCTGTAATCGACAGAGCCATTCTTCAGCAAATAGCTGCTAACCATCACTTCTAAAGAACAGCTAACTACTGATGGGCACTTCTAAAGCACCAATACTTTATGATGTACTACCAAACTTTTAGTAAGGAGCACCCATAAAAATGTCCCATCACAGTGGAATATTCATGAGGCAATCCCTTAGTATGGTACTTCCCCCAAACAATCATTTCTACATCCTTCCCCACCAGAAAACTAACTTCTTCCACTTCCATCCCAGTCCAGTAACTCTCCCAACCACAACGAAAGTCCTGTGGCACCTTAAAGACTAACACATTTCTTCAGGCATAAGCTTTCGTGGGCTGCAACCAGACAAAGTGGGTTCGAGACCACGAAAACTTATGCCCAAAGAAATTTGTTAGTCTTTAAGGTGCCACAGGACTTCTGTTGGTTTTGCTACGTACAGACCAACATGACCACCCTCTAGAACTTATCTTCAACCATGGCTCTCCATCCTCCCACAAATGTACCACTAGGTGGCTCCTGCAGTACTGACTACTGCATATCCCTGTGGCTCAAGAATCTTTGGAAGTTAATGATATGAAGCTTAAATTTAACTGACTCCATTTTAATAAAAAAAATGTGATGAGGGAGAGGGACGGAGGATGCTCCAAGCCCATTACAGTGGAAGTAGCACCATGGGGTTTCCTCACCACTACTACATTTTAGCCTAGTGAGTGGTTTATTGGAGGGTGGAGGGGGGGGAAGTGTTAATCTTCTTAATCAAACAGAAGAGAAACTTACTTTTATTATTTTTTGTTTGTTTGTTTGTTTGTTTGATTGTTTGTTTGTTTAAAAAAATGAAAGGTGATTCATGGAACCAGAGGCTGGTTCAGTTAACAAGGAGGCCCACTAGCTCCCTCCATCTCAGCGCAAAGCACATATCATACTGACTCTAGTAACATGTACTGGTAAACACTCCAAATACACGAATGTCTATGCATATGTCCACTTAATTTACATGGCACTGTACTCCACATCTATCTGTGTGCTTACATGATTCTCATCCCTGTAGCTCTGAACACCTGAGCAACAATTTAGCTGATCCTTAAAAATATATTAAATATGCAGGAATTAAAGTGAAGAGAGTTTCCTACTCTGGCTTCATAATTAAGGTATAACTGACAACTTCAACCATCCAAATGGATGAAATATTAAATTTAAAATAATGATACTTGAGATTTAATATTAACATAATACATGGAGTAAATAAGCAAAAGAGTCTAGTTTAAAATAATTTCACCAGCACCCAAACTAAAAGTAAGCTCTCAGTGAGACCTCATGGACTAGGCTTATGGCACTCATACAACGTGTAACCCCATCAAAGTAGGATTTCATCTTCAGTTCTGAGATGCATGAAGCATTTACAGGAGGAGGCAAGTACTTACTTTTTGGCAAATCTCCAGTACTAGATGCTGAGACTGTTCTGCTTCTATCATGAGATGGGCTGCTCTCATCTCTTTCGGTTACAGATGATCCCTCAGAAACAGCTGAGCCACAAGCTACAGATTCTAAAGCTCCAGAGAACATTGAAGACGAAAATTCGGAGAACTGTGACTCAGGAATTTTATGACGTCCATTTGGCAATTCACCATTATATTGTTCGTAGGAGCTACTGTAAGAATAATCACTTTTTGAATTTGGCTCATCAAGATTATACTCCTCAGGGTTTGGGCATTCTTCCTCTTCCTCATCTTCATCTTCAATCTGTTGTTCCAATAAGAATGGGCCATTTACAATATGGCCATTTGTTTTAGGGGATTCTATCCACGTAGGGTCAGTGTTGACAAGATCCTGTTCAACATCATCATCCTTCTCAGTGTTTTCTTTCTCTGTGTCTTCTTTTTCCTCCTGATCTTCTGCATCGCCTTAAGAATGAAATGAACATATTAGATCGTACATCAATATGAGTTTTCATGATCCTTAACTCCTCAATAACTACTGGACTTAGATGTAAAGTAACACTGAATATTACTTGAATACATAAAGATTTTCAACTTTAAAGTTTTTGTTTCATTTATTAGGCATCTCATTTCACCTTTTTTTTTTTTTTGGAAATGCTTGTGTTCTACAACTCTGATTTTTTTCCATTTCCATCCTTACTGTTTTAAAAAGTTATTTTTCAGCAAAGCTAACAACTGATTATGATTATTCACAATTTGTATTTCAGTAATGCCCAAAGGTCACATTGTACTAGGTGCTGCACTAACACTCAGGAAGAAACGGTCCATCCTCAAAGAGCTCACAGTCTGCAGCCCTGATCTCTAAGGTATGGACTGCTGTACCTGTGTAAAGTCTCACTGACTTCAAAGAGGCTCTGCAAGGCCTAATGATCTGCCCATTCAGGACAGCTTGAAGAATCGGAGTCTATCCTGAAATAAGACACGTGTCAACATAAAAAATCAGCAGGAGAGAATGAGGGAGGAAGGACAAAAGTAATCATAAATAAAATCATAAAGTCACATAGTTGTGCACAAATTAGTGACTCCAAATCTATTTGTTAGTATAAATAAATGAAGCATCACATAAGGACCGGCTGAAATGTGTCTCAAGAAGGGATCTGAAGAAGGCAATGCCTTAATGACCAGTTCAAGGGGAACGTTCTATGTGTAGGGCGCAGGTTGAGAGAAAGCATTAGTAAGGCTGAGGGAGAAGACTATAAATAAACATTCAAGACTGGCAGAATGGAGTGGTGGCAATGAGTTAAGAAGCAAGAGTGGATAAGCAGGGAAGGGAATAGTTGTGGAAGTCCTTGAAAATAAGAACAAGAACCCTGAATTTGATACAATGACAAATGGGGAGCCAGCAGAGGGACTCAAAGAAATGCAAGAAATGTGAGAGATGCCCAGAAGGAGGAACAAGAAAGGTGATCTCAGCAGCAGCTTTTTATCTGGAATGAAGAGGGGCAATGTGAAGTTTGAGGAGGCCAGAGAGAAGTGGTTACAGCTGTGGTTTTCAAACTATTTTCATTTGTGGATCCCTAAAAAGTTTCAAATGGATGTATGGACCCCTTTGGGAATCTTAGGCATAGTCTATGAACCCCCAGGGGTCCATGGATCACAGGGTGAAAACACTGGGTTACAATAATCAAGATATGACATAATGAGAGCCTGAAACAGAGTTTTTAGCATCATGGGCATCTTAGAAATGTTATGGAAGAAGCAGTAGGATTTGCAGATAACAGTAACAAATTACTTGGATGTGCATTGAAAGGAAGAGGTGGAATCCAGAATGACTCTATAGCTACATTAATTTGATGTAATTAAGATTCAACTTTTTGTCCTATTACTTCCTCAGGATGCTTGGTAATGTCAGCACTTGTACTAATAATCGGATTTTCAGGATCCAAGTAAAACGATTTTTAATATTTAACTGAAGTCTCTTTAATTAAGGTTGTTTTCACCTCATCGCCATTTGATCAGAGAAAACCAATTCAGCGCATTTTATAGTTTTTAACTATAAGCTTAATTTATTATACCCCCTAAAGGACATAGTACAAAAACCAGACTGAGGTTACAATGTAGATGGAATTAATCTAATCAAGGAGTGCACAATAATACAAATGAAAAATGGTTAACTAAAAAGGAAACAATGAGATCAACAATTTATCCAATCAATGTAGGGGCACAGTCAATAATCAACTCATAAAACTAATATAATACCAATGATTAAATGGCTTATTTAGTCTCTCTCTCTCACACACACACACGCACGCACGCGCGCGCGTGCGCGCGTACACGCTCTCTTGTGCTCCCCCTCTCTCCCCCCGACTGACTGACTGACTGCAAATAGGATAGGACAAGTCTTTCCTGGGAGGCATCCCTGCACAGATCTTTATATATTCTGTTAAGGAAACAAAAAGAAGCAAGATTACTCAGCAAAAGAAAAAGGATTTACTCTTCTGGCTCAGATCTGTCATGCAGAGTGTTATCTGCTGTTCAATCAGCTGATCTGCAAAGTCTTTGTCTCTACTTTCTTTGTGAGGGGAAAGCTGAAGACGTGTTAGCCATCTGGTTGTTATGGTGGTGATCTCAGGAGGAGCACACTTATTCCTGGACTATCCGGTCCTTTAAGGTTGAAATTCAAGTGGATAAGTTCTCCCAGGAGAGACCTCTTCAGTAATCTTTTGATCAAATTGGGGATCACAGATTCTGCATCCCAACTTTACTGTCCAACCAATCCTGAATGAGTGAGATCAGTCTAACCACTCTTGGGGCCCTCCTTCTTTATCACATCCACAAGTCCATGTGTTTTTTACAAGCAAAAAATAAAGGAATAACAGATGATAGCCCCACCAATACTGTGTCAAACCCTCTTTATCTGTGTCAACAGTAAGGGCCCATGAATGTCTTCTTGACCATTAGGGACTCACCACTTTCCTAGTCATCACTTATGACCCATTATCCTCTGACTTAGAAAAGTTGTTCCTTACCCATTCACACTTTCTCATGGTATGCAAGACCTCCTGACCACAGTAAGAAATTACAAGAACAGTCACTCTTTCTGGGAAACTAGAGAAGTACGTGAAAGATTCTTTTGCTCTATCGAAGTTCAAGGTCAAACTGCTTCAAAAGTTATTTATTAAATCCCATTAACATAAACTTACCAACAATATAACAAACTAAAGTTTATATTTAACCTCTGCATTACTATTGGGCTATATGTCTTACACACTGAATTCTCTGTTATATTTTCAATGTATGCTTTTGCGCTATTTGATGGCTGCATTGTTAGCAACATTTTTAGTACTTTCCACATTAAGTCTGTCACCATTGGATGTCACCATTTCTTTTCCAATCTCTATTAAAAGAGGATGTGTAGGACAAAGAAAAGTTATTACCTGAACAATAAAAGGAGTTCTTCGAGATGTGTTGTCTACATGAGTATCCCAGTGAAGGTGTGTGAGCATGCTATGTGCCCACAATCAGAAATTTATTTGCTATTAGCACCTGCCTGATCCATGGACGTGGCATGATTATCTCTATGCCTCATAGGAGGGATATAAAGAGTGGTGTAGGACTAATCAATTCTCAGCTCCTTCTCTATCCTGGTCCTATTTTAATAGAAAGGTACTCTGAAGCATTAGGTAAGGAGGACAGGATGTGGAATATACATGGATAACACATATTGATGAACTCTAGTTACTGTACAGATAAGTGATTGCTCGTGTGTATCCATTGTAGATGACTCCCAATCAGTGATCTACTTTTATTGGTGAGTGTTCAGAGTCTTGTTACCTGCCACAGCCTGGACAACTGCACTATCAAAAGAGGAATTTGCTCTACAAGACTGTACAAAGGCATAATGCATAGAAAACGTGTCTGGACCCTCTCTGAGACAACTTTACAGATATCCACAATGGGAATGTTTTTCAGGGCAGCCACTGAGGTTGCGTGAGACCTGGTTGAGCAAGCCCTAAGAATAGGTGTCAGTCGATAGTGGTGAAAGTCTTGGAATTTGTACCTGGGATAAATATATATCTCGTGAGAATGGTGGGATTCGGGTTCATTACACACCCACAAATCTCAGGACTACTGCTGGCAAAGGAGTGTGGTCTCTGAAATGAAGTGCTTTGTACCAACTTATATGGTGCTGACTGTTTATTGGTGCCAAGTATTTCCTCAGAGCCAATGGTATTATTGGTGCAGACTGTTTACCTAGTGCCAGAGACAATGGTTTACATCCGTGGTTCCTAACCTTTTTGGCTCGAGGGCCACAAATATAATTTTAAGAACCCCGAAGGACAACCAGTCCATTGAATTAAAATGTAATTAATTAAATTCAAATTGAAGTTTTAATTAAAATTAATTGATAAATTAATTAAAATCAATTAATTAAAATTTTAAATATATAGACTGGTGACCCTTCAGAGTTGTAAAAATTGTATTTGTGGCCCTCGAGCCCAAAATATTTTTTTAAAATTTGAAAAAAAATTGAGAATGGTTTTATAAAAAAAAGAAAAAAGGGGCTGGATGCCCACGAACAGGGCCAGCTTGTGGGTCGACGTGTGGGCCCTAGCAGCAGTGTGGCCCATGCTCCTGCTCCCACTCCCCATGGCTGTGCCAGCCCTCAGTCCCCAGCAGCAGTCCCCTGTAGTCACGCCACATTCGGCTGCCCTGCAGCCGTGCCATGCTTGTGGCCCTGGAAAGCCCTGAAGCCCTTGACTCTGCCCCCAGCCTTAATGTGGCCCTCGCCAGGACTGGAGGGCAGGCGGGTGGCTGCAGGTCGGCTCCCAGCCAGTGGCTGGGCAGCACGGGCCATTTTAAAAAGCCTTGCAGGCCACTTTTGGCCCGCAGCCCAGGGGTTGGGAACCCCTGGTTTACATGGTGTAGAAGGTTTTCCCGAAGCCAATGGAACAGCTGTAGTCAGCACTGACTTCTTTAGTAATTGAGGGCTATGCTCAGAGGAATTCTGGGTGCAGACACGTTTTGTCTTGATACTGAACTATCATTATCTTCTACCTTCAAAGCCACCCCAGTACACTTATTGTGACATTACGTGTCCATAGCTGCAGAGAATTTCACCTTCTTCCTTCTGCCTTTCAGATTTAAGGGGGAAGAGGTCTGCTCCTCATCATCTTAAAAGTCTGTCTCCCACCACCCTTTCTTAACTCCTCTGGAGACTTCCTACCATATTCCTGTGAGGAATGTGCCCTAGAACTAACGGGTACAGTGTTCAATGGGTCACTCTTCAATCTTGAGGTACATTGCACAAGGGATCAGAGGGATCCAGATCTGAGGCTCTCCATGTGGAACAAGCTAATGAATACATTTATAACCTTGCTTCCCTGATTTTTTTTGTTCTCTTAGGTAACTATTTGCAGACATGACAATTGGAAGAGATGCGCGACTCCCCTAAACAAAGAAAGGCAGGCATGTGATTGTCACTGAGGGGAAAAGCCCCAAACCAAAGTCAAAAAAATTTAAAACTAGGGAATTTTGGCATCACCAAAGAAAACTTCACTCACTGAAAGAATAGATTAAAGAGACAAGAAAAAAATGGGGGTGGAGGGGGGGATGTAAAGCTCTTTGAATAAAACTTCACTATTTACATCTACAGCCATGAGGCCAACTGATATATTAAACTTTCCTTAGAGTTGGCAGAAGTTGATTTTTTAATGTAATTTCAACAGATAATATCAATGTTCCTTTAAAGCTTTTTTTATTCCACTCAGTTTAAATTTTCAGTCAAGAGGTGTCAGGCAATAATTATTTAATGACAGTAGAAACAGATTAAAGAAGTTAAAGATTTGTAATTATTAAAACACAAATTGTCAATATCATGTCCAGATATCCTTACATTAAACTCCTAACAATTTTTCAAGAAGCATTTTTCTTACTTTGACTCTCTGTAAACTGTGACTATTATCAATGAATCCATTTATGTTAGTCTGTGAATATCCAGTGAAATGTTTACCAACATTTAAATCCAACCCTTCTAAGCCTAACTATATTATCTACAAAGAACACTATCCTAACACTATCTAAAAGCATTTACAAAAAAAATAAAAATAAAAACCCCCTGCTATCTCACATGCATAGGCCTATGTGCAGCTACAGGACAAGCACCTGACGAGCAGTAAAGAATAAATGTTATCATTCGTCTCTCTCACCATCGCCAATAAAAGAAATTATTTCATCCACCTCACTTCTTTAATATCCTGCGACTGACACAGTTACGACGACACTCCATCCAATATAAAACCTATTCGTTTTAGAGAGTTTGTGGGATTAATTAAAAATTAAAATAAACCCATCTCGGAAAGTACAATTAAAGATCCATTTCAGACTACAAATTAGTTTCAGTATCAATAAAATAGAAGTTACCATCATCATTCCCAGTCTCTTCATCTGCCACCTCCTCTAAATCAGCAGTTTTTAGCTTGACTTCTGGGTGGTACTCATCTTCTTGCTCATTTGATAGTACAGCTGAGGTTACATTTTCTTCTATTTTTTTCCTTTCAGCTTCTCGCTCCAATTCTTCTATTTCCTGCAGGCGTTTCTCTAGTAGCTCAGCTTGCCTCTTCTGTTTTTTTTTCAGTTTTTTCTTTTTGTTTTTAGATATTTTCCCAACCTACAACATTTAAAGAAGATAAAGTCAATTGATTATTCTTTCAAGCATCTCACACCAAAGTTTAGTTATTTTATGATAGCTTATTATTTACATGTAGTTTTTACTCCTAACATTTTTTACTCCATTTTTACTTTTAATTAGGTATCTTTTGAATTTTGAGTTTTCCGATATACATGGAAGTTTCTTCTTGTGGTCATTCAAAATTATTGATTAAGTGGGAAATGAAGGGCAAAATTCTGCTCTCAGATGTTCATGTGTCGACACCATAATCTTCAAGCAACTTGCAGCACAGTCACAAATAGATCACAGAAACTCAATGGGCCTGCGCACAGTGCATAACATTAAGTATGCAAGATCAGGATTATTCCACAAGAAAGATGAAAAATGGCAATTCTCAACTTCATTCCACATGAGGCTATTATTACAGCTTTAGAGACTGCTCAAAAATGCATAAAAAGTCATGAGAGGGTAAATATTTTGCTCAAAATGCAATTATGTGTTTTGCCTGCAGTCCATACTTAATTCTCTTTTAAAACCAATTTATCATTACTGTGAAAGAAAAGAATATTCATCTTAAAGAATCGCTAAACTACTGTTGGTATAACTTGCTACAAAATCATGAGAAATGAGCAAAGACTGCAGAACTACACGTAAAGTGCTCATTTAAGGACAAAAGATATAGTCAGAGGACCCTTCTATATGGAATAGGAAATGCCAGTATTCTAACAGTTAATAATAACTACAGGACAGAAAGATGCTTTAGTTATGAGTTACATAAGTGTACTTACAGGCTTTTGTTGAGGAGCAGTACTCACTAAAAAAGAAAAAAATACAGTCAAACTCATAGAAGAAGGTAAGTACATTTTTACAAGAGGATTCTAGAGCAAAACATAAAATATAATCTATTGCAAATCAGCATTTTTTTATATTTATCAGTACACGTTAGTAGTTTGCTTCCTTAAAAGTGCCCACCAATCTAAAACAATTAGTTGTCTTCACTGGAATAAAAATGATATGCAGCAGATTCTCCATCACTGGCAATTTTTAAACCAAGAGAGGGTGTTTTTTCCTAAAAGGAATGTTGTTATTCAAACAGGAATTAATTCAGGAAAATCCTGTGGCCTATACAGGTGGTCAGATATCTGAGGCCTGGTTTACACTATAGGGTTAGGTCAATATATGGCAGTTTACATCGACCTCCTGTCTGTGTCTACACTACGATGGTGCTCTTGCCAACGTAAGTCGCCCACTTAATAACATCAACTGTGAGAGAGGAATAGTGTTTTGGTCAATGTGATTAGGGTAACCACAGTTTCCACGGAGATACTGTGTTACTTACATCGCCTGTTGGCTGTCTGCCCCACACTGGGCTGATAGCAGGAGTTCCTCTCACTCCCCTTGACTTTGACAGGCTGATCTACCAGCTAGGCATGGATCTCACAGCTGGGGACCCTCTGCCCCAGGACTGAAAGCAGAAAACCTATCAGAAGTGTAATTGATGTGCTTGTTAATTTTACGGCTGCTATTATTGCACATTTTGTCTCAGCCGTCAGCCCCAGGGAGGTGGGCTCAGCTCCACATGGCTGTCGGTGCCCCACACTCCGGCTGTCAATGTCCCTGGTGAGGATATGCACCAATGGCAGAAAAGGGCAGTGTGGATGCCAACAACCGATTTAATTTCTGCAACGGCTATAGGCTGACCTAATTTAATTTGACCTAATTTTGTCAAACTTCCCCAAGGCAAATTAATCTGACTCTATGAACAGAGAGGGGCACAAAACATATCATTTCAATTTTTCCTGGGGGTCTTAGAGAGCAGGGTCAGTCATGTGCTAAGTTAATTTTGATCTTGGTATTAACTAGGAAATGGCATAGAAGAAAAGTCTAAAAACTCCTGAAAACACCAACTAATTATAAAGCAAAAAAACTAAGCGAACCTCTCTGGGCATGAGCAGAGGTCCCAATATTGCAGGTAACTATGCAAAGAAAAGAAGTGAGGCCATCTGAGACTGCAAAGCCCTTCTACAGCTTCAGTTCTAAACAGCTGATTCAGTCTGAGTGCTTCTCGGATCTAAAAGGGGAATGGCTTTTCAGCAGGTACCCGAATTTCAAACCATCACGCCACATTGCTCACAAGTGGAGTTATGTAAAGAGCTGAATACTACATTCATCTTCAGTTAGTGATGGGAAAGTAATGATTACAACTGGCTAAGAACAAACAATATAAAGAAATCCATCAAATATCTTCAGTCAAGAATGTTAAGTTTGCACAGTCACTCATTCAGAAGTCAAGAAACAACATTAAGGTTTCTTTACATGCAACTACTACATAGACTTCAGTTACATGATCACACGTTATTTCAAAACCAGCACACGTTATTTTTTTGAAAACTTTAAATATGTGTCTAAAATCATACATAGAATATTCCAGATGGCTGAACCATTCTTGCTCAAACTTTTTAAAAAAATTGTCTTCAGGCAAAGACTCAGCCTGAAAAGTTTTAGTCTAAACAATGAATGTTTTGGAAAGCTCTGAAGGTCTGAAAACATCATGGTGGATTATGGAAACATTTATGGAACCTTAACTGTAAAGGTTGCGGGACTCCTCCTGTCCACATTATTAAAATACAACTCAACTATTGCTCCCTAAATATTTTTCTGTAGTCCAGCATAATAACTTCCTTAAATATTATCTTTTCCCCATTCCTGCAGCTTGTATATTGGATTGAAAATTGACCAGGAGCCATGAGACTGATGACCAGAATAAAGCCATACTTCATCTAAGTATCCTGTAACCATTTCATTGAGAACTCTCTTACCCATCCAATCTGTACAAATCTTTTATCATTAAAAAAAAAAAAGATACAGCCCCATCTGAACCCTAGACAAATTTCACAAACTATTTTATATGTGAGCGGGAGGAATAACTAAATCAGGACACTGATGTATGTACAATACATTCACTTTTAAAGGGTGAAAGACCAGGGAATCCAAGACTTTGTGACATCACTAGCTATAATACCTAGCCATCAGACAATCTGAAATTTAAGAGAATGAACTTGGGATAAAATTGGAAAACAATTTAGATCAAGTTATTTATTGTGAATACTGCAGGATGGCAGAGTTCTAGTGCTGCTAAAAGCTCTCAGATGAGTTCTCAACTTGAAAAACATGAAAGATTGTTTCAACACAACACTTTTCTATATTACACACACTGAATGATGGGAACACACAAATGTGAGAGACAGAAAACATCCCTCAGATGGCTTTCCTGTAATCCAAATTAATAAATACATTAACTCAGAATACACTAAAGTCGCTAACATTCACACATTTAATTCAATCATTATAACATATATAATATTCATTAACTAGAACAAGTTAATTATTACTATTAGCATCAGCATTCCAATACAGTTTTACTTACAGCAAGTTTAATTCTGTTACTGTACCTGCTGAGCCAGAAGGAGGAGGAGCTCCAGCTTTTTGCCACTCTGTAGCTTCAGCAGCCATTCTACGCACATAGGCATCATCCACACACATCAAGATATTTTCTGGTTTTATATCAGTATGGATGATCTTGCATTTGCTGTGTAGATAATCTAAACCCTGCAGGACCTGGATACAACAAAATCAGCTGAATAATAATTTCATTAGTCTGACCAAGATTAATATATACATTGTCTAATTCTTTAAAGAATAATTATTCTAATTCAAATGTAGTATAATATGTGAAAACTTGACTTCAATGTAGTATTTTATAATCTATTGATATTCTCAATGTTCAAACAATCAGATATATTTTGTGCAGTGTGTTAAACAAAAGGTAATTTTTCTTAGATTTACGTTATCTCAGCATCCAATGTGACAAAGATGTTATGCAATTTGTCCGCTTTGCTCTATTATATCATTTGCCTTCTAAGTTTGTTTGTTATAAAATCTTGGCCTTCACTGATTAATTAGGACATAATTTTTACATTTTATACAGGAAGCACCCTTAAGTTTTCACATAAATCTGCATCAATGGGTAACAAGGGAAAAATGACACACAAATAATATTAATCTGCACTTTTACAGCACTGTCCATCAAATGATTTTAAAACACTTTACAATTATAAAAGAACTACACCTCTCAACATAAGTAAGAACAGACAGTTTAATGAATTATCTGATGTCGATAAGGAATCCTGTGGAAGTGCAGAGAATAAAGTACACCATATCCCTCTAACTATTTTATTAAGACATTACACAGCAGAATGTTAATCCAACCCTTCTCAGAATCATTCGAGATATGATGAATTTTAAAATATAAATGTGTGGATCCAGAAATCTAATACTGGAATCCAAAACTGCATATAGGGTATTCGCACATGCACTCACATTGAGTTTCCATGTAAAAGATATACACACAATTAACTGGTCTGCAGATGTTAATCTGGATTTGCACACGTAAATCTGGTCAACTAAATTCCAAAATTTGCTTAATTATTTGAAAAAACAACTGAAAGAGTAGGTATTTGTCTCTTAAAGGTTAGAAACCCCAGTTTATCCCTGGAAGATAGATGATGATAAATTGTCAAGGTTTTAGGAAAAGGACACTAACAGTAATATCCACATCAAGAAAGTATTCATTATTAGAGCTCGTCAGAAAACGATTTTCCCATTCTGCAAAAATATTAGAGATTTCAAAAACTTTTTCTGATCTGCACTGAAATGAAACTCAAAACTTATCATTTTTTACAACCCCCCCCCCCCAAAATCCCAAAACAAAAAGCCAGCACACACAGACACACACGAGTGAAATTCCCCACCCAAGAACCATCAATAACCTCATCCTTCATACATATAACTAGGATGTGAATGACGTAGATGGACCCTGCCCTACATCAAGCAGAGTAGGAACTTGAACCTGTCTGTCCCGTATTCCGGGTATGCCCTAACCACTCAGCTATAGAGTCAATCCTCTCTCTTCCTCTCTCCCTGCCTCTCTTGTTTTCACCAGAAATTCTATCCCTGACCTGACATCTAAATGAAAAATTCCTGCCCAGCTCTACTCATGATTCCTCTCTTCAATCAACCTACCACAGTATCTCCTCTCTTAAACAATGTTTATATAACACAGAAAACAACACAAAGATTCTCAGAGTACATTAAAAGCTATTCAATTTTTTCCCCAAAAAACCTCTTTGCTCTAGTGTTATAGCAAGACAAAGAATTCAGTGAAGTTTAATTAATTGATTCTGAAACACAGGGCTAAAATTTACCATTGCTCACTTTATCAAGTTAAGAATTTTCACCTAGATTTGGAATTGCTTCCCTGCTCAGGCCCATAAAAAGGCTTGGGAGTAACAGCCAATCAGGAGGCCAATCAGGGCCAGAAGCCCTGTATATAAGGGAACACCAGAGGCAGCTCAGGCAGTTGGCCTGGGAAGTCTAGAGAGAAGGTTTTCTCTCTGGCTGGCTGTGGTAGTCAGCACCACGGAGAGCTCACAGTGCGCAACTGGGAGCTGAGCAGGAGCCAAGGTCCTGAAGGCAGCAGAGGTCCAGAGCAGCAGTTCTAAGGCAAGGGGCCTCAAGAGGACGGCGGCTGAAACTCCAGGACAACAGGCCAGGAGCAGACTGAGGCACACCCCTGAGGTGAGGATCCATGTATGGCTGGGGGCTGCAGGGAAAGCAGCCCAGGGAAAGACTACTGCAGTAGAGACTGGTGGGAGGTGGTAACAGTGCAGAGGTTACTGCACATGGGGTCCCTGGGCTGGAGCCCGGAGAAGTGGATGGGCCCGGACACCTCCCTGCTCCCTCCAGAGCACCAACGGTGGTGCAGCACTTGTAGCCATTGACTGTTTTACTTAGTGGACGAAACCAGTGAGTGGGATTATACCCCAGAAGGAGTGGACTTAAAAGGGACTCGGCCCGAGGGCTGAGGTCTTGAAAGCAGTCAGGAGTCAGGACTGGCGTGTGCAGAGGCAGAGCACAGACCACCTGGCAGGTACCACTTGAGTAATTTCTTCACCAAGAGACACCCGTCAGGGGGTCCCATGCTGCAAACGTCTACAAGGACAAAACCAATGAACTCAAACATTTATTGAACCTTTGTGTTGTTAAGCTTTAATTATGGTTGTAGTGTATTTTAAAAGAAAGACATCCTCTGAATCACATCTTTTGATAATTTAAGAATTATTTTATTTATTTTGTTCCTGTTCTCCACTAATTCAGCTAAGTAGCAATTTTGACACCAAACTCAAAGTCTCAAGTGATAGAAAATTATTATAGAATATTTGATGGTAAGAAATTAGAATACAAAGGCTATATCTACACTTGCAAGTTAGGTCGATTTAAGGAGGCTTAAGTCGACCTAACTTAGTCCCTGTCCACACCAGGCTTTCCTTAAGTCAATTTAATGAAAGCTTAGGTCAACTTAATAAGAACCACTGGTTAGGTCGACCTAACCTGTAAGTCAACTCCTTAGGTCAACCTAAGCACAGTGTGGACGCTTAAGTCCATTTTATTAGGTCAACCTAAGGGCAGTTAGGTTGATTTACTAAGTCCCTATTCAGGGAAACCACTTTGTTAAGTTGACCTAATAACGTCGACTTTAGGTCGACTTAGTCAACCTTATTAGGTTGACTTAAAGTCGACCTAACTTTTCGTAGAAAGACAACAGAGTCCTGTGGCACTTTTAAAGACTAACAGATTTATTTATCGCATGAGCTTTCATGGGAGAAAATCCCACTTCGTCAGACGCTTTGAAGATAGGAAAGTTACAGAGTGGTAGGAAATTAAATGCAGGGGAATGTATGACATAGCATCAGGTCAGGCTGTAACAGCAAATCAAAATAGGTGTTAGGATTCAAAACACTGGGGAACAGCACATAGAGGAGGGGGAGGTCAAATCACTTGTAATGCGAGAAAAATCCATAGTCCCTGTTTAACCCCAAGACAACTGAGTCAAATTTGCATATAAGTTCGAGTTCTGCAGACTCTCTTTGAAGCTGTGATTTGTTATTCATCTGTTTCAACACAGCTATTAACAAGTCGTCAAGGGAGTGAGCAGGGAGATTGAAGTGTTCCCCTACAGGTTTTGCAGTGTTGCAATTTCTGATGTCAGATTTGTGTCCATTGATTCTTTGGCGCAGAGACTGTCCTGTCCGTCCAATATATAAGGCAGAGGGGCATTTCCGGCACATGATGGCATAAATCACATTGGTGGATGAGCAGGTGAACGAACCCTTGATGGAGTAGGTGGCATGATTAGGCCCTGTGATGGTGTCATCAGTGTAGATATGAGGGCAAAGTTGGCAGCGTGGTCTGCTGCAGGGCTGTGTTCCTGCTTTAGTGTTTCTGCTCTGTGATCTGTAGTTGCTGGTAAGTATCCTTTTAAGATTAGGGAGCTGTCTGAAAGCAAGGAGAGGTCTGTCTCCTAAGGCTTGAGAGAGTGAGGGATCATCTTGTAAAATAGGCTGTAGATTTTTGATGATGTGTTGAAGAGGTCTGGCTTGGGGGTTGTAGGTGACGACCAGTGGCGTTCTGTTGTTGTTTTTCATGGGCTTCTCCTGCAGTAGTTGACTTGTGGGTACCCGTCTGGCTCTGTCAATTTGTTTCTTCACTTCTGTGGGTTTGTACTGTAGTTTTAAGAATGCCTGGTAGAGATCCTGAAGGTGTCTGTCTCTGTCTAAAGGGTCAGAGCAAATGCGGTTATATCTTAGGGCTTGACTGTACACAATGGATCGTGTGGTGTGTCGAGGATGGAAGCTCGAGGGATGTAGGTAACTATACCGATCAGTAGGTTTGCGGTATAGGGAGGTCTTTATGTGCCCATCGCTATGTGCCCACTGAGGAATACCAGAAGGAACTACAACACCTACTCAAGAAACTCCCCAAAGCAGCACAAGAACAAATCAAGACAGACACACCGCCAGAACCCCATCCAGGGATATTCTATCTACTACCAAAAATACATAAAAGAGGAAACCCCGGACGCCCCATCATCTCAGGCATTGGCACGCTTACAGCAGGATTATCTGGCTATGTGGACTCTCTCCTAAGACCCTATGCTATCAACACACCTAGCTATCTGAGAGACACTACAGATTTCCTGAGAAAAATCCAATCCATTGATGGTCTTCCAGAAAATACCATCCTAGCCACTATGGATGTAGAGGCTCTTTACACTAACATTCCCCACAAGGATGGATTACAAGCTATTAGAAGAACCATCCAGGATGATGACACAGCTAAACTTGTGGCTGACCTCTGTGACTTTGTACTCACCCACAACCATTTCAGATTTGAAGATGATCTATACCTTCAAGTCAGTGGTACTGCCATGGGTACCCGCATGGCCCCACAATATGCCAACATCTTTATGGCCGATTTAGAACAACGTTTCCTCACGTCTCATCCCAGAGCACCTCTACTTTACCTACGCTATATTGATGACATCTTCATCATCTGGACCCATGGTAAAGATGCCCCTGAAGATTTCCATAGAGATTTCAACAATTTCCACAACACAATCAAACTTAGCCTGGAACACTCCACACAAGAGATCCACTTTCTGGACACTACAGTGCAAATTAGCGATGGGCACATAAAGACCTCCCTATACTGCAAACCTACTGATCGGTATAGTTACCTACATCCCTCGAGCTTTCATCCTCGACACACCACACGATCCATTGTGTACAGTCAAGCCCTAAGATATAACCGCATTTGCTCTGACCCTTTAGACAGAGACAGACACCTTCAGGATCTCTACCAGGCATTCTTAAAACTACAGTACAAACCCACAGAAGTGAAGAAACAAATTGACAGAGCCAGACGGGTACCCAGAAGTCAACTACTGCAGGAGAAGCCCATGAAAAACAACAACAGAACGCCACTGGTCACCACCTACAACCCCCAAGCCAGACCTCTTCAACACATCATCAAAAAACTACAGCCTATTTTACAAAATGATCCCTCACTCTCTCAAGCCTTAGGAGACAGACCTCTCCTTGCTTTCAGACAGCTCCCTAATCTTAAAAGGATACTTACCAGCAACTACAGATCACAGAGCAGAAACACTAAAGCAGGAACACAGCCCTGCAGCAGACCACGCTGCCAACTTTGCCCTCATATCTACACTGATGACACCATCACAGGGCCTAATCATGCCACCTACTCCATCAAGGGTTCGTTCACCTGCTCATCCACCAATGTGATTTATGCCATCATGTGCCGGAAATGCCCCTCTGCCTTATATATTGGACGGACAGGACAGTCTCTGCGCCAAAGAATCAATGGACACAAATCTGACATCAGAAATTGCAACACTGCAAAACCTGTAGGGGAACACTTCAATCTCCCTGCTCACTCCCTTGACGACTTGTTAATAGCTGTGTTGAAACAGATGAATAACAAATCACAGCTTCAAAGAGAGTCTGCAGAACTCGAACTTATATGCAAATTTGACTCAGTTGTCTTGGGGTTAAACAGGGACTATGGATTTTTCTCGCATTACAAGTGATTTGACCTCCCCCTCCTCTATGTGCTGTTCCCCAGTGTTTTGAATCCTAACACCTATTTTGATTTGCTGTTACAGCCTGAGCTGATGCTATGTCATACACTCCCCTGCATTTAATTTCCTACCACTCTGTAACTTTCCTATCTTCAAAGCGTCTGACGAAGTGGGATTTTCTCCCATGAAAGCTCATGCGATAAATAAATCTGTTAGTCTTTAAAAGTGCCACAGGACTCTGTTGTCTTTCTACAATAGACTAACACGGCTACCCCTTTGGAATTTAACTTTTCGTAGTGTAGACATAGCCAAAGATTTTACCTTGATGCATTAGAGAGTATATACATTATTACACAGAAAATAGTTCTTACACACTTGCAAAGGCTTTATTAAATTAAACGTATTTAAAGGGTTTGCTGACACAGCGATCCATCCTATTATGGAAATGTAACTTCAAATGATTATTTATGACATAAATAACAGAGTTTCATGATTTATTACAAAGAATTGTACTAATGTTAGGATTTATAGAGAAGACTGTTCTTAGCCACAATTTAAGTCCAATGGCTATAACCTAAAAACAGAAGGTATGATGCAGAACTAAGCCTGTGTGAGAAAAATATCAAATTCTATATAAATCTATGAAGGACTGAGGCTGAGCACGATCCCTAGTTTCTATTTACTCATTAGCTGGCAATGCAAAGCTTCCAAAGGGTAAGAGAGGCTATATTTTCCTGGGTGTCAAAAAAATTAAGATAGGAAATATTCACAGATAATATCCCTACAGATGCAATCTAAGGGGTTCCAGACAGTGGTGGTGGTTCTCACTTAGAAAGGTCATCTATATCAGAATCTGACTGCTCTACCTCAGGAGACATTTTGCCACCACTTATCAGATTCTTTATCATTGCTAGTTAACCTTCCTTCCACTGGGCCAGGATCGCAGACCTTAATGCCTGAGAGTTGATTATTTACTATGTGATTCATTTAAACAAAAATAAAAAATGTTCACAGGTAGAATACAAGATGCTAATTTTGGATAACTTCAATTTCAGAACAAGTTCTTTTTCAAATAGGCTAGTGCTTTAATTTTTACTGCCCACAGCAAGACTCCTTCAGCATTTAGCAATCATTCCCACTGAAACAGGGGTTTCCTGCAACAATAGACTATTTTTCAGATCCATAGACTCAGCTTTCGTATGACATTTCATACAGTTCTGATTTGGAGGAATGCTGCTCAAAACTAAAATTAAATTTCCTATTAAACAACTCAAACAGCAGTTACTGATTAAAACTAGACACGAATTATTAAGTTGGATAAAATTATAACCATATTTTCAACCATTGTTCTACATCTGTGTTTTATAAAGTACAGATTTACAAGGTTTTTAGATTGCTTTCCACCCCCAAGATGTTTGTATTATAGCAAAAAGTGAAAGAATTTTGTTTTAAATGAAAATGTTTATTGGGCAACAAACAATACGACAGCTGGATAGTTTCATGAAAAATTAAACTTTCAATATATTACTGCACATGTTTTCCCTACGTCAGACCAAAGAAGAGAGGATGAAAAACTGCATATCTTAAGAGATAAACCACCTGGCAGCACTGTTCAGGTTAGCTCAAGGGTGGGTGGGCAAACTACAGCCCATTAGCCAGATGCGGTACACGGGAGCCTTTCATCAGGCCCTCCAGCTAGGCCTAGATGGAGTACAAGGGCTGCTCCTCCCTCCCAGCCCTGCTGATCTCCCACTGTGTGCAGCAGCAGCGCCCTGGCTGGAGTGTAGCGGCTGCCCCTCTTCCACCACATGGGCCAAGGGGTGGCACACTGTCCAGAACATGGCAGCCACTCCTCCATTCCAGCCTCCCACCTTTCCCCCACCCCTTTCCCATGATGTGCAGCGGCAGTGCCCTGGACAGAGCACAGTAGCCACTCCCAGCCCTACCTCTTCCCTGTCTGGCCCAACTTCAGGCAGATGTGGCCCTCAGGCCAAAAAGTTTGCCCACCCCTGGGCTAGCCAGTCATATCATACATACAATTCCATGTACTACCCATTCACCAGAACTCCATCCTGGATCTCAGCTTCCTAGTGAGATTCAAGTGGAAAACCCCAAACTACAGAAGTTTTGGCCACAAAGAACAGAAATAGTAGCAAAATGCATCTGACAACTATGCTCATTGTGGTGACCCCACACTTCTCTTTCTTCAAAGGCAGTAACGTCTTCTTTTTCAAGTCTCATCCCTATGGACGCTCCTCTGTAGGTGACTTACTGCTGAAGGGCTGGGGCTTTGGATCAGATCAGTTACAGATGACTGCACTGTGGAGCCAAAGATGGCATCAGAGGCAGAGTCCCCAGTGATCACATAATATTCTGTGAAGGTGTGTATAATACCCATGTTGCCGCTCTACAGATTTCTGAGGCAGGGACATTTTTGAAAAAGGCAAGGAGTGAGAAGATCAACCTTGTGGAGTGTGTACAAATAGTATTTGGAAGAGGCATACTGCAAACTATTAACATTGTCTTACCCTCCAATATTGTTGAGCCCTGGCTCTTTCCTCAATGGAGAAAAAAGTCTAGGGGATTTCCTGAAAACCTTTGTCCTAACCAGGAAGAAGGCATGGGTGTCTCCTAATATCCAGAGTGTGTGATATAGCCTCCCTGTTATCTTGATGAGGCCTGGGATAGAAATTTGGAAGGTGAATTTGTAACAGGGAGATTACCTCAGGAGTGTAATTTTGTGCGTGTCTTTGTCCCGAAAGAATAATGCATAGGAGGGATGTGCCATCAGAGTTGCTATTTCTCTTATTCCCCCAGCTGAGGTTATTACTATCAGGAAGGCTGTTTTCACTGAGAAGTATGTAAGCAAATAGGTGGCCATGGACTCAAAGGGAGTCCTCATGAGTCCTTTTAATATCAAGTTTAGGTCCCAAAGGGGGGGTAGGAAGTTGGGGTTGTAGGAAAAGGTTCACTTCACCCCTCAGGAACCTTTTAGTGGTTAGGTGCAGTAGCACTGAGTCCCCACTGGCAGAAGGCTGCTATACTCACCAGGCGGATTCAGAGATCTGAGAGATAGTCCTGACTATTTTAGGGTCAGTATATCGTATAAGATCTTCAGAAAAGTCACAGATGTCAGGGAGTTTCATTGGCAGGTACACCGAATACGGAACTTGGACCATTTTTGCAGGTAAGTATGGTGTATATAAAGGCTTTTTTACTGTATCTCTTGCTCCTTCTTCAAACAGGAGGTCTCTAGCTATTGGAACCAAGAAGGAGGCGAAGCATTCCCAGGTTGGGATGTAGGATAGGTACATTCTCTATTCTGCAACAGGAGGTACAGATTGCACTGGAGAGAGTTTGGCAGGTACATTGCAAGCTGCAAGGATACTAGGTCTGTCTTGGCCAAATGGGAGAGATCAATATGACGTAGCTCCTTCTCTTTTTATTTTCAGTAGGACTTTTGACAGTAGAGGAAAAGGAAGAAAGGCATAGAGATGGACCCCGTCCCAGAGAGCACTGTCCTGGGAGTAACACCAAGGAAGTATTGTCCTGCCCCTGCTCTGAAACAGTAGTGTAGACATTTCTTGTTCAGGTGAGTGGCAAACAAGTCTATAGTCTATCATCTGAAGAGGTCACGGAGTACCACCAGGTCTATCTCCCACACTTAGTCACATGGGAATTAACAGCTGAGGCTGTCCACTATCAATTGAACCTTTTATTTAAAGAACACTGTACATGGGGGGGTCCTGATGTAAGGTCCACAATTTCCGAGACCCTCCAGGCTGAGGCAATCACTACTAGGAAGGCAGGAGAGATATGAGAGAAGGTACAATGCCAGGAACTCAAAACAAGGACCTGTAAGTCTTGAAAGGAGCTGGTTTAGGTCCAACGGGAGAATGGGCTCACAACTTTGAGAGTAAAGCCTCTCTATTCCCTTCAAAAAGCAAATGGACATTTCATGTGGAAAGACTGATCTACTGTCCATCAGAGAGTGGAACGCTGAGATTGTCAATAGATGCACCTTGACTGATGAAATGGCTAGGCTCTCTTGTTTCAGACAGAGCAGGTACTCCATCACAGACTGGAAGGTTGACCAAATTGGTGAGAAGCCTCCTTAGGATGACCACACCAAGAAATGCTTCCACTCTGGTGGACAGTTTTCTACTGCCTAGCAAGACCTGGCAGTCTAATTCTGAACAGTCCAGCTCTGCCAGATTCAACTATAGAGCTTCAACACCGTCAGGTGGAGGGGTGTGATTTTGCAAGACCAAGTGCTGGAGCGGCGGAAGTGACAACATGCTGTTCTGTTAGTGATAGAGCCAATAGTGTGCTGAACCAGGTTAATGTGGCTATGCAGAGTCTATAAGAATAACTCATGCTTGACTTTCATTGTATACAAAATGAATGGGGGGAATGTGTAGAACAGGTGCTTTGTCCTGGTATACTAGTCAAACTGCTCTGAGCTCTCTGACATTTACGGGCATGGAGAGATCCTCCTGGGACAACAGGCCTTGAGCCCTGAAGTGCTCAAGATGAGCTCCCCAACCTAGATGGGACATATCTGAGATTAGGGATACAGAGAATGCCAGCACCCATTGATCGGGGATCCGTCCACCAGCTGAGGGAGGCAAGGACCAGGGTGGGGACTCTAAGCACCAAGTGGTGATGGCCTCAGGAGTACACCAAAGCCAAGCCTGAAGATGTTTAAGGTGCATTCTTGCATACTCCACACCATGTAAGTGCACGAAGGCCTGTAACCTAAAAGTTTGAAACAGAAATGGGCTGTTGTAACAGGGTGGGCCTTGACCTTCGATACCAGAGCTGACATGGTCCGGAACTGAGACTCTGGGGAAAAGACTCTGGTCCAGATTGAATATCTGTGAGAGCCGGGTAATGCGGCTGAGATAGAAGATGGCAGCTGCCTGCACTTGTAACCCATGCTCCATTTCTTAAATGGGTTTTGGTGAAGTGGCAGAGCCAAGAAGTGGACTAGTTGCTGAGATCTGAAGTGTTTCCTTCAAAGTACCGGTGCATAGAGGACCAGGAGCCAGAGAGTAGACCTAGAATCTTTCAGGCCATGTAATTTTGCAACTACCTTATTTTTCGGACTATAAGACGCACTTTTTTTCCCCAAAAAGTGAGGGGAAAATGAGGGTGCGTCTTATAGTGTGAATGCGGTCCAGCAAGCAGTGTTCCCTCTAAGCTGCGCACGGCCGCAGAGCGGCCGTCGCACCCCCTGCACAGCAGTTAGGGACCCCTGCGCAGCCCGGCAGCCCCCGCTGCTCCATCCAACCCCGAGGCAGCCGCTTTGCTGCGGCACACCCGGCCTGCGCTGGACCTCTGGGCTGGCCCTCCCCGCCCCCAGGTTGGGACAGGCAGGCTCAGGCTAGGGTCAGGAGCGCGGGCCTGCCTGCCTGCCCCACGCGGCCGGGCCAGAGGGGTGGCTGCGGCAGCGATGGGCTCCCGGGCTCCCACCCGCCATCCGCCTCCTTCCCGGGGCCGGGGCCGCGCTACTTCACGGCCTCGGCCTCCCAGCACCGGGCCGGGATCAGCCTCCGCCGCAGGGTCCTGTCCCGCCCCGCCGGCGGCTTGCCGGGGCCGCCGCAGGGTCCTGTCCTGCCCTGCTGGCGGCTTGCCGGGGCCGCCGCAGGGTCCTGTCCTGTCCTGCCCCGCCGGCGGCTTGCTGGGGCCGTGGCAGGGTCCACCCCCGCCCCGCCGGCGGCTTGCCGGGGCTTCTTTCTTTCTTTCCCTCTTCCTTCCTTCCTCCTTCTCTTTCTTTCTTTCTTTTTTCTCCCTTCCTTCCTTTTTCTTTCCTTCTTTTTCTTCCTCTC
>ML685809.1:12136800-12240108 GCA_007922175.1 Pelusios castaneus | reverse complement strand
CTTTCTTCCTTTCTCTTTTTTCCTTCTTTGTCTTCCTTTTTCTTTCCTTCTTTTCTTTCTTTCTCTTCTTTCCTTCCTCTTTCTTCTTTCTCTTCTTTCCTTCTCTTTCTTTCTCCCTTCCTTCCTTCTCTCTTTTTCTCTCTTCCTTCCTTCTCTCTTTCTCTCTTCCTTCCTTCCTTCCTCCCTCCCTTCTTTTTTCCTTCCTTTTTTAAAAAAACCTTTTAAAAATTAATTTTAAATGAAAACCTTTCTAAAAATTAAATTTCAATTCAAAATTCATTCAAATTCAATTAAACACAATTAATTCTATTTTCAATTACTTTAACTTCAATTAATGCCTGTACCGGTAATTTCTGTCGTGTGAGTTTACACAAAAATTTTCTCATTTGTTAATGGAAGTGATGATGGTTCTTAACACCACTGTTGAGTTTACGCTGTTAAATATTACCGTATTTTGCTATATTTTAATAAATATTTTAGTATACCAGTACTATTTGGTTCAGAATATTTTTTTCTTGTTTTCCTGCTTTAAAAACTGGGTGCGTCTTATGGTCAGGTGCGTCTTATGGTCCGAAAAATACGGTATCTATTCTGAGGAGAGGGAGATTCCCCCTGTGACGGGATGCACATCTGTGCAGCCCTTGGGCGTGACCTGTATAATCTTTCTGTTCAGTTTTGCAGTGTAATTGTGTTATTTGATGACAATTACGCTATACCAGGTTCCTCTGTGAATGCTCAGAACATGTGCCACGTGATTACCAGGGTGCCATGTTCCCTGCTGCGACATGTATGTATAGATGTGAAGCATGTTACAGGGTTCAGACTCTCAGGGTCTAGCACAATGGCTGAAGATTTACACATCAAAGGGGATGCTAATGCCCTCCCCTGCTCAGGTAGGAGTGAAGAGAATCTCACAACAGGACAGTGAGGGGGAGGGGCTGTCAGCAGTTTGTTAAAACAAAGACAGAGACTGTGAAAGAGGAGAAGCTGCAGGCTTTCAGCCTGAGAAGACACCATCTTGCAACCAACTTCAGCAAGATCGGGGCCCTGCCTGGGAACAGGCAGAGAATGGCTGTAAAACATCGAACAGCCGAACACCATGCGCATAATCTTGGACTCTGAGGTCAGTTTAGGTGAAGATGTTAGGGTAGTATGCGGTTTATACCTTTTATTTGATGGTGGTCACTCCTGACTCATTTATAGTATGGTTCTGCCTTGATTGGCCATGTTCTAACTTGAAATCAGACTCTGATCAATAAACTAGTAGTTGTTTTACCTAAAGCTGTGTGGTCTTTAGAGGGTGTGGATGTGGGAGGCTGGGCACAATTCACTTCTTTGTTAAGTGGACGGACTGGAGACTAAGGTGATTGGGAGTGGGTCCCAATCCCTGTAAGGCAGTGGCTCCCAGTGTAGTGCCTGGGGCTGGGTGTGCTCGCTTGGGGACCAACGCCTGTGTGGCTAGTGGATTTACACCCACTGCCTGGGACCAATTACACGCTGGTGGCTGGTGTGGACTGACTCAGGAGTGAGTGGTCACCCAGCAGAGCGGGGTAAATTGGGGTTCAGGAGCGGGGTTCAAGTGGTCATAGCAGCACACTAGACCGGATTTGGGGAGCAGCCTGTCACACCCCCCAAAGGGAAGATTTTCAATAGACTGCTGAATTTCCACTGGCGGTCCTGAGACTTGGAGCCAAGAGCACCACTGCCAATGACATTGCTACAGAAGTTGTGTCAACTGCTTCTAAGACAACTTGGAGGAAGGCACTGGCTAGAGTCTTCCCTTCTTTCACCAGTGTGGAGAATTGCTTTCTGGACTCCAGGTTCAGTGGATTCTTGAATTCCAATATGGAGTCCCAGATGTTATAGTTCTAGCTTCCAAGCAAGGCTGCTGGTTGGAGACACGGACCTGTAAGCCAGCAGTACAGCTGTTTTGTGAAGGAACTCAATAGCCAAGGCAGCACCCACATATGCAACGTGCATAAATGTTATCTGAAAACATACTCTCAGCAGCTACCTATGGGAAGACGTATGAAATTAATACCTACTGCATATTACATGTTAAGATTTGCAGTGGAAGCATCAACACATTAAAAAAAAGTAAAGCACCACTAGAAAAAAATTAAAACATTAGTAAATCTTACCTGTCGAATTATACTTTTTACACAACGAATAGGAAGGCCTTGATAATTTGACTTGATTATCCATTTTAAGAGATGATGTCCCAGCACTTCAAAGACCATGCAGACATCTGGGTTTCAAATAAGGATAATATTCAAAGTAACTTCTTATTTAGCTAAACCATAACACTTTTTTGCACTTTAGTTAAAGTGCTTGTCATCCCTCTATACAAATAATACTCATAAACATAATGAAAATCATAGCATCATAGAAATGCAGGGCTGGCAGTGACCTTGAAAAGTCATCTAGTCTGTCACCACACACAGAGGCATGATTAAGTGTACTTAGATCATCCCTGAGGTGTTTGCCTAAACTGTTCTTAAAAACCTCAAATGATGGGGATTCTACTGATTCCTTTGGTAACCAATTCCACTACTTAACCATCCTTACAGAAAGTCTTCCCAATATCTAACCTTAATCCTCCTTGCTACAGATTAAGTCCATTATTTCTTTTCCTGAGCCTTTTGAAGTACTTTTTCAACCCTTATAGATCTAAAATGGGTCTGAGGTACTCCTTTGCCTTGGAAATGAGGATGGATTGGGAGTAAAACCCCTTTCTCCTCCAGTCTGATGTAACCTCCTCCACCACCACTAATTTGAGGAGGCTCTCCACCTCTTGCCTGAGAAGTTGCTTGTGAGAGGGGTCCCTGAAGAGGAATGGGGCAGAGGGGATTGAAGTGGGGGGAAAGGGACAGAAAAAGAAAACTGCAGGCTGTAGCCCCTTTAAATGATCCCAAGGATACAACAGTCTGGGACTGACCTGCCCCTTGGGGCAGATGAGCCAGCTGAGGGGTGGGGCAGCCTGGAATGCTGTGGCACAATGGAGAGCGGCCTCTGGACCTGCCCTGCCCCTCAATGGCCCCCTTGGGCCAAGCTGGCCACCCACCACTCTGGCCCATCTGGTGCCAAGGCAGGGGTGCCTTCAAACTGGGCAGCCCAAGCTGCCGGGGCCCCTCTAATCCAGCCCCAGGGGAGGCTGGGCTCTGTGCTCCCACTCCTCCCTGGGGACTGCTTGCCACTTGAGACAGCGGGAGGGCTGCCCCGCTCGCCCACCCCAGAAACAGCCCTGACTGGAGGGAAAAGAGCTGAGGCCCCACTGTGGGGGCAGCTGCAGCACTGAGCAACACCACAAGGTCAGGAACCCTGAATGCTACTCAGGATAGGTGCGGGGGTTGCCAGCCACTGACCTACGCTAAGGTGAAGAAGAATAATTGGGAGGGAAGAACAACAGAAAAAGAAAATTCAGGGGAAAGAGAAAAGTAAAGGAAACTGCTAACATCTAAACCAGTGGTTTTCAAAGCATGGATTGAGACACACTACTGGGTCACAGACTCTCAGGTATTGGATCACAGCGCCCCTGCTGCCACCGCCAAAAGACTGGAATGCATTACTCAAAGATGTAATTGTTGGGTCACAGGCATAAATTATTTTTTTTCAACTGGGTCCCAAGAAAAAAAGTTTGAAAACTGCTGATCTAAACAAATAAGGAGTCCTGTGGCACTTTTAAAGACCAACAAATTTATTTATCACATGAGCTTTCGTGGGAGGGAATCCCACTTCATCAAATGTTTGACCACGAAGTGAGATTCCCTCCCACAAAAGCTTGTACGATAAATAAATCTGTAAGTCTTTAAAAGTGCCACAGGACTCCTTGTTTGTTTTGCTGAACTAGACTAACACGACTACCCCTCTGGAACTTGCTAACATCTAAAAAGTTATAATGGAAACTACTATTACTAAAGCTGTGGATGAAGGAAGGAGCCTGCTCAGGATTCTGTCCCAGACCAACAGCTGAGAAGGAACTGGGAGCAGCTGGACTGCACAGTGCTATGCAGATGCTGCTCACAATGCAAAATGGGTGCTAGTGGAGTGACAGTAGAGCATCCATATGGACACTACCAGAAGAAGAACTAAACTGATCAAGAAGGATAGTTCAGCAGCAGCGGAGAATTACCAAGCATATTAATGAGGACTGTTTCATTTGAGTGTCTCACTGACAGATCTCAGAAAGTCTATCAAATCCAGGTGTGCTGGAAGATATTTTTAAATAACATTTCTCCAAAAACAGAGAGGTTAATATCTGGTCAGTAACTGGCCAAGAGGATCAGATAAGCAACAGGAGAACTTCTGTGCACTTATATGTCTCTGTAGGAGACATAAATCACCTTCAGGAGCCAACACAGGATCTCCCCAATGGTCGTAATCAGACAGGAGGAACATATACTCCGTACTGCTCTGGGCCAGATTTCAAACGAATGATATGGAGGTAAAAGGCTCCAGAGCCTATTGCCAATCCTCTAAGCTATCCAGTGTTCTAAATTTAGTATTTCCTATCCTCATTATATTTTACTATATGGCTTTTTATCAAAAATCATAGATTATAATTCCAGAAAGCAACAAAGATTCATTTACCAAGAGTTTTTTATTCGGCACTCAAAATCCCTCCTCCAGCCAATTACAGGAATTGATTAATATTCTAGCCAATCACAAATCTACATCTTATAGTAATGAACAATTTAAAGGATAGAAACAAAATGACTGAGTAAAACAAACAAGGAGACTGGTGGCACTTTTAAAGACCAACAAATTTCTTCATCATATGAGCTTTTGTGGGAGAAAATCCCACTTCATCAGACACTTGAAGATGGAGACGTACAGATGAATGGGAGGAAAATAAATGCAGGGAAGTGCAAGTCATGGGATCAGACCAGACTGTTACAGCAAATCAATGCAGTTGTTTAGATTCAAACAGGGACAACAGCATATAGGAGTTTGTTAGTGTTTAAAAGTGGCACCAGACTCCTTGTTTGTTTTGCTGAATCAGACTAAGATAGCTATCCCTTTGGAAAATTACTGATTAGTTGATGATTCTTCTTTACCTCAAGTGAGTGGTTACCTCTTCTTTAAATTTCACTCTCAATATTACAGCAATAAAATACAAAGGAATCTAATCTAATAACCTTTCAACATAAACTTGGAGAAAATCTTCTCCATCCAACACCAACTGAATGTACTGCACTACTTAATTCCCCAAAAAGCACAGCACACTAACTAATGCACAACATGTTTCTTAACTATGTTACTTGGAAAGATTACAGAACCTATAACATTGATCACTGCAAGTAAAATTTCAATTTTTTAAAAATATCCCTGTCTTCTAATATTCTAACGGGCAAGACTGTTCATTAAGAAACATATTTAAAATGTGAATTTATCTTTTATTCTTCTTTTTATTTAGAACTATTATTTTCACTCAGGAAAGTGAATTACACATTGTCCTACAGTGCATGAATAAATATCACTGTGATGGTCTTCCATTTTACTTTTAAAACAAATTAAAGAAAGCAGATTATTTTGAAAAATTACTCCACTCTGCATACATTTGGACATTAATGTAGAAAAAAAAGATACTCATTTATCCCCTGGTTTTAGTCTCAATATAGGTAGAATAGCCACAAAAGGATACGTATTCCATTCATCCCTGATATTTTGAAATCATCAATTAACTGTACAACCATGTCTTTGTTTGGATCATTAGGGTCACTTTCACGAACCTAAACAAAGAAAGAAGATAGTGGAAATAATTCAACTTATTCAAAAGTAATATATTTTTTCTAAAAGTTTAAACAAGATTATAGAGGCTTACAAATGATTACAACAAAGCAATGAAATGTCATGTATTCAAAAAACAGATTTAGGAAAAATGATGATGTATCTATATTATATTTACCATTACTGGTATTGAGCATTCAGTGATAAAATACTCACACATTTGAGCAACTTAATTTCATCCAAGGCTGTCTCTGTATAATGCTGGGCACTTTTTACAACTTTCATTGCAACAAACCTCTTCCCCCTTGAAAACAATAAAAACTTATTCAATAAATGACCAGAGCTGAAAGATGTTACGATGCATATTTCAGAGAATTCTATCTGGAAAGTTTTGATAACTTTATATAAAAATTAAGATGAAACTCCTAAACTCCTAATGACACAGTATTTAAAATATTTGACAAAATTTAGTATATGTAGCTAGAGAACAACAATTTAGACACAGAACAACAATACTTTTAGAATTGCATTTTATACATTGTTTCTACAATACTGAAATCACAGAATTGTTAATGTTTTTAAATAGTAATGGCTTTAAAGAGGAATTTCAGGTATGTATTTTACCACTCAATGAAAATATAATTACATTTTCAATTATGGAGACAGGAAAAATAAAAAATATTAGCTTGCTCAAGCTGACAAGAACATGGGAATTCAATAAGCACTGATAATTTATCAAGGAAACTAAAATTAGACTTCAACTTCTAACAAGTTTTATAAAATACATCCTTGACCAAAAGGAAAAAAAACCTCTGTGGACATCTCTACATACAATTCCTTATCAAACCACAATAAAGACATGCAAAACACCTGGATAGGTTCAACTAAACGGAACTATAAAACAGCAGTTACTATACATATAATAAATCAGCATTTACTTGATTAGATATGGAAAATAGAAAGTTTAAAGGCAAATATATATATATGTAGATATCTTACTGCATATCCCAGCATAGCCAGACTGTAGAAAAGTGTCCCCATCCTAGCTTTCTAATTACATGATATCGGCCATTGAAAAGATCTCCGATTTTCACTGGATGATAGCCACCTTTCAAGAAAAATTAAAAAGTACATTAAGAAAAATAAGCAGATATTTCTACTTACATGTTTATTCCTTTAATACCAAACAACTTTTAAAGTTGTCCTAAACTATAAATTAGGAAATTCAAGTAAGTCTTGCACAATTACAATATTTTTGGAGACCAGGCCTGAAAGAATCCTGCTGGGGCTGTTTCTCCCAGCTCAGGAGGGTTGTGACACACTGAATCCCATGTACATCCATGTGATTTGTATGGAAGTGTATCATTCCACATTCACCCTTATAGTGTAACTGTGTATTGTCTATTGCAAAATGTGTCGCATAAGGTAGTTTTTGAATGTTCATCACATACTGAACATTATTATTATGATCGCATGTTTCCTTCAACATCATACATATGTAGTTATGAAACTCTGCTATGTAAAATTCGCAAATGTGCATCTCACATGGCTTGAATAGACCCAGGCATGCAGCAAGCAAAGAAAGAGTTCACGCTTTGCAGCAGAGGCATGCACACAGGAACAATGGACTGGCTGGGCACCTAATAAGGCAATGCTCATTTGACTCAAGTGGAGCAAATCATGCCCATTGAGAGACATGGCCAATCACTTGATCTCAGGGTGGGGGTGGGGGAAGAGGATGAGGAAACATGTTAAAGGCAGAGACATCTTTGTCTCTGGAGCTCTCTCTTGGAATCATCTACTAAGCAATAATGAGCAACTGACAAAAAAGCCTAGGGGGAGGTTTGAAAAGGAGTCAATCAGCCTGTGGTGAGGATTATCTGGGAATTTAAAGGTATGAAAGTGTTGAGTTTAGTTTAGAACGCAATTTGTCTTTTAATTAATTGTGATTAAACCTTGATTCATATTTTTCTGGCTTATATTCACGTACAACCTTGCTGTAATTCATAAATTTATTTGTTTGTTTTATCTAAAGCAGTGCATGTGGGTTGAGTGTGCGCAAAGACTTCAGCGACACTTACAGTGTCAAAGCTGGCGCATATCAATTTCTTTGATAAATTGACTGACTAATATACTGAGTTTGCAGGGTGCAGTGTACAGCACTGAACTCTGTAAAGAGAGCAGTTCCCCAGGTTGCATCTGGGACTGGGGGGTGTTTGTTGGGGTCAATCCCATGACTGACTGGGCCAAAAGCGCTTCTTCAGTAGGTTAAGGACTGACTACTTGCAGAAGGCTGGGTATGAGCCGACTCAGGAATGGGTGGATCATATAGCACAGCAGACTAAGTTGGGGGCCCAGGAATGAGGGATCGGGATGATGTGGCTATAGACCAGTACAGAGTGCAGGGTGGACTAGCTCTGCTTAAGGACCATCAGTGAGAAACAAGAGTGCTGAAGCTTTGTGATTCAGTCTAAGAGTGGCAGAATCTTGGGACTCCCCTTCAAGCCTTGGGAGACATGCCAGTCCTCACTCACCAGCAGCTCTCCAGTCTGAAGCAAATACTCACCAGCAACTACACATCATACAAAAGAAACACCAACCCAGGGGTATCCAAGCAACTGCCCACAAACCTTCTGAAGTGACACCATCACAGGACTTAACCAAACTAGCCACTCCCTCAGGGGCTCATTCACCTGCACATTTACCAATGTGATATATGCCATCATGTGCCAACAATGCCCCTCTGCCATATACATTGGCCAAACTGGACTGTCTCTGCGCAAAAGAATAAATGGACACAAATTGGACATCAAGAATGGTAACATCAGGGGTTAAAGTATGCCGGAACGCCCTGGAACACCATTCCAGGACCCACAAATTTGCCAGGCCAGCGTTCCGGGGCTCAAAAAGAGGGAAAACTCCAGCGGAACACATATTCCGCCCTGTCCTGACTGCTGGCCCGTCAGCTGGGAGGAGCAGCTAGGCTGGGGAGTTTTCAAATCTCCTGCCCTAAGTATGATCAGACAGAGCATGTTCAGGGCAGGAGAGGTCAGGCCAAGCAGCGACTGGACGCCCCTGCAGCTCCAGCCAGGTAAGGGGGGGGGGTCCGGGAAACTGCTGGGGAATGGGAGGACCGGGGTACCACGGGAGAGCCGGCGGGAAATGGCGGGGAGCCAGCAGGGAACAGTGAACAGGAGGGTGGGGAGCCAGCAGGTGCCCGGGCTGGAACAGAACTTGGGTTCAGGGGCTCTAAAGGGGACTGGGGTGTGGGGAGAGTTCCCAAGGGGACTCCATGCTGGGGGGCCCAGTCCAGTCCAGCCCAGCTCAGCCCGCCTCCTGCCTGGTCCAGTATGCTGCTGGGAGCCAAGCTGTGGCTGCTCGCCTCCCCTCCAGGCTTGGGGATGCATGCAGCCCTTTCTTTCTTTCTTCTCTTTTCTTTCTTTTTCTTTTATTTAAAAAAAAACTTTTAAAAAATTAATTTTAATTAAAAACCTTTTTTAAATTTAAATTTAAATTAACTCAAATTTAATTAATTAAAATTTAAACCCAATTAATTTTAATTACAATAACTTTTAATTGAATTAATTATTTTTTAATTTAATTTTTATTAAATAAACTACTGGCCCTTCAGGGTTTTAAAATCTGTGTTTTGGGCCCTTAACCAAAAAGATTGGGAACTACTGATTTATAATGCAAACTTTTAAGTGTGTTTATTTGCATTCTCTTTGTCTTTCTAATGATACTGCTATCTTGAATGGGGAAAAAAACCCCAAGGAATCCTGTGGCACATCTAAAGACTCACAAATGCATTTGTTAATTTGTAAATTTGTTAGTCTTTAAAAGTGCCACAGGACTCCTTGTTTGTTTGGCTGACCTAGACTAACACAGCTACCCCTTTGGATCTTGAATGGAAGTAATTCTAAAAGTTGAGGCCCCTACAAAGATGTCATAAGCCTATTCAGCAGTGCTGTCTCTAGTTCTAATTATTCCTTGTATGAAAAGGTTTCAGTGACATGGCACTCGGGCCAGTATCTTAGTCTTCATGTGGCCCTCATGGAGATTTGAGTTTGAGACCCCTGTCCTAGATAGGGTTATTAGGTTAGCATGCATTTTACATCATTTATTTGGGTGGTGGTCACTCACCATCCAGACCTTACTGCTTCACAGCAGTTATGTTGTGTTGATATGGGTTGTGTTTTGCATACTAGTGTTGTTTGTGCTGACATAATAGACCACATCTGTGGAGATGAAACATACTTTGTGTTCTAGTGTCATTCCTTAGCAGTATCTAATTTCTGTTTTAATTGATGAGTACAAGTTTAAGTAAACTTTCTTGTCTTGTAGTTTACTTGCACATAACTTTTGATGCAAAAATTGGTCCTGTTACACTTTTTTGTGATCTGGTTGAACTGGGCAGCATTGATGCTGATGGCGTCGTATTAGCTTTGCTGCGGTGTTTGACAGCACATGGGTTTACTGAGGAATTTCTCAAGGATAATTGGATTGGTTCAGGTGTACACGGAGCCTCTGTCATGTTAGGCAGTAATGCTGGTGCTGCTGCAAAATTAAAGACATGATTTCCACTTTTGATAAGTTGGCATTGTTTTAATCACAGGTTGGAATTGGCCATGGCTGATGCTATCAAATACTGCAGTGAAGTTAATCACTTTAAATCATTCGTGGATTCAATGTATGCTCTGTACAGTCAGTCACCGAAGTGCTTGAGATAGCTGGCTGAATGTGCGAGTGATCTGGAAGTCCAGCTTATTAGGATTGGTTGCATACTTGATGTACTTTGGGTTGCCTCTAGCTGCTGCATTGTACGAGCTGTTTGGCACTCATATGCAGCTCTCAATAGCCACTTCTTGAAAAAAATCAACAGATTTCTCACTAGAAGGGAAAGATAAAGCAAAATTTGCTGGCGTGGCAAAAAACTGGAGAATCCAGACTTTGTTAAAAACTTGGGTCTCATGCTTGATGCTCTGGAGGAACTTGCAGACCTGTCCTTGGCATTGCAAAAATCTGATGTAACATTATCTACAGTAAGTAAGTTGGTAAGTTGACAAGTTCAGGTGTTTATAGCTCATAGAGAATGTGATTCAGAGTTCTATCAAGAGGCTTGTGAGGCGATTGCTGCAAGTTGCTTTAAAGGTGTATGTGTAAACATGTCTGTGAATGCTGGCAAGAAAATTGAAATTTCTAAATGACAGACCTTAGCGGACTGTATGAATGCTAGATTGTTGCCAAACTCAGAAAAATGTCTAAGCCATGGTGTCGAAGCACTTGACCATCACGTTTCACTACAGAACTGTCACCAGAATTTGGTGAAAGTGACATGAAATTTTTGTGTTCCAAGTTTGGCTTTGCATTTAATGAAGTGAAATGTGCATATCAGGAACATAAAAATCACAATACTTATTGTGTTATGCAGTGTTTGCTAGTTTGTGACAATAATTGATAGAGACATAAATGCCATATAAAATTATGAATATGTTTATGGAGCAATAACTGATGCATATGGTACTGAGAAGTGGGTGCAAATGCCCACTTGGGCTGGGGCTTGCACGTGCATGAAGGGGGCCTGAATAATACGGGAATGGGGCCCTGAGATTAGGAGGGTTCCGGGGCCCATCAAATGATACTTTAACCACTGGGTAACATTAAAAAGAACAGTAGGGGACCACTTCAGTCTCCCAGGACACTCTATAACACACATGAAAGTGACCATACTTCAGCAAAATAAACCTTCAAAAACAGATTTCAGCGTGAAACTGCAAAGCAGGAATTCATATGCAAACTTGACACAATCAGATTGGGTCTGACTAGGGCCTATGGGTGGCTAGCTCACTACAAAAGGGAATTTTCCCTCTTCACACATTCTCACCTTCTCATCAGTTGTTGTTAATGGGCCACAGCTACACAGTTTGAATTGAACTGAACTTGTTAATTCACCCTTCCTGTGGATATACACCTAGCATACTGCGGTTCTCATTAAATGCATCTGAGTTCGAAAGTTTATGCTTCAATAAATTTGTTAATCTTTATAAGTGCCACAGGACTCCTTATTTATTTTGCTGAAATAGACTAAAATGGCTAGGCTTCTGGAAGTTGATGGCAAATCTTTACCAACTGAACAGGACAAGATGAAAAATGTCTGAAATATTTTACCGCTTTTTTAATAGGTGTTACACATACCAAGGAACACAAAGGGAAAGATTCTCTTTTATAACACCATGGAACATTTAAATGGATGTAAATTAAAGTGGATGCCCACTTCATCATTCCTTTACAGTGCTATTGTGGTATAAATGGGCCATGCTGTAAATGTATATATGATTCCAAATCATTCTTCACCATAAATAAGTTATGCAGCACATAATATTTTGGACCTTATGAGGCACTAACAGGTGTATCTCATGGACAGATAAAATGCCAAAGTGTCATTCAATTCAGCACTGTTCTCTTTCAGCAAAGGACCTCCATGTTATAAGAACAGTGCCAGTTTTGTATCAAAATGTATTTATTTTACCAGATCATTCTCAAAACCATTGCTGTAATAAAATGTCCCAAATACTCCATTCCTCTGTATGCAATTTTCACAGCACCTTTTTCTCTTGCACTAGGCCCCGATCCTGAAGAATTGCACCCTGGGGTAACTTTACTTGTGGGAGTAGTCAGTGACACTACCCACATATGCGAAGTTATTCAGGTGCACATTTGAAGCACAGGGTGCTAAATTGCAGGTTCTGCGGCATCAGGTAACAGTGGTATTAGGGAAAAGGCATTTTAAATATTGGTATCTTCTTTGCTGTGATTAACAGGATGTATTTCAATGCCTCGTAGCACAAAAAAAGGTTATTTGCAAAGCAACAGGCAAATGAGTTCTAAGTAAACAAGAATTAGGAGGTATCATAGGGTGTTAACCCAACACTAGCTTTGAAGGTGTTAATGGAGTCCAAACAGACCAGTTACGCTGTTGGGCTGAAGGCTCAGAGGAAAGGTCTAATTAAGGGAAGCTTACCTGTGCAGCAACAGGCAGGGGCTTCCATAAAGCCAAGGAGCCAATAGCAAGAAAGAGCTGCAGGAAAACAGTCTGCAGCTACTCCCCAGGAAAAGGAAGGTGAATTTGGAGGCTACAGAGACAAATAGCCCATGGTTGCCCTCCGTGGTTAAAATATAATTTGATGGGCCCCGGAACCCTCCTAATCTCTGGGCCCCCTTCCAGTATTGTCTGGGCCCCCTTCATGCATGTGCGGGCCCCAGCTCAAGTAGGCATTTGCAACCACTTCTCAGTACCACATGCATCGGTTATCGCTCCATAAAAATACTGGCCCCGATCCTGGCCTCTCACGCTGCCCCCTCCCACCCCTCCTTTACCTCAATCCCGGCACACTCTGCCTCCGCCACCCCCCTGTCCCTAATCCTGGCCCCTACACTGCCCCCTCCCTCCAATCCTGGCCTCACACACTGCCCCCTGCACCCCCTATCCCCACCCCTGCCACACACACTGCCCCCTCTGCCCCCCTACCCTCATCCTGGTCTCACGCACTGCCCCCTTCACCCCCTACCCTCATCCTGGTCTCACACACTGCCCCCACACAGAGAGGGAACCCTCCCAGCACTAGGACCCAGGAGGCAGATCCCAACTGGCTCAGCCTGAGGCTGTTTCTCTGGCCACAGCTCCCGGGTCAGGGCAGAGCGGAACGTGTGTTCCACCTGCTTTTTCTATTTTTAGGGGCCCCGGAAGGCTGACCCCTCAAATTCGTGGGCCCCGGAACGGCATTCTGGTGTGTTCTGGCCTACTTTAACCCCTGGCTGCCCTCTGGGAGGAAGCACAGAGAGGCTGGGAAACCCCAGGGGGATGGAGTGGGAGTTCCAGGATAGGAAGCAGCCCAGGATGTAAGCAGAAAAGCTGGGGACTTAACAGACCTTGGTTGCATGTTGTAGGGCTCCTGGGGGGAACCTGGAGTAGAGGGTGGGCCCACGTTTCCTTACCAGCCACTGGGAAGTTGCTCCAGTGGAGCAGTTAACTGGAAGATTGCCTAGGTCTCCGTGGGAGTGAGAGACTTTGAAGGACTACATCCTGAATGAGGGAATCGCTGAGTGACCTGGCCAGAAGCCCAAGTCAAAAATAAGTTCCTGGAGTGACAAAGGCACTGCAGACCAGAGAGAAAGCTGGAGGGACAGTTCATGACTCCAGACAGGGGCACTGATCTTGTGAGCTAATCCCCAGAGCAGCCAGTAGGAGATGCTAGTCTAGAGGTGAGTGGAGCACCCCGAGACAAGAGGTGGATGGGTGGAGAAACATCAATATTTGTAAGTATTCAGTATAAAAGTAGTATTGCTCAGATCATAACAAAGCTCTGTTGTGCTTTTCAGTTCACAGCAGAAAATAATGATGTTTCTGACACAGCTACTGAACACACAAGACAGAGACACACAGGGAGAGAAAGAGAAAAAAATCAGAGAGATCATTATTCCTTAATGTCTCTTGAATGTATTAGTAACTGTAGCTGATGAATTCCACATCTGTGTAGAGAATTATCCCCTTTGTCAACTGAATGAATGGGAGACATCTCTGGAGGAGAAACGAGATAATCAGAGAGGCAAAGTAGTCCAGCGGATGATAGTTTCTTGAGAGTAATCTCCAAACGTTTAAGGTTTTTCAGGAACAGAAGAATGCCTCATGGTTCATATATGCCTTCACATACTTACTGAAGTGGAAAATGGATTCTTTCCACTGACTTTAGGGGCTTTAACAAACAAAGAGTCCTGTGGCACTTTCAGAGACTAACGAATGTATTTATCGTATGAGCTTTCGTGGGAGAAAATCCCACTTCGTCAGATGCTTTGAAGATAGGGAACTTACAGAATGGGAGGAAATTAACTCCAGGGAAGTGTATGACAAAGGATCAGGTCAGGCTGTAACAGCAAATCAAAGTAGATGTTAACTTTCAAACACTAGAAGACAGCATGTAGAGGAAGGTGGGGTCAAATCACCTGTTGTAATGAGAATAAAATCCCCCTTTTCCTGGGAGTAACCCTGAGGCAATGGAGTCAAATTTGCATATAAATTCCAGTTCTGCAGAGTCTCTTTGAAGCTGCAGTTTGTTATTCATTTGTTTGAGCACAGCTTTTAACAAGTCATTAATAGAGTGAGCAGGGAGATTGAAGTGTTCCCCTATTGGTTTTTTAATTTTGTGATTTCTGATGTCAGACTTCTGTCCATTTATTCTTTTAAATAGAGACTGTTCTGTTTGTCCAATATATAAGGCAGAGGGGCATTTCCGGCACATGATGGCATAAATCACATAGGTGGATGAGCAGGTGAATGAGCCCTTGATGGAGTAACTGGCTTGATTAGGTCCTGTGATAGTGTCTTTTGTGTAGATATGTGGGCAAAGTTGGCAACGTGGTCTGTTGCAGAGATATGTGCCTGCTTTAATGTTTAATGTTTCTGTTCTTTGATCTGTAGTTGCTGATGAGTATCTGTTTAAGATTGGGGGGTTGTCTGTTAGCGAGGAGAGGTCTGTCTCCCAAGGTTTGAGAGAGTGAGGGATCGTCATATAGAATAGGCTGTAGATCCTTGATGATGTGCTGTAGAAGAATGACTTGAGGGTTGTAGGTGATGATCAGTGGCATTCTTTTGTTTTCTTTCTTGGGCTTCTCCTGTAGTAATTGAATTCTGGACACCAGTCTGGCTCTGTCAATCTGTTTCTTCACTTCCACAGGTGGGTACTGTAGTTTTCAGAACACTTGAGAGAGCCCCTGAAGGTGCCTGTCTCTGTCCAAAGAATCAGAGTAAATGCAGTTATATTTTAGGGCATGACTGTAGACAATGGATTGTGTAGTATGTCTTGGATGAAAGCTGGAGGGATGTAGGTAATTATAGCAATCAGTAAGTTTTCGGTATAGGATGGTCTTTATGTGCCCATCTCTAATTTGCACTGTAGTGTCCAGAAAGTGGATCTCCTGTGTGGAGTGTTACAGGAGAAGTTTCATTGTGGAGTGGAAATTGTTGAACTCTGAAATTGTGGGGCCATGCGGTTACCCAAAGCGGTGCCACTGACTTGAAGGTATAAATTATTTTCAAATCTGAAATGGTTGTTGATGAGTACAAAGCACAAAGTTCAGCCACAAGGTTTGCTGTGGCATTATCTGGAATGGTTCTTCTAATGGCTTGTAATCTGTTTTTGTGTGGGATGTTGGTTTAAAGACCCTCTACATCCATAGTGGCCAGGATGATGTTTTCTGGAAGTTCACCAATGGATTGGATTTTTCTCAAGAAGTCCGTAGCGTCTCAAAGATAGCTAGGAGTGTTGATAGCATAGGGTCTGAGGGGAGAGTCCACACAGCCAGATAAACCTGCTGTAAGCGTGCCAATACCTGAGATGATGGGGCTTCTGGGGTTCCTTTTTAATGTATTTCCGGTAGTAGATAAAATATCCGTGGTCGGGGTTCTGGTGGTGTGTGTCTGTCTTAATTTGTTCCTGTGCTGCTTCAGGGAGTTTCCTGAGTAGGTGGTGTAGTTCCTTTTGGTATTCCTCAGTGGGGTCAGAGATAAATGGTTTGTAGAATGTTGTGTTGTGTTGGAGAGTCATTTGCAAACCTCCTGATCCTAATCTCATTTACTCATGAGGACAACAGCGCCTCCTTTGTCAGCCTCCTTAATAATAATGTCAGAGTTGTTTCTGAGGCTCTGGATGGCATTGCATTCTGCATGACTGAGGTTCTGGTGTAAGGGATGTTGTTTGTCCATGATTTCAGCCTTTACACATTGGCAGAAACAATCTATGTAGAAGTCCAGTCTGTTGCTCCTACTGTCAGGAGGAGTCCACGTCAAATATTTTTTCTTGCAGTGTTGGGAGAAAGGTATCTGTAGGTAACTGCATTCTTTGTTGGTGTGGTTGTAATATTCCTTGAGTCTGAGGCGGTGAAAGTAGTTCTCCAGGTCACCGCAGAATTGTATCTTATGTGTGAGGGTGGTGGGGCAGAAAGAAAGTCCTCAAGATAGCACAGATTCCTCTGCTGGAGTAAGTGTGTAGCACGGAAGATTAACAATACTGTTGGGTGGATTGAAGGTGTTGCTCTTGTTGTTCCTTGTGGTGCACAGGAGTTTAGATAGTTTGGTGTCTTTTTTCTTCTGTAGGAAAGCAAAGTGCGTGTTGTAGATGGATTTTCTCTTTTTTGTGAAGTCCAGTCATGTGGAAGAATGCGTTGGAAGTTGGTTTTGTATGAAAGATTCCAGTGTTGAGAGTTCATTTTTAATTTTATGGGCTTTGAATAAAGTCTTCGGGGAACAGTGACTGATCTAACTAAACCTATTTCTCACATACAAAAGAAGTTGCCTCCTTTAATGATATTACATCAACTAATCCATGACCTCATAGAAAAATGTAAGAGGCCTAATTTAACTATACATATATATATATGAGGAACAGGTATGGTAGTCATGGTAGTCTATGAATTGATATGTGCACTATTAGATACTTTCATTTTTTCTGTTGTCTACTTCTTTAATTTCTATGATTAAATACTTTTGGAAATATTTTTCTGCCTATTTATGTTATTTAATCAGAGAAAATAATTAGACTATTTCTAGACTGATTGCCTAGGAGTAGAGAAGACTCACCAAGGTTGATAAAAGCATTCTTTCACTTTAATTTGCTAGTTCAAATCAATCCTACCCTCAAGACTGAGAAAATCATTACCATCTGAGAGATGCTTGCTGGTCAATGTGAAATCAATAAGGATATGATCTGGATTCCATGACTTTTGGGGACCTTTCTGATAATCCAGGGTTGTTACCAAAAAGCTGATCAGTCAGTTAGTCCAGAGACTGCCACTGAACACCTGACCAGCCAGCCAACCCTGGGCCACAGAACAATGGGGCTAGAACAGCTGTAGGTCCTGGCAGCTGTTTCTAAACCCTCCCCCCAAAGTATTTTTAGTAACAGTCAAGGACAGGTTGTAACTTCTTTGAATTCTGTTTCTTGCTTGCAGCCTTTCTCTGAATTTTACTAAAAATACCCATGGCAGAATCTTAATCTTAGAAATGAACTAAAGACCTAAGTCCAGTTCTAAGTAGATGTATTAACAATAAAATCAATTCGGCACTAAATACTCACATTTGTTGACACAATTAATAGAGGTTCAAGTGTTTAATGCATATGGAAGTCAAATTGCCTGATCAGTCCTCAAATGGCCCTAACTTGGGATTTCAGATCAGAATTGATATATTGGTAAAATATGGTAGCACTTCACTTAAAACTTACTGGGGATCCTCATATGGTTTTGAGGATGCAGTTGAGAGATGAAGAGACACACTAATAAGAGATGGTAAATTCCAATTTTTATATTACTCCTCCTTAATATAGATCAAAACAATTAGTATTTTGACTGTTTAATCTTCATAAAACTAAAGGTATGTTACATACATTTTTTTCACATATTTACGTCTGTTACAATGCAATAGCAAACATTTACTTTATGTATACAGACATAACTAAAAAACTCCTCAGACATCACAGAAGCCTTCGGAAATACTAATGAAGAACTTGATTAGAAAAGGTGCTAATTCCAAAGCAAATGTCATTGCGGTGATGACCTGAGGTCTGAGCCTCAAAGTGCATTCCCCAGCCACATTCATTAAAGGAAAAACCCACATAGCTAGAAACACTGTCAGCTAGTCTTTTGATAGAAGATATAAAAATGGATTCAAAGAAAGATACCTCATCTATGAACTCTTTGAACACCTGCAGAGAACTGTGCTAGATGAAGGGTGCAGATTCCCAGAGACACTCTGGGTACTCTGAAAGACTTTCAGAAAACTAGCAATTTATTACATTACTGCCACCATTTGGAGTTACAAACTGGATTCCCCTGATCATACATTTTACCCACTTTAAAAATTTTATTAGCTTTAAAAAAAGAAAAAAATTGAGAGGTTAGTCAATTTATTACAGAATTGGCTTCCAGCATTCTCTTTCATGTAAGATCCAGAATACAAACTGATAAGTAGGTGAGTGATTGGTTGAAAATTGATAAGGGGTAAGTGACTGGTTTCTCTGGACTGGGAGAAACCTGATATGGTATGATTTTTTTTTAAGTGATTTTTGCTGGGGTGGCCAGATAGGCTGGAGAGTCTAAGAGGACTCTCTAACTCCATGGTAAGGCTGGTATAGCAATCCAGGAGTTCACATTTGTTACTGGCTTGATGAAATCTAATTATAGAATATACTTTCAGTTATAGCAAAATCAACTAAGGTCCTGTGGCACCTTGAAGACTAACAAATTTCTTCAGGCATAAGCTTTTGTGGGCTGCAGCCCACTTCGTCAGATGAATGAAGTGAAAACTACAGTTAGGAGATCTATATACACAAGCATGGATGGGTAAGAAGCATTACAATGAGGAGGGTAAGTGCTAACAAAGTCGATTCAATTAGAGTAGATGTGGCCCATTCACAACAGTTGATTAGAAGGTGAGAATGTGTGAACAATTCCAGAGGGGTAGCCATGTTAAACTTTATAGAGCAAAAAACTAGAGTCCTGTGGCACCTTAAAGACTAACTAATTTCTTCGGGCATAAGCTTTCGAAGTGGGTTGGAGCCCATGAAAGCTAATGCACAAAGAAATTTGTTAGTCTTTAAGGTGCCACAGGACTCTCGTTTTTAATGTGTGAACAGGGACAGTTACTTTTTGTAATGTGCTAACCATTCCAAGTCCCTATTCAGACCCAGTCAGATTGTGTCAAGTTTGCAGATGAGTTCCAGCTCTGCAGCTTCACACTGAAGTCTGTTTTTGAAGTTCTTTTGTTGAAGAATGGCAATTTTCAAGTCTGTAGAGTGTCCTGGGAGACTGAAACGCTCTCCTACTGGTTTATGGATGTTAACATTTTTGATGTCTGATTTGTGGTCCATTTATTCTTCTGAGTAGGGACGGTGCGGTTTGGCAGAGGGGCATTGGCAGAGGGGCATTGCTAGCACATGATGGCATATATCCCTCTGAAACCATCAGTTATGGGTTTCTGCCCTTGCCTTTTGACAGTCTACCTGACATACCCATTTATAGTTCTGAGCCACACCAGACAGAGTGACAGAATACATACTCTCAAACTAATAAAATTACAAACAAGTTAGGAATCAATATAAGAAAAAGAAAGATTTGAGGTTCTTCAGCAAAATTACTTTTTCCGTTCTGGGTTCCCCATGCAGAGGCATATTTTCAACAATCTCCGAACACAGAATGAGTGGAAAATGAAAGGGAATTGTCTTTTTATAGGGTTCCATGACTCACCCACCTAGTCCATTCAGCCAGGTTATTACAAAAAGATGATGTAAAGATGATGTTCCCTAAAATTCGGTCCCAACACATTAAAAGAAAAGATATTTGTAACTAACACTTCCAAGATATTGATAAGTTCCACAGGGGTAGCCGTGTTAGTCTAGTTCAGCAAAACAAACAAGGAGTCTTGTGGCACTTTTAAAGACTAACAAATTTATTTATTGCATGAGCTTTCATGGGAAAAAATCCCACTTTGTCAGATGCTTTGAGGATGGGGAACTTACAGAATGGGAGGAAAATAAATGCAGGGAAGTGTAAGATGTAACTGATCCACACTGGCACCCAGTCAACTGGTCCAAAACTTTGGGGAAATCTGAAATTATTGGAGTCAACTAAGCACCATCATCATTGAACAACACATTTGGGACCAATCCCATTCCACCCTCAATGTCTTTCCACAAAATCTAAGTTCCAAAACTAAATAGGCTACTGGCCACAGAAACTCCCTTGAAGGATGTTGAAGGAATATTTAATCTTCCTGGAAAACCTGTAAGAAAAAATGGTTATTAACCTTTAAGTAACTCTTGCTATCCAAGGTGTATTGCTCATATACATTCTAAATTACGTGTGCGCAAGTTGCATGTATTGTTGCCAGAGACATTTTCAGTCAGTGGCATCCGTTGAGCCAGCTCAAAACACTGTGTAATTTTTATATTGCACTTTGTTCTCAAAGGTCAAGTTCCTTTACTACTTTTGAGCAGTTTGAATGCTCTTATGGATAAATACCACTGAGAGTCTAAGCAAGCATTCAGAAATGGAGGAATCAAATCTCTTGCACGTGTAAGAGGTGTCTGTTAAAAAAAACATATGCTGAGGTTAAATACATTCATCTTCTACAAATAATATAGTTGACTTATGTTACCTAGAAAGAAATCTGATATTCTTTTCCTTTCCTAGCCATTGTGTCTGTTTGTGAAAATCTGTACACCAAAAATGGAAGCCAAACGTGACTCAATACAAGTAAAACTAAATTTAGTAAAATTAAATTAGTAAAAATTTCCAGGATTTACATTATATCATGTCATTCAAACAAAGGAAACATACTTTGTAAGTAATTATTCCTGTAAGAAAACATTTGTTTTCCCAGCAGATATAGTTAAAACTAAATCCCCAGTAAGAAAATGGAAAGGAGCCCACTGACATCAGTAGGAGTTGGCTAAAGCTCTAAAGATATTAGGTGCGTGTTGGAACTGTTTTATTTGTTATACAGATGAATATTAAGAATAAATGTTTTCTTTGTATATAATTTATTTATGCCCAAATTGGTGTAAGTATATTCATGTTTCCAGTTACTCTCCCTCTCCCTTTCTTCGTATTAATGAAGAATGATGAATGGTAAATAACATCTTGATGAATAGTGAATAACAAATGTTAAGATTATATTTTCTACTTCTTGCAGTACTGTTTTAATTTAGTCAGAGGAGGTACTTAACTGTCAAGAGGAGGTACTTAACTGTCAACTGTCAACTGCATTAGCACAGGGTCAAGTGTTGTATTAAAATGCTGTTAATGTCTCTTTTTTTCCTTCTGCCTCCGTTGCTATCTGTGGGTCTTTCTCTGCCTGGAGGCACTGGAAGGAAGCTCCCCCCCTCAGTTTCTCTTTCACTCTGGTTTCATAACCCAATGACACCTCAGCAAGAGATCTGTGGGTTTTTCACTTTCATTTGTAGCATGGGACACAGCTCGCTTGCTGGTGGATTCTCTGTACTTGACAGTCTTTAAACCAGGTTTTGAGGACTTGTAACTCAGTCATAGGTTAGAGGCTTATTGCAGGAGTGGGTGGGTAAGGTTTTGTGGCCTGCATTGTGCAAGAGGTCAGACTAGATCAGGGGTCGGCAACCTTTTTCAACTCCTGTGCCGGCCCCTCCTCCTCGACCCTCAGCTGGTGCCAATGGCCCGTGCGTGGAAAGAAGCCAACTGGAGTGGCTCCTCTCAGCAGCATGCCTGAGGACCCATATCCCCAGCACGCCATGGAAAGAAGTTTTATTTTATTATAACACAAAAATCAATAAAATGCTAGCTAAAAATATGAGGTTACCTGAAAAATAACCTAATAACAGAGAAGAGAGACAATGAAAATAAGGATTCTGTGAAAGACAGCATATGAAAAGATGCATCTATTCTGTAGCCAAAAGTTAAGATTTGCATGCTTGTATCCCACTGTGGAAAAATAATGGGACAAATAGAGAGGTCTTCTATTTGTTTACAGTTATCAGGCTATATCATTATGAAGTAAGAACATTTGTGGGAGTCAAATGTCCTTGAAAAGGGTTTTAATTCCAGTACATTTAAAGTAATTATATTTATAAGTGCTTGAATACAAATGCTAGAAGTCTAAATCCTCAAATGGGTGAACATGAATGCCTAGTATTAAATGAAAATACTAAATATACCACCAGGCAACACAGAAACTCAGTGGAACAATTATAATCAAATGCCCAGGTTAATACCAGGATACAAATTATATAGGAATGACAGAATAAGTCAGGCTGGTGAAGGAGTGGCACAGTACATGAAACCAACAATAGAGTCAAATACGGTAAAAATTTAAATGAATTCCACTATACCATAGAATTTCTATGGATAGAAATCCCATGTTTTAATAATAAGAGTATAGCAGTAGGAATATACTACTGCCCATCTGTCCAGGATGGTGATGGTGCTTATGAAATGCTCAGGGAGATTAGAGAGGCTATGTAGTGGAGCAGAGAAGATAAACCCCTCAGGGACTCTGTGAGCCCTGGCTCTAAGGCAATGGTTTTCAAACTTTCTTTCTCAGGACCAGTTGAAAAAAATCATTTATGCCTGCAACCCAACAACTACATCTTTGAGCAATGTATTCCAGCCAGCCAGCTGGGCAGGTGCTGGCTAATTAGGTCTGAGTCACAGCCTGGGTTTGAAGAGGCAAGGGGGAACAGATTGGGACCTGGCCCAGCAGAGAATATAGGCCGAGGCAGGAAACCAGAGCAGGGAGGCCAAGCAGGGCAGGGAGACACTGGATGTGTGCCTGTTGTGCTGGCCTAGAGGAAGAGCAGAGTCCTAGGATACAGAGCCCCAAGGATAGCTGGGGCTGGAGTGGTCAGATTTATTGTGGATACTGTAAATAAAGAGCATGGGTGACTGGGTACATATTACCTCAGAATAGGCTGCAGAGCTACAATCTCTAGTAATGAATGCTTCTTGGAACAGCTAGTCCTGGAACCAACAAAGGGCAATTCTTGATAAAATCCTAAGAGACGCATGGGATCTGGTCCAAGAGGTGACTATAGCTGAACTGCTCAGTAATAGTGACCCTAATGTAATTAAATTTGGCATCCCTGTAGGGGGGAAAATGCCACAGAACCCCAGCACAGTAGAATTTAACTTCAGAAAAGGGGAGCTACACAAAAACAATGAAGCTAATTAAACAAAAATTCAGAGGAGCAGCCACAAAAGTGAAATGCCTGCAAAGTGCACAGAAAAATGTTAACATATAATAGAAGCTCAAACTATATTATACTTCAAATAAATAAAAAACAACAAAAGGACCAAAAAAGTAACACCATGTCTAAACAGTGTAAAAGAGTAAAAGATGTGGTTAGTGACAAAAAGCCATTCTTCAAAAACTGGAAGTTCAGCCCTACTGAGAAAAACAGAAAGGACCATAAACTCTGGAAAGTCAAGTGTAAAAATATAATTAGGTAGGTTTAAAAAAAAAAAAAAAGCGACGAGCAACTAGCAAAAGACAAAACCTAAGCAGCAAAAAACCTAAACCAAACCAAACTGAACAACAAACAGCCACCACCCATCCCCTGTAAATTCATCAGAATCAGGAAGCCTGCTAAACAATCAGTGGGACCACTGGGTGACCTGGATACAAAAGATCCACTCAAGGAAGACAAGAGTGTTGTGGACAAACTAAATATATTCTTTGTATCCGTCTTCACTGTAAAGGATGTGTTGGAGATTCCTAAACCTGAGCCATTCTTTTTAAGTGACAAGTCCAAGGAACCGTCCCAGACTGAGGAGACTTTGGAACAAAATGATAAAATTAAAGAGTCCTAAATACTCATGACCACATGGAATTCACCTAAGAGTTCTAAAGGAACTCAAATATGAAACTGCAGAGTTAACAACTGAAGTATGTAACCTATTGCTTAAACCAGCTTCTATAGACTCATAGGCTATGTCTACACTTGTTAATTTAGGTCGACTTAGCTAAGTCGACTTAAAGTCGACTTTGTTAAGTCAACTTAGCATGTCTACACTTAAATTTTAAGTCGACTTTGGGGGGACCCTACAAAGTCGACCTAGAGCATCCACATTGGACGCCTAGGTTGACTTCTAGGGGCTAGGTGGACCTGGGACAGGTCCACGGTGGCGGGGGGGCACCCCTTGCCAAGTGCCAGGGGGCTCAGCCTTTGCCCCATTGTACCTGGATACAATGGGGCAAAGGGGGATGGGGGACAGGGACCCTGGCAGGGCAGGGTGGGCAGGGCTCTGCCCTGCCCTGCCCTTTGGGGGGGCATGCCAGGCTCTCCCTGTGCCAGCCACCCTGGCAGGGAGGGCAGTGGGGGAGTCCTGGAGAGCCCTATGTCGACTTAGAGTTAATTTAGGGCTACTCCAGGTCTACACTGGCTTAAGTCGACTTTAGAAAGTCGACTTAAGCCAAAAGTCGACTTAAAACGAGGTTTTATAAAGTCGACTTAATTTTTCCTTAAGTCGACTTAAGCAGCCGCTTAAGTCGACTTAAGGAAAGTGTAGTGTAGACGCAGAGTAAATTAAGTTGACTTAAGCAAGTGTAGACGCACCCATAGACTTTAAGGTCAGAAGGGACCATTATGATCACCTAGTCTGACCTCCTGCACAACGCAGGCTACAAAACCTCACCCACCCACTCCTGTAATAGACCCCTAATCTATGACTGAGTTACTGAAGTCCTCAAATAATGGTTTAAAGACTTTGAGGTACAGAGAATCCACCAGATAATCCGCCAACAAATGACACATGCCCCGTGCTGCAGCTGTCTGCCAATCTGCTATGGGGGGCAGATTCCTTCCTAATTCCAACTATGGCAATCAGCTAAACCCTGAGCATGTTGGCAAAACTCGCAAGCCAAACACCCAAGAAAGAATTCTCTGTAGTAACTCAGAACCCACCCCCATCTCACATCCTGTCTCAGGCTAGTAGGCATATTTATTGTTGTTTGTCAAATATCAGTTAATTGACAAATTAAGCTGTCCCATAATACTATAAATTTACATGCTCAATTTTGAAGCCAGTTAGATTTGTTGCCCCCACTGTTCCTCTGGGTAGTGTATTCCAGAACTTCACTCCTCTGATGGTTAGAAACCTTCATCAAATTTCAAACCTAAACTTCCTGATGGCCTGTTTATATCCATTTGTTCTTGTTTTCATACCGATGCTGAACTTAAATAATACCTCTCCCTCCCTTGTATTTATAGAGAGCAATCATCTCTCCCCTCAACCTTCTTTTGGTTAGGCTAAACAAGACAAGCTCCTTGAGTCTGTACTAGATGACTAGAGAATAGCTAATGTGACACTAATTTTAAAAATTATTCCAGGGGAGATCCTGGGCCATTACAAGCAGGCAAGCTTAACTTTGCTACCAGGCCAATTGGTTGAAGCTATAATGAAGAACAAATAAGACACATGAACGCAGCGTACTGGGGAGGAGTCAACACAGCTTCTGTAAAGGGAAATCATGCCCTCATCAATCTATTATCATTCCTTTGAGGGAGTCAACAAGTATGTGGACAAGAGTGATCCACTGTATAATGAATTTAGACTTTCAAAAAACCTTTCACGAACTCCCCTTACCAAGGGCTCTTAAGGAAAGAAAATAGTCATGGGATAAGAGGGAAGGTCCTCTCATAGTTCATTAACTGGGTAAAAGCTAGGGGGGAAGGTAGGACTAAATTGTCAGTTTTTACAGAGGAGACAGAGATAAGGGGGTCCCCAAGTATCTGTACTGGAACCAGTGCTGATCAACATATTCATGAATGATTTAGAAAAAAGGATAAATAGTGATGCACCAAAGTTTGCATATGATACAAAATTACTCCAGATAATTAAGTCCAAAGCTGACTGCGAAGAATTACAAAGTGATCACACAAAAATGACTCACTTGGCAATAAAATGTCAATGCTAATAAATACAAAATAATGCACACTAGAAAGAATTCCCAACTATACACACAAAATAATGGGGACTAAATAGACCGTTACCACTCAAGAACGAGATCTTAGAATCATTGCAAATAGGTCTCTGAAAATATCTGTTCAAAGTACAGCAGCAGTCAAAACAGCTAACAGAATGTTAGGAACCATTATGAAAGGGATAGATAAGACAAATAATATCCTAATACCACTTTATAATTCCATAGTAAGCCTACACGTTGAACACTGAATGAAGTACTGCTCAGGCCATCTCAAAAAATTTATATTAGATTTGAGAAAAATACAGAGAAAGGCAACAAAAATTATTAGGGATGCGGAACAGCTATAGCCTTTGTATGAGGAGCCAAAAAAAAAAAAAAAAAAAAAAGATTGGGACTATTCAGCATACAAAGACACAATTAAGGAGGGGTCTGATAGAGGACTTTAAAATCAGGAACGGAAATCATGCCTCATCAATCTATTACCATTCTTTGAGGAAGTCAACAATCATGTGTGAATGAATGGTGTGGAGAGAGAGAATAAGGAAGTGTTATTCACTCCTTTACACAATACAAAAACCAGGGATCACCTAATGAAATTAATAGGCAGCAGGCTTAAAACAAAGGTAAGGTACACAATGCACATTATATCTATGGAACTTGTTGCCAAGGGATGTTATGAAGGTTAAAAAATAATTAGATAAGTTCAGAAGTCTATCAATGGCTATTAGCCAAGATGGTCATGGATGCTACCCCATGCCCTGGGTGTCCTGAAATGTCTGACTGCCAGGGACTCAGACTGGAAGACAGGGGATGGATCACTCATTTATTGCCCTGTTCTGTTCATTCCCTCTGAAGTACATAGCACTAGCTATGTCAAAGGGCATTTTATCAGAAGACAGAATTCTGGGTTAGACACAAGGTCTGACACAGCGTGGCCATTTTTATGTTCTTAAAGCCTGTAACTGGATGGATTGACTGTTTACTGGCAGAACAGTAAATTTCCAGGTGCATGATCAGATCAGGAATTGAACTTGGTCCTCTTTTGTTTGACTAGAAGGAGATGAACGAAGTGTTCAGGCACTGCATTCAGGTCTTAGGAGAAGGGTGAATGTTGTTGTTGTTTTGTAGCAGTCCTCCTGGCTGATTTGGAGGTGGTAGTGAGAGTTTCATAGGGAACAGTCTCCATTTCTTCTAAACAGGAATGATGGTCACCAAGATGTAGAACATTAAGGTTTGAAGTGCAATTAACTTGGTAAAAATGGATATTGAAGATTAAAGGACCTCTCCTTTCCATCTCATGAAAAAACCGGGTGTTTGGAATATTTTTGTAAGAGTAATTAGTGTGGCACTGAGTAAGCCAATAGATAGAGGATTTTTGTTTGTTTGTTTAACTTCACAGAGAATTTTACTATAAACCTGGTAAAATCAAAGCAAGGTTGACAGTAACCAAAACACACCTTCAGCAATTAAAAGGTTTTATTTCTGGTCTTATCCAAACTCAAAGAGTATTTTTCAGAAATCACCTGGTGTATGGAATGCTTTAACAAATTATGGGCCTACATGTTGTAACTTACATAGCATTATGAAAAGGAGTTCTCATGAGGAAACAAATCATTACTTTTTTGATTGCTCCTGGTTCATATTACTGTTATTTGCTCAGCATTACTTCTCCTTTAATTGTGTTGACTACACAATGCAATCAATTTGGTTAACAGAGTGAATAGCTATGGACTAGTTTCATGAACATTTATTTACGTTTATCTGCATTCCTCACTAAAATTATCTTTTGTACTTTACCAGCCTCATAGTGATATAGAGAAGGATTTAAAGCAAAATGCCCCCATAAATGGTGCCAAGACTCCCTGCTGAAGTTGGGGGCAACTGAAGTAGCTAATGGGGCCTAACTAGCCCTTGCTCCTCATAAATCATGCAAAATATTAGAATAAGAAAAGCATGAATAAAGTTTCCACATAGTGCACAGAAGTAGGATCAGAAGATCACCAATGAGTGCAAATAAATTAAAGGGAAGAATCAGAGATGTAAATTCTGTTCTAAATATAGGTTCTTTTATTGTCTCAGTCACCAAGGCATCTGAAAGTCTTCCAAAGTTAAAATATAACATGTCTAACATTGGCCAAAAAATGTTCTCTTTCCATTCCTTTGTCTAGGGGAAAGTAAAATTAATGAAAGTGACATACATAGATAGAAAATAGTGACTTTTGTGGCCTACACTTAAAAATTAGATCAGCTACGAGCTATTTCAGTTAGGTGTGTGAATAAAACACAACCTGACTGACATAGTTATGCCAGTCTAACCAATAGTACAGATGAAGCTATTTCAACACAAGAATGCATCCATTGATTTATAGCTACTATCTCTGGGGTGGTGTTCTGACAAGAATGATATACGCTGTATCTATACCACATAGCATAGCTACAGAGACATAGCTGGTAGTGTCTCTGTGGTGTTGACATACACTTGGTTCCTGAAGGAGTGAATTACATAATCCAGGACCAGCACTAAGAAAATCCAGTCTCTATCACACGAAAGTACAAGCTTCATCCTAAAAGAAGACATTCAAGTGGCTCCTGAGGACCAAAGCTGCCAAGGGCTATGTAAAAGTTTACTACTTAACATTAAACATTTTTTATAGCACTCAATAACAAACAAACCTTTGCAATAATCTGCAGGGTCTTCTTGCTCCTCATCATCAGATCCCAGAATCTCCTCCTCTGGTTCTGGTGGTGCTGGCTCTGGCAGAGGCGGAGGTGGAGGCGGGGGTGGAGGTGGTGGTACAGATGGAGCTTTCTGTTGAGGCTCTGGCCTGAAAATAAAAAGTAAGTACATTTACTGAGAAGCTAAGTTAGGATACTATTTGAGGGTTTCGACATAAAATCATTATTTGGAATTTTAGTGAAATATATCTCATATATTTTCTTACTGTTATTCTTTATATTATCTGGCAATGCCCCACGTATTTCCAAAAAATATAGATAGATGAAGCTGGCAAGACTAGATACAGCTTGCACGTGAAAATAGACAATTTCACTGAAACAACTCAGAAAAAGTTTACAGTATCAGATAGTTCCAGCTCCAGTGCATGGTACATGTGTGCACCTATGAATGGAATCCACATAGGCAGGGCTCAAAAAAATTGGCTCCCAACTAGGTGCCAGCAGTTTTATTTTTGGTCGCCAGAGGGTGCTCATTTTCAGCATTTCCACAGTGCAGCTAGGCACCAGCCTACAAACCCTGGTCACCATGGTGACCTGCACCTGGGTTTTGTCAAGCCCTGCACATAGGGACCTGTACTCAAAGAAGAACATTACAGTTTCCAGACCAGTATATGAAATACTGCATGTATGCTTTAAAATATAAAGTATGTGGAATCAAGAAAGAGTATTCCTCAAAGATTACCAAGGTGGACAAATAATATCAAGTCACTCCTGTAACTGCAAATAAAGAAGTTTCAAGAACATATTGCAGGGAGCAATCCTCCACTCACAACTGAAAAAAGCTATATGACTCAGTAGGCTATTTTCCATATCTAACATCTAAAGTAGAGTGTCACTTTAATATGGAAAGAGCAAGTAATAGTAAATAGGAAGAAAATACTAAGATTCCTAGCAAGCCTTTGCTCAAGAAATATAATCAATGGAAAAACAGACTTTTACCAAATGTGTTTTCAAAAGTATGAATTATTAAAGACATTGGTTATTCTAATAACTGTTCGGCTTCTGAAGATCAGAAATATCCTGCAAGTGAGATGTCTTCTTAGTTTAGCTATTTAGAATATATTTCATAAACAATAATTAGAACAATTACAATTAGTATTTCGAAGTTCTACAATCTTGTCAGATTTTCACATTTTGGTTGTCACCAGCTTCACACACAAGAAAAAGAGGATATTTAGGCATCTATCTGCTAATGGTCAGGAGTGGGGGAGAGAGAGAAAAGGATTAGGTTTGTTTTGGGGTTAGTATTTTTGTTTTGTTTGGGCTTTTTGGTCTCAAATAGTTTGATATTATGGTCATTTTTGTATTTGTATTTAAACAAGTATACAGAAAATCTTATTTGCAGAAAAAGAGATCCACAATATATCATACTGCTATAGGTAAAATTGATCTGAGCCTGTCATCATCAGCCATAACTATCTATGCTTATTTTCACATCTATGGTAAATCCCAGATATTTGAAAAACCTCATTTAAATTATCAGTCTCTCTCCATTAATACCACAGCGACTGAAGACTTGAAAACACATTGGCATTACATGTTAGCTTTTCAGTTCTGGAAATCTAGATTCAAATTCTGCCTTGATCATAACAAAAAAATTATTTAGACAAATTTATCTCAGTCCTACATATACCTGTATCACAACACATACCTCTCCACATTTTTGTACAATATACAATCTGTTTGGGAAAATACAGCATTTGTAATAAGAAGGTACAGTTGGTCAGAGATATATTTCACTGGCAACACAAGACCTGCACAGCAGCTGCTCTGCCTTTGCTCCAAGCAATATTATTAGAACTTGATTGAGTATCAAATTTATCCCGCACCACACCTCCTCCGGAAAGAATGGAAGTAATGTTATTACAATAAATTTTCAGATTTAGAAAGACAATTTTGAATACATTTCAACCTTTTTTTTTCTTCCTACGCTATATAGACAGAAACTAACAATTTTTTAAAATTAAGGATCCGAGTGGGCGAGAACAGAGAGCAGGGAAGGAAGAATGCATGCGTAAGTCATATAAGAACTGCGTTTCTAAATATTTCTTTCAAGGAATTGGATTAATTTTTATTTCCTTTATTACTTCTTTTTTGTTAGTGTCATGCACCATCTTAGATGAAAAGAAAACTGAATTTGGTCTCACGAAATCCCAAGGTTTCAAAGAACATTAAAGCACATCTTACTACAAGGTCAATTAATGGACCTGAAATCTACCATCTCCAAAAGCGGATTTATTCCATAAACGACCAGGTAACATTCAAATCTAGTTGGATGTTGACAAAAAAAGCTCTAATCCATTAGAAAAAAGAATTCACAGTGTAAAGCTACAGGTCACAAACCTTAAAACTTCATCTTCTGGACATGAGGCCATTTTGGGTATGTTGGTCAAGGACTGTAAACAGTTCAACATTAAGACTGATGAGCTAGAAAACAAATGCACAATCATGAATTTGTACTTGGTTGGCATACCTGAAAACAGTGAGTCAGGTAAGAAGGGCATATTTTTGGATGTTTGGAATCATCATTGTTGATGGTATGAATCTAGAAACTACAGTAACTAACTTCAACCATGAGATTCCACACTGGACAATGTTTCAAAGAGAATGGCAAAAATATCCAGTAATAATACTCTGCATCACCTCCTCAAAGAGTATTTTCACCAGACACCTATGCCAAGGGGCAAGTAGAGCAGAATGTGGGGTGCAGGGTACAAGTGTCTGTGGGAAAGGTGATAGGTGAGGGAAGAAGGAGAGAAGGGGAAAAGGATAAGGAGGCAGGTATGAGGCGGGGAGCAGAGTGGAAAGGGTGGGAGAGAGATGAGTTGGGGGCAGCTGTGAGGTCAGGAGTGGAGGGCAGATGGGAGATGGGCAGGGCTCTGGCACTATAAAATTTAGTACTACATTACTGACTATGTAGTCAAATTCCAAAGGGGTAACCGTGTTAGTCTATTGTAGAAAGACAACAGAGTCCTGTGGCACTTTTAAAGACTAACAAATTTATTTATCGCATGAGTTCTTGTGGGAGAAAATCCCACTTGACGAAGTGGGATTTTCTCCCACGAAAGCTCATGCGATAAATAAATCTGTTAGTTTTTAAAAGTGAAACAGGACTCTGTTGTCTTACTGACTAAGACCCTCTGCCTGAAGCAAAGAATTGTGCAAGATTCTAGAGCGACAATGAATCTACAAAACAGTGATTTAGTACCATTTCTGCATCAGATATTGATAGCACTTAAGAGTGAGTTACTTCACTGTGAATTACTTCAGAAATAAGACTCTCACTTTTTATTATGCATCTTCAAGTAAACACCAAGGGATATCAAGAACCTCTCTCCAAAAACCCAAAAGCAGTCCATACTTTAGAATTTGAAAAAGCAAATATTTCTGGCAAAAGTCTAGCAAAATGAAGCTTTATCTGAGACTTTTCCATCTTATTGTATTGCATTTGTTTTAAAAAGAGATTTGGGTGTTTTTTTCTGTTTGCAACCCCTGTTATATTTGCTAGCTGGGAATTCAGGGATAGATTGTTCTTATTCATCTGTGTGAAGGTTATATTAGCAATTTTTGGAATAAGGAAGGATGGAAGGAGGTATCTTGAAATAGTTTCTTACTTAGCGATTTAGAATTTTACTTACACGGTATAAAGTGTTGATTTAAAAGTAGAGAGAGCTCTGTTTTGTCTAGGGAGCCTGTAAGACTGGCTTCTCTTGAATAGTTAAATTTATATGCTGCCTGAGAAGGGAATGGAGATAGACAACACCTGGGTGAGTAGCTATGCAAGCACTTCTCTAGTTCTGTAGTTTTCTTTTAAACTGAACATGTATTACAGAGCACGTAAACCTGATGACTTCTTCTAATAATTCATTTGATTGTCTGAATTATAATACTTTACTAATGTTAAATTTTGTTCTTCCACTGCTACACAATTTCACAATACTCAGCAGCTTATGAGGGAGTACTAACAAGATTACTTTATATGTCCTTTTTCTGAACAATCAGATACTCAAAGCTACTCTTGTATCCTTCTATGAGATGTATGAAATATAAAATTAGTTATAGTTGTAATTTTATTTATATAAATTACTGAAATGCCAATTTTTAAAAAGGTTTAATTTATATTTGTTAAGTGGGCTTAAAAACACCTTTGGCATTAAGGATCAAGAGGCTAAAGTTTTAAATTATAGCAAAAAGCCCATATACTAACTTCAATTCATAGCTTTAAAGCAGCAGTTTCAATACAAGCTTTTTAATAATGAAAGATCAATTCATATTACTGCACTTCTATAACATTCCAGATATGACTCCAACATCTATTAATCTAAACATGAATCTAACACACGTTAAAATGTATTTATCTATCTGTAATTTTTTTCCTTCTACATGTGGCACTTTGTGTTCTATGATCCCCCATTACAACTGAATTATTCCTCTTCAACTTTCAAAGCCTGGAGACTTCTCTTTTGAAAAAAACAAAAAACTCAACCTTCACAACATTCTGCCAGCAGGTGGAGGTCTTCAGAGAACTCACTCATTCCCCCATCAGCTGCTCAAGCTAAGATGACAAACTATCAACTCTATTAATAGTATCACAATAGATTAGACATCTCCAGGCAAGATATTTTATTTCACTCATTACACAAAAAAGAAAATGAATAATTACAGCAAAGTAGATTCCTCTCTCTCTCTCACTGAATGCTCCAAAAGAAAAAAAAACGAAGGATTGAAGTATTTCCTCTCCAGCTTGAATGTAATGCAAAATTTGGTGATGGCATGTGTGGGGTCTCATGGAATACCAAATGATCACTTCAGAGAAGCAAAAATTATGGATAGGTAAGTAAATTTTACTGTTCTCTCTTATGGCCAAGATCCCTTATTACTGCAAAGTATCCAACAACCAAACCAATCTTTACAATCTTCATAAATAATAAGCAGTCAACAGCAGAGTAATTTTCTGTCCTCCTTCCCCAATGGGATATAATCTTGACCTCACATGACCATCCGAAAGTGACAAAGAATTGTTTATTCTCCATGTTGACTTAATCTTTGAAATATATGCTCAGATTATTGTACGAAAACTCTAGCTAGGAATACTGAATGTGAGAGGGCATTTCAGATGGACCAGAAGTTGAGGGCCTGCTGGCACAGGAAAAAAGCACATGCTTGGAAAATGGGATCAGAGATGACCAAATCAGTGATCAGATGAAAACTATAAAATAAAACATCTTATGTACAAATAATAAGCGGGCATTGTTACACATAGTGACTAGGGAAAAGGGTAAATCTAGAGTGGCTACCAATTGGAATATGAATACTTGGTTTCTAGGAACTGGAACGAACATTTCACAGGGATGCCTGAACTACTTTTTTAATCAAAGAATTAGAAGTAAACTGCTCTAGAACTTTTTAAAAGAAATAAAAATGTAATTTTTTCCTCCTCTACAATTCTACAAGGATTTCAACCAAGTTTTTCACGATTTCTAGTAAGTGAAAAAAGAATAGGAGAGAAAAATTCTTACTTATAAATTGTAATACCAAATAACACCAAGATCAAACCAAATAAGCATCATTTAAATGTTAATTAAATTGTTATCTTAAACAGTAAGCAAAAGCCACAAACATAACCAACATCCAACAAGGACCTGAAGTACATTGGCAAAATTTGCTAAGATTTTTCCATTTTGGGAGACAATTTTGTGAAGTGTTAAATAAACATTTCATGTATACAAAATGTCATAATTTATAATGAGTTTTATAAGTATTTTTATTAATACAAAATATGAATACTTCTCTGGGTCTATAAATATCACTATTGGATATTAAGTTAAATATCCTATTTTATAACAAAAACTACACTAAAAGAATTATAAGGTTGCAAAGTTTAGGACTCAGAAGTGAGGAAATGACAAAGTTAAGGTTGTATGTGCATGTTAGGGAGAATCCCATACACCCAAACATATACACATATTCTTTATGAGCTAGTCAATCAAAATGTGGACTTTTTAACCATGGTTTCCACAACTTTGATGGAATTCTGTTAGGTCTTTTCTACAGTTGAGGCTAAATCATATTTGAGCTCCAGTTTGTCGGTACCCATTACTGATGCCCACCTGTCAGTCACAGAAAATTCTTCTAATTTAGATGTAGCTTGGAAGAAAAACTAGCACTTACCCTAGAAACAGACTTGTTAGCCAGGTACGTATGATAAAAGTGATATTTTCTTACTGGTCTATCCAATTCATAAGAAAAACACAGCTGCACTCTGAACTAGCTGAAAAATTTTACATGACTTTCAAGGCTACTCTTATTGAAGTAGTAAGTAGTAAACTTTGTCAAGTACTTTCCATAGTTCAAGATAGCTGTATCTTGAAAAGGCTTTTTACCTTTCCAACTTTTAGACCATATACATGAACAAAATGAAAGTAGAAGGCAAGCTGAATGAAAGTGAACATGAAATAATGATTCTACAGAAAAGAGCAACTGTGGGAGGGAAGGTAAAACAATTCAGTTTGGCCATGTAAAATTTAAGTGGGTGATAAGACATTCAAAAGAAGATGGCAGAGAGACAAACTGAGATCAGTCAGTATGGAGAGAGGTTTGCGAATCACCACCTTGGAAAGCAGGGTTGTGTCTGTGGGATTGTCTACTTAAAATACAACTGTGCCGCTCTAACAGTTCAGTGAAAACAACACTATCTACGCCAACAGGAGGGGTTCGCCCATCAGCATAGGTACTCCACTCCCCCTGCCGCCCCCAAGAATTGTCCTGTTGATCTAGCACTGCCTATACTGGGGATTACTTTAGTTTAACTGCACTGCTCAGGGGTGCGGATTTTTCACATCCAGGAGCCACACAATTATACCAATCTAATTTCATAATATAGACCAGGCTTGTGATATTAAATCCCGGCCTGAGGCCCAGCTGATATAGAAGGAACTAGATGCCATACTGAAAATGATATAAGATGGGTAATCACAAGAATCCCAGCCAGGACTATGGAAATGCATAATACAGTACATGCTCCAAGCATACAGTGGTGAGACCATGAAATGAAGATGAGAAAAATCACTGAGATGAATGGAATAGTTCACACCTCTCAGGTCTATTTTTCATACTGCATTATTCTTCACAGGGTGTCCTCATTCACCTGAGAACATCCCATTGAAATGGATTACTTCACACTTCTATAAGACTCCTATACTGTCGGTGAGTATGTTCAGTCTCTATTCCTATACCAGAAACCACAGTGGAATTGAGAATCTGGGGCTCTATGATCCCCTCACCCATACTGTGTCCAGCTGGTGAGGAGTGTGTGGGGAAAAAAAGATTACTAACCTTTTGTTCTTCAAGATGTGTTGCTCATGTCCATTCAGTATTACAAGTGTGTGCCTGTGTACACAGCTATCAGAGATATTTTGCCTTAGCAGTATCCATAGGGCTATCTCTGGTACCTTCTGCAGCCCCACGCTCATGCTGCAGTATATGAGGTGAAAGTTATGAAAGAGAAGTAACGTTTTTTTCTTCTTTAAGCAATTACTGATGTCGATTCCATGTTAGGTGACTCACGAGCAAAATCAGAATCCCTAGAGGTGGGCTTTGGGTTCATGGATGTGCTGCTTCTAATACCACTCTGCCAAAGCTAGCATCATTTCGTGATTGCTGCTGATGGTATAATGGGTCATGAAGGTATGGGCAGAAGAGTAGGTAGCAGCTCTGCAGAGCATCTTGGAGCACCACACTTGCCCCCACAAAGGTTGCTGACGATGCTTGTGCCCTGGCAGCATCAGCAGTTATCATCACTAGTGGAGGCATCTTATCTTGTTCAAAGCAAATTTAATGCAAGAGGTTATGCAGGAGACCCTCTGGTTGAAGACCTTCCACTGCACCAATGAGCTGGGTTGACCTGTGGAAAGTTTTAGTCTAACTTGGAAAGGCCCAGGCTGATCTAACATCTAGGGTATGCAACCTATGTTCCAAACTGGAATTGTACAGTTTTGGGAAGACTCCTGTTAGGAATATGTCCTGGTTATTGTGGAACTGTGACACTACCTTTGGTAAGAAGGCTGGGTGGGGATGCCGTTGCATCTTGTCCTTATAGAACAGCGTATAGGGTAATTCTGAGGTGAATGCTTTGATCTCAAAGACTCTTAGCACTAAGTTAACTATCACCATAAAGGAGACCTTCCAGGACAGAAGGAGAGAACAGGAACTGCTCAAAGGGGAGACTCACGAGTCTGGATTGCATTACGTTCAGGTTCCAAGGAGATACTGGATTCCTGACCAGAGGGTAAAGCCTCTTCAGTCCTTTTCAGAAACTGATCACCATGTTATGGGAAAAGACTGATATACTTTGAAATAGAGAATGGAAAGTTGAAATAGCCACCTACCAGATCAGAGATGAGAGGGTTAAGCCATGTTGCTTGAGTTGCAATAGGTAGTTTAATATGTCCCAAACTGAGGTTTAGAAGGGGGATAAGCTATGGTCTGTGGCTCAACCAGAAAACTTCCTCCACTTGGCCAAGTGTAACTCTGATGGAAGGCTTTCTGTGGCACATGAGGATCTGCTGAACTTGCAATGAGCAAGCCCACTCTTCTAAATTCAGCCACACATCAGCTATGCTGTCAAGTAAAGGGATGTCAGGTCCAGGTGCAACAACTGACCATGATCCTGGGAGAAGAGGTCTGGCCAAAGTGGAAGATTCCACAGGGGCAATGCCGATATCTCCAGTAATGTGCCAAGTCAATGCTGTTATGGACATGCAGGGGCTATGAGAATCATAGTAAGCTTATCCTGTTTGATTTCCAGAAGACCCTGGTAAATCAAGGGTATTGGCGGGAAGGTACAGAGTGATTTTCCTGCCCACAGAAGAAGTGTTAGATGGAGAGTCCTTGGTGAGCCTGCATAGTGCGCAGAACCGGTGGCACTTTTTGTTCTGCCTGGATGTGAACAGGAACAGGCTGTAAACTCCTCCTAAGTAGTTCCCACCTTTGGAAGATCAACCTCCAGGCATAGAAACCATGGCGAGACAAGAAAGATCTACTGAGGAGAGTCACCAGTGTATTCCTGGCACTCAGGAGTTGGGTGGCAATGACATGAATGCTGTTCTGCAAGCAAAAGTCCCTCGAGGCTTCTTAGCACACGGCTAATGAAAAGCACCATCTTGTCTGTTGATGTAGAACATCGCAGTGGTGTTGTCTGTTAGAATCTGGACCACTCTGCCCAACAAGTAAGGGAGGAATGCTTGGAACGTGAGACATACTGTCTTCAATTCCCTGATATTTATAAGGAGGAGTGATCCTCTTGAGACCAGTGACCCTGCACACTGAGGTGGGCTCCCCATTCCAGATCCTAAGTGTCTGAGACCAGCATTGCTGAGGGCAATATACCTTCAAAGAGGATCCCCTCAACACTGAATGAGGGTCTGGCCCTCAGCTAAGGGACAACAGGATGTTAGGGGGAATTGTGACCATGACATCCAAACCATGGCTGCTGGGAGTGTAGACATACCAAAGACGATTGCAGGGGTCTGAGGCAGAGAGCTGCATGTTGAACCACGTAAATACAAGCTGCCATATGGCCTAGAAATTTGAGACACATCCAGGCAGTCATGAGGGGATGGCCTTGCATATATGAAATGAGGTCTGTCACAACTTGGATCTGGGCTCCAGAAGAAAAGTCTTGGCCTGTATGGAGTCAAGGACAGCTCCTATAAATTCTATCTGCTAGACAGGGGGACAGAATCGATTTTTGCTCATTTATAAGCAAGCCCAAGTCTTGGCAAGTGGTTCGTACCATACTAAGGCTGTGCAGGACCCAGGCTGGACATCTGCCCTTAATGAGCCAGTCACTGAGGTAAGGAAAGATATGTAGCTCTTGATGCCACAGACAAGCATTCACTGCTGCCATACACTTTGTGAAGATACATGGGGTGGAAGAAAGGCCAAACGATATCACCATAAATTAATAATGGCATTTGCCCACAACCAAATTGAAATGTGAAAAATTTACATCTTTTAAGTCAAAGGCAGCATACCTGTTGCCTGTATCCAAAAAGGGGATGACGGGGGCCAGGGAGAGCATGAGCAACTTCAACTTCTTCAGATATTTGTTGAGGACCCAACAGTCCCACGTTATCCAGGCCCATGCAGCATGGAAGGGAAACAGGTACTTGAGAAATAAGTGAGAAATTGGATCCTGAAGTCTGACTGGGACACAGTCCTCAGGCATACCCTCAGAATGAATGGTGAGGGCCACCTTGGTGACACATGGGGCTCAACTGGGGGTCATGGAGGAAGTAGAGTTGGTGTGGGGGTACTTAAACCCTGTGTTCTCGTCTCTCCTGTTATAGGACCCTTGTTTTGACTGGCCTGAGAACCTGCCTGGATGTTGTGAGGGACGGAACTCTCCCCGAGAAGAGTGGGGGTTTAAAATCCTAGTGAGTGCAAGGTGGCCCTGGGCCTATAGTCTCTCAGGCTATGAAGCCTGTCATCCGTTTGCTCTGAAAATAGAGCATTGCCCTCAAAGGAAAAGTCCTGCACTGAGGAGCACCGACGCATTGATACTGCAGAGGCCACTGAACTGGCCACTGAGTCAGCAGCATCCAATGCCGACTGATGAGAGGTTCTAGGTACCACCTTCCCTTCCTCCACAATGGACTCAAACTCCTGCCTCATTTCCTGAAGAAGGGAATCCCTGAATTTAGTAATTGCGTCCCAGATGTTTTAATTGCATCTCCTCAAGTTAGAGATCCTCAGATGTAAGCTGGCTGCTGAATGGATCTTTCTTCCAAACAAGTCCTGTTTCTTAACGTCCTTATTTTTTGGTGTTGAGTTAATTTGATCCTGCCTATCCCTTTCCTTTGCTGCAGCCACCACTGGAAATCCTAGGGGAGAATATGAGAACAAGTACTCACTGGCCTTAGCCAGGACATATTAGCCATTTTTGAAGGTGATGGCAGGGAAGATGGAATATGCCACGGGGTCCTAATCATTTTAAGCACCCCATCATAAACAGGGAGCACTGTGCTTCCCAGTGCTGTAGCAGCCAAAATGTCAAACAGGTGGTCCGTAGTCTCTGAAAGCTTCTCAGCTTACAGGTCCAAGTTGGAGGCAACCCTTTAAAGAAGTCCTGATGGTCTCAGAAATTGAATGGTGGGTTTGGGAGGGGCTGAGCCAGCAACAGCCTCATCCAATGACAACAAGGATGAGTATGGAACAGAGGGAAGAGTGTTACCTTCTCTTCCTCCACTGGAACAGCCTCTGCCAGGGTCCATGGTGTTGGCATTGGGTTCTGATTCCGAATCCCACATTGGGGAACATCGGAGCTGTGGGGCGCTTTAGACACAGCCGCAGACAACTGGTAGGAAAAGGGCCTCAGCACCACTGGAATCCCCCACAGATTCCTTTAGGGCCACTGAGTCAGCCATTGGCCTTCTGACCAGAAACCCACCACAGGAACAGCACCCAGCACTGGTACACCCAATGAACTATGCTTTTAAGTCAAAAGTATAGCTCAATGAGTCATGCTTTTAAGGGGGCACTGGGTAGGCGCCCCTTCAGAATCTGAGAAGAGAGCAATCCTCCCTTAGGGACTATGGTGGTGCCATTTCCTGCCTGCTGCCATAGGATTCCAGGGAGCAGTACCACAGGACGGGTAACCATCAGTGGACATCCTTGGAGCCGTGCCACATAATTGGAGATCAGTGTATGGCTGGAGAGCATTGCCACACAAGGGAACAGTAGGTACTATGCAGGCAGGGCATGATGATGAGATAAGGGACGAGGATAGCATTGGGTTGCAGGACCGGGTATCTGACAACAAATGCCATACCTCTGGTGAGCAGTGCCTTGAAGAAAACGATCAGTTCCAGTGTGATCTGGAGTGAGAGTAACACGACTGGCAACTCCTGTCTCGAAACTGTAGACTGTGACTGAGGAGCCAGAGATTGGGGTCAAGAAGGTGTGGATTTTCTTCTTAGGGTAGGTAACTGGGGCTGAGGTGTCGATTGGTGCCGAAGCTCCAGGGAATGGCATCATTCAAATGGCCACTGCAGTGTCCCGTTGCTGGTTTCTCCTTGGAGGTGGGTGCCTTTACCAGCTCAGTACTTCCAACACAAGTGCTTGGTGTTGGCGGTACCAGAAGGGTCAGAAGGTCCCTAGATGCTTGAAATGCCTCCAAAATAGAGGGCACCACATGGAGGAGGGGTGGGCAGTCCCCCTTCTGCTCCCAGGAGTCAGAGATGGTTCCCCTCAAGGGGTTTTCAATCCTGGGAGGTACTGTCTCCAGCTTCTCCTCTGCAAATAATTGGCCTGACAAGGATACTCTACCGGACCCCACCTTCTTGTCTTTCTTTGGCACGGGGAGATGCCCATGGTCCACTCTCTTCTTTTGCCACTTCTTTGGTGCCAGGGAAGATGGAGAGTACTGCAAGGAGCCTAGTGCCAGTGGGGTGCTACACACCAATTCAGATGCACACAGCACCAATTCCAAGTGGGATGGTTTTTAGGCTGACTCCATCAACAGGGCTCTAAGGTGAATATCCCTGTCCCTTCTGGTTCATGGTCAAAATTCTTTACAAATTTTACACTTGTCTCTGGCATGTGTCTCTACAAAACACTTCAGGCAACTCTTGTAATGGTCATTTAGTGGAAAGGGATTATGAGACAAAGAACATAGCTTGAAGCCTGGGAAATGAGGCATGCCCTGCCTGGAGCTGACATCCCTAAGGGAACCACTAATTCTATTTTACTTAACTAACTAGAACTACATACAACAAACAAAAGCAAAGTATGAATTAAGGCTCTTGCTATCACAAGAGAGAAAGCAGTCCCTGAAACCGTCACTGGCAGAAAAGGAATTGTCCTGTCCAAGCAGTGTTCAAATAGGTCCCTGTCAGAGATCACCTCTTTCCTGAGCATGTGGAAGACAGACAACAAAATAGATTCTTAGCTTCAGCTGACTTCTTCGCAGCTGGCAGCACAAGCCCTGGCAAGCTGGTAAAATTACTTCTTAATTCCTAGAACAGTGAATGTGAATGAGACTATATAAAGAGGAATGGTGGTAAAGAAGTGTACTGTGCACAGTCCAACACAGAAAATGACAAGTTTTGTTAGAATCATAGAATAATAGGGTTGGAAGGGACCTCACGAGGTCATCTAGTCCAACCCCCTGCTAAAAAGCAGGACCACTCCCACTAAATCACCCCAGCCAGGGTTTTGTCTAACCAAGCCTTAAAAATCTCCAAAGATGGAGATTCTACCACCTCCCTAGATACCCCATTCCAATGCTTCACCACCCTCCTAGTGAGAAAGTTTTTCCTAATATCCAACCTTGACCTCCCCAGCTGTAATTTGAAACCATTGCTCCTTGTTCTGTCCTCTGTTACCCTTGACAACAGCCTAGTTCCCTCCTCTTTGGAGCACCCCTTCAAGTAGTTGAAGGTTGCTATCAAATCTCCCCTCAGTCTTCTCTTCTCTAGACTAAATAAGCCTAGTTCCTTCAGTCTCTCCTCATAAGTCATGTGCCCCAGCCCCCTAATCATTTTTGTTGCCCTCCGCTGGACTCTTTCTAATTTGTCCACATCCTTTCTGTAGTGGGGAGCCCAAAACTGGACACAGTATTCCAGATGCGGCATGACCAGTGTCGAATAGAGGGGAATTATCACATCCCTCGATCTGCTGGCAATACTCCTACTGATGCAGCCTAATATGCCATTGGCCTTTTTCGCAACAAGGGCACACTGTTGGCTCATATTCATCTTCCCGTCCATCATAACCCCCAGGTCCTTTTCTACAGAGCTGCTACTTAGCCGATCGGTCCCCAGCCTGTAGCAGTGCATGGGATTTTTCCATCCTAAGTGCAGGACTTTGCACTTGTCTTTGTTGAACCTCAGGTTTCTTTCGGCCCAGTGTTCCAATTTGTCCAAGTCTCCCTGGATCCTGTCTCTGCCCTCCAGAGTATCTACCATTCCCCCCAACTTGGTGTCATCCGCAAACTTACTAAGCACGCAGTCTATTCCATCACCAAGATCATTAATGAAGATGTTGAATAGAACCGGCCTCAGGACCTACCCCTGGGGCACTCCACTCGTTACGGGTTGCCAACCAGACATCGAGCCATTGATTCCTACCCACTGAGCCCGCTGATCTAACCAGTTTTCGATCCATCTTACGGTCCACTCGTCCAACCCATACTTCCTTAACTTGCCGATGAGAATGCTGTGGGAAACGGTATCAAAAGCCTTTCTAAAGTCAAGGTATACCACGTCAACAGTTCTTCCCGCATCCACAAATCCAGTCATCACATCATAGAAGGAAATCAGGTTGGTCAGGCACAATTTGCCCTTGGTGAATCCATGTTGACTGTTCCTGATCACTCTGTTTTCCTCCAAGTGTTTCAGGATGGATTCCTTGAAGACCTGCTCCATGATTTTCCCAGGGATTGAAGTGAGGCTGACCGGTCTGTAGTTCCCTGGATCCTCCTTTTTCCCTTTCTTAAAGATAGGTACTATATTTGCCTTTTTCCAATCCTCCGGGACCACCACCGTTCGCCACGAATTCTCAAAGATAATGGCCAGCGGCTCTGCAATCACTTACACCAACTCCCTCAGCACCCTCGGATGCAGTTCATCCGGCCACATGGACTTCAGCACATCCAATTTCATTAAGTGTTCCCTAACCTGACTTTCCATCACCGAGGGCCACTCTCCTCTCCATTCCACGTTACCCTGTGTAGTAGCCTGGGAGCTGGCCCTCCCTGTGAAGACTGAAGTAAAAAAAGCAATGAGTACTTCAGCCTTTTCCGCATCATCCTCCATGAGGATGCCTGCCCCATTCAGTAAGGGACCTACACCACCTCTGATCCTTTTCTTGTTGCTGATATACTTATAGAACCCCTTTCTGTTATCCTTCACATCTCTTGCTAGCTGCAACTCCAATTGTCCTTTAGCCTTTCTGATTTTATCCCTGCAGTCTTGAGCAATATCTTTATATGCCTCCCTTGTCATCTGTCCAAGCTTCCACTTCTTGTAAGCTTCCCTTTTATGTTTCAGCTCCCCGCAGAGTTCCCTGCTAAGCCACGCTGGTCGCCGTCCACATTTGCTGTTCTTTCTGCACATCGGAATGTAATCTTCCTGTGCCTTTAACAGGGTTTCTTTAAAATACAGCCAGTTGTCTTGGACACCTTTCCCCTTCAGATCAGCCTCCCATGGGACCCTGCCCATCAGCTCCCCAAGGGAGCCAAAATCTGCTTTTCTGAAGTCCAGGGTGTGTGTTCTGCTTCTTTCCTTCCTTCCATTGATCAGGATCCTGAACTCTACCATCTCATGGTCGCTGCTGCCCAGGTTGCCATTTACTTCTACTTCCCCGATCAATTCTTCTCTGTTTGTGAGCAATAGGTCTAGAGGTGCAAGGCCCCTAGTTGGTTCCTCCAGCATTTGTACTAGGAAGTTGTCCTCAATATTCTCCAAAAACTTCCGGGATTGCCTGTGCACTGCTGTATTATCTTCCCAGCAGACATCAGGATAATTGAAGTCCCTGATAAGAACCAGGGCCTGCGACGATCTGGAAACTTCTGTTAGTTGTCCATAGAACGCCTCATCCACCTCCTCTTTCTGGTCTGGCGGTCTGTAGCAGACACCCACCACAACATCCCCCTTGTTGCATTCTCCCCTAAACTTAACCCTAAACTTAGGGATATGTCAGGTTTGTTTAGTTCTCATGTCTACTGCCAACTCCAGTACGGCAGAGTTAAGGATATGCGAGAAGGAAACCCACCACACACACACACACACACACACAGAGTGAGAAAAAGGAGAGAACCCACTCAAAGAAGCAGTCAGAGAGACAGTATGAGAACAAGATGACAGTAAACTGAAAGCCCAATAAAAATGTCAAGAAAAAAAGGATGACTAAAATTGTCATAAAATATCAGAGTTTAGAAGGAATGACAGAATAAAGGTCCTGAGACTTTTCAAGGAAAATGTTAACAGAGAGCTTAGTGAGTGCAATTTCAGCATAGGGGAGAGTTGAGAGCTAGTCTGGGAGGACTATGAGATGAAGTTGGAGGCAAATAAGTCAATGAATGGATTGTCCTTGCTCATACCCATTCACAGAAAATTTACTCCCATCACCTACATATGAAAATGTATTTCTAAAATTTGGAAATACGCAGTATAACTGCTACTTCTCTGCAAACCACAGCAGTAAGGCTGAATTACTGATACATTATTTCCGACTCATGTAATGGTAAAGGTTGAATCAGGGTTAATCTTTAATGGAAACAATTAGCTTGAATCTTCAGTTTTACCTTCAGTAAAAGGTATGATGATTTATGTAACATGCTTTTAAAAATATTGTTACATGTCCATGTCCCTTGAATACATTTTATGTTTAAAAATGTCTGAATCTCTTCCATGCACAAAGATTGGAGGAATAATACACCAACTGATTATAGCACATACAGTATTTGCATTTCTTGCAGTACTTCATAATGTTGCCATGGCAACTGGCTCTGATTTCCACTGCTATCACCAGCTGTCTGTGTTCATCCTATGCAAGCAGAAAAACTGTTTAAGTAATATTTATATAATATGTAAAAGAAGAAACTTACTAGGTTTATGACTGTTAAAATTGATTGGAGACCTACGGTCTGATTAAATTTGCTCAAAGATTTTTCAGCTTGTTTCTGTCAAATCTCTAAATTAACTTAACATTATTAACCTCAAAAACATTAGCATTGTGTGTGTATATTGTGGATCTTATTATAATCTTGTCTTTTATTTTAGTCACAGAGATGGACAAGTGGAGCACTGTATAGGTGAGCAAACTTGGGTTTGCTTTGCACTCTACCAGGGCAAAAATGAACTATTTTATCATTTGAGAGGGAGAGTACCCCGAAGTTTTAAAGCAGATAAAAAGTACAATGAGAATCTAAAGGTATTCTTGGAACAGGAAAGACCTTCCATCCTGACTCACAGGACTTGCCTTATCTGGAACTTCAGTGAATTAATTGGATGATATCTTATTTCTTATTTTGTTTTGGTTATTTTCCTCTTTCTCTCCTTTTTTTTAAGTGAACTGACTGCAGAAACCATTGCAGTTATAAACAAACAAAAATATATGTGTAATTTTTGTCCTCTTAATATACTATGTATAATGGATTGGCATGCCAAGGCTTCAGCCTCAGGACTGAGGGCTAGAAGCAAAATTAACTCAAACTTTCAAAAAGTAATTCACCCCTGGAGTAAGGCTAAGTATAGACAACTCCAACAAAACTTTTTAAATTAAGGACAACTGAAAAGGAGGGTTAGAATGGTAAGTGTTTTTCATCCCTGTCTAATACATTTGTGGACAGTGAGTGCTATAAGAGACTTCATTTAACTTATTGATATAATCTTGCTTCAATCAAATCTAATCATGAGTGCGCATCAAACTATTTTAGTCAATGCTGAAACATCTCAGGGAGACATCTCATCTAGACATCATTTGCATTGCAAAAGTCTGTTGAGAAAGATTCTCATATTCTGATAACTTGGTGGTAGAGCAATGCCCTGGAAGATCAACGTTCAAGCCCTGCTCAGCCTGACACAGAGTGATCTGAGATGAAATACTGTACTCTGAATCAAGGAGAGAAGAGACTGGAATCTGGATCTTCTGCATTCTAGGCCAGTGCCCTAATTAGCAGGCTATACAGTGCAAAAGTCTCAGTCTCTTTCTCTCACCCACTCACCTAAATAGAAAATGTTTGAAAGATGCTGTGAAACAGAATCCTCATCCTCTGGATAGTTCTATTAACAATATAATGGAAAAGAGGCTAGGGTGGGTATTCTTACCGTACTCATATGAATAATCCCAACAGCTGTGATGTGCTACTCACATGAGTTTGGTGAAAACAATTGGGCCATATGGTTAGTAAAGGCTATGCAAAATGTGAAAAAATAAAATTGAATATATTTAAATATGGATAGCGCCAGAAGATATAGCTCTATAACGATGCTCTTCTCATCACCATGGAACACAAATTACTGACCACTAGAGGCTATTATGCTCTATCTCTGTGGCCTACTCTACACTGGGTGGCTAAGTCAACAGGAGATACGCATTCATCTCCTGTCAACTTAGTTATTCCTACTTACTGCGCTGTCTTCACTCTGCACCATCGACTTGAAATGCCCTCCGGCTGATGCATCCTTACTCCATTTGGAGGGGTTAAATTACAGAATTGTCCGGAGAGCACTTCCAGGATCGACTGAGCGAGTCTACACTAGCCGCTCAATCGATCCCACTGTGTCAATCATGAGGACTGATGCAGTTTTTTCAGTGTAGATAAGGCCAGTGACTGTGACTCTCCGAAGAGTTCTAATTCTTTGATTTCTAACCTAAGAGTGTACCTTTGTTGTAATCTGTTTATCTATGGAGAACAAATAAATGAATCGATAACCCTAAAAGGAAATTCCATTTATATAGCCAAAATTCTCTATTATTGGACCCAATTCCGTAACTAAAGTATATTTCTGTAAGGAGAGTAAAATGTGAAAACATTTTTTCAAGGCATATGTATTTACTGCACTGGCAAACATTTTCTATGGTAGCTGTGAAGCAACCTGTAAAAGATCGTCTATTTTTGCAAAACCATTTTATTTTTCAAATTTGGAAAGTCCTTTGAGCAACACCACAGCCAAAGAAAATTTAATTTGTTTTATTTTTCTTGAAGAGAGCACACAAGATTGATTTATCTATCTAGAGCTATATTAAAGTCAGTTACAGGAAGCAGGATCAAATACTGACAAAAGCATAGCAAATCAATGCTCAGAATGGATCTTATCACAAAATGCAAGTTGTGGGGTTTTTTAAATAATAGACCAGGGGGTGTGTTTTTAGCCAACAGACAAAGGTAGTGGTTGTTGGTTTGTTCGTCTGTTTGTGTTTTAAACAAGAACTCTGTTAGTGGATGATTTTGAACATGCAGGACACAAAATCCCCTGCAGAATAAAAAGGAGTCACAAGACTGTTCATTAGTTGGGAAAGATTCTGGAAGATCAAGTAATTTAGCCTCAAAGCTTAATAGTTAAACTACTTTTCTTCAATATAGTAGACATCTAATTTCACTTAGAGAATCACTCATCACAAACATGCATATCTGACCCTGTCCAATGACATGGGGGTATGGATAAAACACATTAATTAGATTTTCTGTCTTTAATTTATATGATCTATGTATTCACAGATCATGAAGGAAATGGGTTGGACACATAACAGACAGTGAGGTTATGATTAATCATGATTTGAGGACTTTAATAACTTAGTCATAGGTTAGAGGTTTATTACAGGAGGGGATGGATGAGGTTCTGTGGCCTGCTTTATACAGGAGATCAGACTAGATGATCATAGTGGTCCCTTATGACCTTAGAGACTATGAGAAAAAGTAACCACCAATATTCAGCATAGAATCATACTTTAAACGACCACACCTAGCAAATTTCCAGGGTAAATTAACAAAAGCTAATTTCTGCAGCAAACATATAGTTATGTATGTGTAGTAGCCTTCAATCTCATCAGCAAATATAACATGGGTTCCTCAGGATTTCAAGCTGTCATTTGCTGATTCTACAAATTACTTTAAATCAGTAGAAATTATTCTATAATACTTGGTGTGTATAATGAATATGAATTTAAAAATGTGACTGCAAGACCAATGTAAAATATTTGAACATACTTATTAAATTCCATAATCCAAAATGCTTTACTTGCATTTCTTATGACTATGTTGGAGACCAGGCTTTTCTCATTTTTTACTTTTGTATTTATTATTTTTCAGCTGGTAACAATTTATTCATGTAAAAACCCCAGTAAAACAACAGCTGGGTGAAACCTTATCCACTGCTATAAAAAACCCTACTTTTATTAGTTTCTGTATGGAGAAGAGACTGTTCTCAAAGTAGTATATGGTTTACAACTGAATTAAATTAGGGGAATAAATGTCTCTTGAGGTGTGGATGCCTGGAAAGTGCATACTGAAATAATTCCAAGTTTGAAAACAGACCAGTTATGTAAGAAGTGGGAGCTTTACACTCTATGTTAACTCTTCTGTCTAGCTCTCTACAAAGATATTGTAAAATTTATAAAGCAATGCACAAAATTATATTTTTATACACTAGAAAAATATGCATTTTTTCTAGTTATAATGAAGATTTTAGGATCCCCTGGTAAAGCACTAAGACTTATGCAAAGATTATGCACAACATAGCAAGTTGAATGGGTTATGGCACCTTAAATGAAAACTGAATGGTAATGTTGTGAGTTTATATCTCAAATTTAAGATGTTGGTTTGCATTTAAGTTTCCTTAGAAAATTAAGACAAAATAACTTGCACTGACTTTGCAACTATTTTTATTGTATTGTCTCCCCAGAATTGCACAGTACCATCTTATCAACTGACTTACACTGACTCCATCTTATCATCAGAAACAATCTCTAACTGGTTTAAAAGATGGTGAGGCTGAAGGAAAGATAGTTATGTTCACTTTCAAGCTTTTGTTTATTCTGATGATTTCACCATCTCCACCTGCCTGGCAGAGGTCACGCTAGGACAGAGCAGAAGCTTACTGATGGGGCAATGCAGGGAACCATGCTTACACACTGCCAACATGCTTCATTTTCTAACATTGTCTGAAGTGAAAGTTACTAAACTTTTAAAAGATGGGTTTCTCTCATTAAAGTGACTATTTATGTGTACTGTGGTAGCACCCAAAGTTCCAAATAAAAGTGGGAGCCCCAAGTGCTATAAGTTGCACAAACACAATACTTTTATTGAGCAGTTAACCTTTGGAATAATATTTTTAAAGAAGCATAAAATAGTAGAGTCTCTTCTCACATGTTCTTTTGTGTCCTGAACATTTTCTAACTGCTAACAAAAAGAAAGGTATTTAGGGCAGTGGAATAACCCACATTTTTCTTGCCAGGTTAAGGATTATAATTAGCAATCATAGCTTTCATCATCTCCACCCAAGTTTTTGGACCAAAGAAAAATGAGTTAATAATGAATCAGAAGAGTTTGTCTCAGTTATTAGCTAGTTCAGACACATGAAAGTTGTATAGAAATTTTTTTTTCTCCCCTTTAGGTACTACTTCAATAGGAATGGCTCTGATTTCTTTAAGCTTTTTTTCATTCACTATTTATTTCCTGCATTTCACAATGGAAGTTTTGATATATATGATCATGCAGTTAGCAGTATGAGAATTACAGGGAACTGTCTGTGACAGTATTATGCTTGCCCAAAGAGCAATATAGAAGTTAGCAGTGTTAAAGAACTTTAGTAGGAATAATTAATATTTAAATTGTATGCAAGTTACTGCTTTTGCAATATATGTATTAATATTTAATTCACTCCTCCCTCTATTATGTCCTGGTCATTCATTTCATATTCAATGTCTCTGCCATTACATGCATGTCTGCAATGTGAATGGGAGAAGATTGGAGATTACAGTTAAACGAATGATTAAGAAAGCTGCAACAAGGCAGAGGTGATACTGTTCACCAAGAACTAATCACCAGAAGCACTGTCCGCAAAAAGATCTTTCTCACACCCAAAGAGTGCACATTCCAGCTATGGTATGTAAACAGACAAACTGTGACAATCCTACACTATCTTCTCCAGAGAACATGGGTTGCACCAAACACAAGGGTGAACTAGTACCAAGCTAATGTCACTGGGGGCCAATCTCTGACAGCTGGGTAGAAATTTACTACCTGTGGCTGTGTCAAAGGGAGTCGCATCACAATGCTGTAGCTGCAAGAATGGCACGCACTGGAACCTATATATGCATAGGACGTCAACACATGTAGAAACTGTTAAATTATCCCTGGCGAAATGAAGTGCACTTATGGTCTGTAATGGAATAAGAACCATAGAAATTTACAAGATCCAAAGGGATAGCCATGTTAGCCTAGTTCAGCAAAACAAACAAGGAGTCCTGTGGCACTTTTAAAGACTAACAAATTTATTTATCGCATGAGCTTTCGTGGGAGAAAATTCCACTTCATCTTCAAAGCAACTGAGGAAGTGGGATTTTCTCCCACAAAAGCTCATGCAATAAATAAATGTTAGTCTTTAAAAGCGCCACAGGACTCCTTGTTTGTTTTTCATAGAAATATACTAATTTTTCAAATTACATTTTGAACTCCAATTTAGAAGATGACATTCAGCATTCTGCTTGGTAAACTTTTTTTTTTCTTCAGCTTCAGCACTATTCAAATTATGAAAGATAAGATAACTTGCTTAACTACTTTTTCCTCAAAATTCCATCTATATCTTATTTTATAAAAAATGTACACAGTTTATAACAGAAAAACATCTGCCTCATCCTTGGTAACTATCACAGGTTGGATTTTTTTCTTTAATGTTCCACAATATCACATGTTTGCTCTATTTTGTTGATGTATCTTTGAATTCAAACAAGATTTGAAAAGGTCTCTTCACTTTGGGGCAACCAGTTTTAATAAGTGAATAATATTATAGTGTTCCACAGTTCCACTTTTGTTTTGCTTATTGTATGAGGGGGCTGATACATCCCAAGTTGATATGATATGTCATCAGTGATACTTTCGTGCATTTGTAAATTTAACAATTATATCAACGGGCTTTAAAAATAACACCTGCTTCTTATGCAGATTCAAACTGATAGAACTGAAAAGAGATGACGTCTTTAGTTAAAAACCGAGCAAATACAAACAACACCGTTCCTAGGGAACCATGAATGCTCTTAAAGTCAATTTATTCATCCATTTACATTTAGGAAGAACACAACAATAGTCTACAGTAAGAATGAAATGCAAAAATGTGGTTCTTAAAAACAATTATCAAGAGTATTTAAAATATTTACAGCAGCATTAAGGGTACAACCCTGATAAAAAAGAAAAGCCAAAATACACCCACCCACAAAATGATGGTGAAATACACGCACATAAATACTAAAACAAACGGTACAAAGGGTACATTATTTTTTAATACTTTTCGCCCTCAACCCACAGAATCAATATGTAGTGTAGACTTTGCACAACTCTTGGACTTGACATCAATAACAGCCTAGCTCCCTTCTTTTTGGAGCAACCCTTCAAGTAGTTGAAGGTTGCTATCAAATCTCCCCTCAGTCTTCTCTTCTCTAGACTAAATAAGCCCAGTTCCTTCAGTCTCTCCTCATAAGTCATGTGCCCCAGCCCCCTAATCATTTTTGTTGCCCTCCGCTGGACTCTTTCTAATTTGTCCACATCCTTTCTGTAGTGGGGAGCCCAAAACTGGACACAGTATTCCAGATGCGGCATGACCAGTGTCAAATAGAGGGGAATTATCACATCCCTCGATCTGCTGGCAATACTCCTACTGATGCAGCCTAATATGCCATTGGCCTTTTTCGCAACAAGGGCACACTGTTGGCTCATATTCATCTTCCAGTCTACCATAACTCCCAGGTCCTTTTCTACAGCGCTGCTACTTAGCCAATCGGTCCCCAGCCTGTAGTAGTACATGGGATTTTTCCGTCCTAAGTGCAGGACTTTGCACTTGTCTTTGTTGAACCTCAGGAGGTTTCTTTCAGCCCAGTGTTCCAATTTGTCCAAGTTTCCCTGGATCCTGTCCCTGCCCTCCAGAGTATCTACCATTCCCCCCAACTTGGTGTCATCCGCAAACTTACTAAGCACACAGTCTATTCCATCATCAGGATCATTAATGAAGATGTTGAATAGAACCGGCCCCAGGACCTACCCCTGGGGCACTCCACTCGTTACGGGTTGCCAACCAGACATCGAGCCATTGATTCCTACCCACTGAGCCCGTTGATCTAACCAGTTTTCGATCCACCTTACGGTCCACTCGTCCAACCCATACTTCCTTAACTTGCCGACGAGAATGCTGTGGGAAACCGTATCAAAAGCCTTGCTAAAGACTTGAACTCAAGAACAGAACTGATACAAAGATGGTCCTTAAAACTAATATTCCATGCTATGATGATGAAGTTGCCCCAGAGGAAAAGCACATCCTGATGGTTTTCAGAAATTTCTGTCTTACAGTATATACTTCAAAAGAAGGAAAGTTATTTAAGTCACATTTTCCCATTTACACCCCTAGAGACTTGGACATGTCAAATTAACTATGACATTCATAAATGAGCCTGCACTGGGAAGCTATAACTCTTTAGAACTTACCTAGTTTTTCAGAGCCAGAGGATAATGGAAAGGACACTTCCATATATTCCTGGCTGGTTTCATATGGCCTCCCTATTTGAGTATTTATGCTGCTGTTCTGAATACTTACATCCTGTCTATAAACGGAGGAACTGATGCAGAAACTATGAGGAGAAAGAAGCCTCAAAACCAAGACTACTGTTTTGAGCTATAATGTTAAAAACTCCATACAGATTTAATCAGAAAACTTAATTTAAAAGCTAGAATACCAAAAGAAAAATAAAATATCATTACCTTTATATATCAAACTAATGCATGATTTTGAGTAGATAACTAAAGTGGTTCTACCAGATGAATTGCTTTGATTTATACACAAAAATAACTTACATCAATAAGATCAGAAGTTTCTGCATAATAAAGAATCCAATATTCATTTTAATTCATGAATTATGAACTTTGCTCAGTTCAGTTTCATTCTCTAGCCAGATTTACAAAAAAACATAAATAGATGGTCAAACAGCAAAAGTAACATGAAATTCCAAAATTCTGGCATCCCTATCAAATAAAACACATTATGCAAACGACTAGCTGTATGAGGTTATGCAACATGCATTAAAATGAAGCCTGCAGCTAAATGAAGCCTATGGAGAACACTTAGTACTGGGCGTGGTGGCCCCAAAAAACCAACTCAAGGTAGAAAATTTTCAAAAGCAGAACACTGGTAGGCAAAATAACAGTTATTTACTAGATACTTCTAACTTCTGGCTGGTAAGATGCTGTTATGAGCACCCCATAAACTGGCCGCCACCTCCCTTGTGATATAAAGACATAGAAACTGTTTCTCCTCAGGTCACGTACAGAAACTGTTTATCAGATACTCTTCCCAGGTCACATACCAGATACTGCCCCCCAGGTCATGTAAAGAACTCCTGGCTGCTAGGCTTGTGACTATCAACATGCTTTATTGCACGTAGAGAACTCCTGGCTGCTAGGCTTGTGACTATCAACATGCTTTATTCGGACCCTAATTCGCTCTCAGCCAGCTCCCAAAGGGGTGGGTCATCCCCCTCGCCCATGTGCTGGAAGGCAAGTCAATCATGGCTGCTCTGCCCCCACTCCCCCAGGGGTGTAGAAGGCTCTGACCCGGAACCTAGAGAGCTGGTGAAAATTCCTTTGCACAAATAAGGACAGGAGGAACCGGGAAGACCCTCACCCCAAAATTCCTGCTGCAGCGAAATCTGGCCAATCACAGCCCTCAGCAGGAAGCCGTGGCCTGGGCAATAAAAGCTTCCATGCCGCATGGAGCAAGGTGAGAGTCTCCTCGAGTTAACTGCTAGGCCTGAACACCCTGCAGTAGGAGTTCCCCCGAGAGTGCCGGCCCGAGTCGATTTCAACCTCCGCCCTAAGACGTTATGCTGTTGTTAATCACCTGCCTGATAGTTGTGGTACCTATGTAAACTGAACCCGAGTCATCCCCCATGTTTACTTCTCATGATTGTTTCTTTCCCTTTAAATGTATATAGTGGAATGTGAATAACTCTTCTACCTCAGTTTTAACCCAAGATATTACAATTGGTGTAGGTTTGGGGATTATTATTACAATTGGTGTAGGTTTGGGGATTATTGTTACACTTATAGTTTGGTATATAGGATTCTGCCTTTTTATTCTGAAAGCTTTATTCCTGTGTGACTCACTGTATGCTAAACTGTGGGTAATCACCTGGGGCTATCTTGTTATCTGTGAAGCTGACTTCTGAGTTTAGTCCAGCAAGCAGCCCCACTGTTAACGCTTTGCGTCCCAAAGAGGGGACTAATAAAGTTTATTATTTTTGGCCACCACTTTAAGTTTCCAGGAGCCTTCCTTCTCCCATCCTTTACCCACTGCGGACACTGGCCAATACTTACCAAACAGAAACAGCCTAGCCAGCAAAAATGCTATTTATGGTTGGTCATCAGCGTTTCTTATGGATTGCACTTTCTTTGCTTCGAAGCACAAATTCTTTACTAGGTATGTGGCATTATTGGCTCTTTGAAATCTTGAGATTTAGGAAAATAGAAAACATATTTTCCCTGAACACTAAGTCAATGTGTGGCCTGCAGACTTCCAAGAGACTGAAAATATAGCTCAGACTGATCAATATGCGGTAGTTTAAAGGCACAATAGCGAACCCTGAATCAGCCAATTAGCATGTAACACTATTTCATTAAGTCTATCTCAGATTGAAACACACACAGAAAAAAAAGTTGCATTTGCCAAAAGACAGCCAAGGTAAGACTAAACTTTCAAAGTTTTAACCCGTTTGTCTCTTATAAAAATGCATCCTGGCCTCATACATGCAATCACTATTATAATTTTTCACTAAAACCAGTGCATAATGTTCTTACAGTGCATTAGTTTGTACATGAACTGATCTCTTACAAGCCATGTAAAGCTATCTTTACATGGTTATTCCATTTTGCCCCTTTACAGGCTCTAATTAATGTAATTTTGCAAAACGTCATTCATCAACTCACCTGAGAAGACTGAAAATCGACCCTTTGATCTGACAGTATTCTGTGTGACTGTTACATGGAACCATCTCCAACTGCAAACAGCTCTGTTCCTTTAGTGATTCATGTGTGGAAAAGGCAAGCAGGCCAGCAGAAGTGGAAGTTGAGAGACCAGGCAGTTCAGGGGAGAAGGAGAGGGACTCGGGCCCACCCACTTCTTTGGGCATTGGCCCAGAGACCCTATACGCCTTGTACCAGGCATCACCTCAACCCCCAATCTGAGAAGGAATGAACCCTGGGCCACTTCCCTGAAGCCCCTGTACCTTTTTCACCTCTCCCCAGGCATCTTCCTCTATCTCCTCTCAAGCCCTGGCAGTCTGGGTCCTTCCTCCCTTTCTCAGGGCTTTCCTCAGGCCTTTCTAGCAAGGCCCCAGGCACAGTCCTATACAGAGCCCTGCCACCCACAGGGAACTGCCCCAGATGCTGATCTTACAGCCTCTGAGCAGCCAGACCATTCTCTCTTCAGCATCCCAGTGAGACTTCCCCTAGAATGGCTCTGCAGCCAGCACCTGGTCCTTACCCAATTGGCCCAGCAGCCCCTTACAGCGTGATTGGATGCTCTCCTGGGGCCCTCTTTAATCTTCTCCCGGCCAGTTGCAGGGCAGCTGCCCTGTCACAGGAAGACAGAGAGGAGCAGTTCCTGATGCTTGCCTCATAGCACTGCCCAGGTGGGGGGGAAGTGACTTGAAATCAGGGTGCCCTGGCATTGTTTCTTCCCTACCACACACAGTCCCCTGGGGGGCACAGAGGAATATAGGGGGTGAGGGGAAGAGTGAGCAGTATCTGTGCATTACTGTTCATCCCCTCTCTACACCTGTCCCTCCTTCCACACATAGCAAGGATTCTCACAGCCCCTCACCTGGCTGGGATCAGAGGCTCACAGCTCACGACCCCCACATAACCACATCGCGAATCCCTGAAGGATTGCTACCCCCAGTCTGAGAACCAATGATACAGAGTGTATCATGAACCAATGCATTTCTGATTCTTTTCCCTCTAATTTAAAATGCTAAAAAGGACTCCCAGAAAGTGGGGAAAGGGGGGGGTTGGGGGAGTAGAGTGTAGATCATTCTATGGAGACGATATACTTGAAAAAGATCAGTGAATGACTAATAATCTTTCTTTTTACAAGAACTGCCTCTGCAGATCCCACTTTGCAGATTTATCAGACGTCTAACTCACAGAAAGAACACTACTGCTTTCCCAAAACAAGCATTAAATGGAATGCCAAGTAAAAAGAATATGCTGCAGGATCTTCTGACGAGAACACCAGTGACAGATCTGCGAGTCTGCTTTCAATCAACCAGAATGTGTCCTCAGCCCTTCCTGAATAAGAACAGTAGTCAAATCGCGTGAATGCACTCTAGTTCACTTAGCCTTTCAATACAATCCCCTGCTGACTTACCTCTAAATAGCCACAGAGAAGTCTAGATTTTTAAATGATTTTTTCCTAACTCAAATGGCTCAATTCATAACTGAATCCTCCCAGTTAACTTATGAAATTTTTGAAAGATGACAGTTAATTGACATTCCATGACAACCCCACGGGTAGATAGGAATTTTGTGTGATGATGGAGGGACCACTTTATGAAAAATTGTGCTTTCAAAATGTGTAGCTGAGTCTCCCAGCAGATGTTATAGCAGCTAAAAGGTCAGTTTTCAATAACAGAAAAAGGGCATACATTTCAATACATGAATAATGCACAATATGACCATCAGATGAACGTTCAGTGAAACTGACTAAAGATAATCTTGACTAAGAAAAAGCAAAGACTTTCGTGCATTTGTTCAAAGTCCAAAATTTCCAAACTAGAAAGCACATCTCTGAAGTGAGTTCAAGACCTCTTGTGCAGACTGATTTTCTATTTGCCCATTATATAAGTTTGGATACATGTGAATACCCAACCTAATGAACAGATGCAACGACCACAACCAGATATTTGTAGACTCCAAGGAGCCATGTAAAGGCCTAACAGCAGAATTCTGCATTGTTGATTGTTTCCCACATGGAGCAGAAATTACTTTATCTGAAATAGCTGCAGTTGGCAACTGCTACAAATATGCAATGTTAGCAATAGCCTGGAAGTAAGTTAGATGCATGCTTTAAAGGCTGGTAGTCACCGACAATTAATTATATCAATAGTAACAGGGCACATGGTAGCTATAAAACATATTACTAACGATAGAGGCCAAAGATATAGAAAGCAGGAAGCAACAGCTAACTGTTCAGTTTAATCTTAAAAGATAACAACAATGTTATGATTAGAACTGAAAATCATGACTCACTAGAGCTTAGTTCTCTTTCTTCAGCTCTCCCACGTCCATCCAAAATATTGCAGCTAAAATTTTTCTCTTCCACCATTTCATACCATGGTCATTACTCAATCTAAATCCTCTCTCTGGTTACTATTTATCTTCAACATCAAGTACTCCAAATGACCAACCTGTCTTCACTCAAATCCTTCTCTCACACTTCCACAAAAGCCCTTCAAAGAAATAATGGGACAAAAAAAATCTGCTTTTGATTTGTTCCTTCTATACCCTGAATTTCTGTGTGTCTCAATATAAGTGTCTGTCCCATCTCGATTGTAAGCACAGGGATCTAAGTCAGTATGGCACTAAGAATATTGATGGCTCTCTATCAATAGTTATGTTTGCAATACTGCTTAACCCACTTCTGATTCTCAGGACCAATAATGATTTAAAAAGTCTAACCAGCCAATGAAAGGCATAAACTAAGTGGATTTACCAAAGGACTGTGAGCCTGGAGCTACACATGCTGATCTGGGCTCCAAAACAGATTCTTTGCGCAAATCACGTGATTTCCCTGATTCAGTTTATAGCTTTTACATTTTCCTGGGCTATCTTGCACTTGCTTGCCATAGGATAGTTTGTCTAGCCAAACTTAAAGGTGGTCAACAAAATGAGAAAGAACTGTACCTTTTTAAAAATTCTTTTTAATGTATAAAAGTCTGGAAATTTTCATTTTGATATATTCTTCTAAATATTTTTCCTGATTGTTCTACTATTGTCTATGCTGAAAGATAGATAATTGAAAGGGTGGTGAGACTATGATTTTAGACACCATGGTTGATTAACTTGGTAATGCCTCCAAAATGAAAATAATCCCAGGCATATGCATTTCTTTCTGAATGTCACTGATCCCTAGGAGCAAATATAGAGTGTTTCTGGAGAAGTGAGTCACTTTAATAATGGCCAGGAAGATCGGATGAGCCATTTCTCCACACCTCATTCCAGCTGTAGTGGTGTCTGGAGGGCGGGAGTGATTTTTATTCACGCTACCTTTTTAAGAATTCAACAATTCTGCCACTTCAATTAAAAAGTGAGAGAGCTATCCATGTACATCTGAGTCACCCCAGAAAACAGGAAAGACCATTCTTGATATTCTACTGATAAGGTTAAAAAGCAGGATAAAAGAATATAAAACATACTTGGGAAACCAGAAGAAGAGGAAGGTACCAGGACTTTCACAACTTCTTTATAAATCTTAAAGAAGAAAAAAGACACAAGCTTATTTTTTCCCCTTTTCCTCATTAAATGACATTTTTACCAGGTTAGTTTACAACTCTCAGGATGTGACCATCCACTCTAACACCTGAAATAGCTCCATCAGTTTACATTTTGTCTCACCAGTAAATGTGAGATTATTCACTAAGGTAAAGAGGCTCACTACAAGGAGTTCTAAAAAAGATGAAGATCATGAGTATGGAATTAGAAGTGCAACTTGGGCACATCAATTGTATCCAAGGTTCTTAAGGTTTGCCATGTTAAAGAAGTGGTCAGCAAGAGTAATACACTTAGGGATCACTCAACAAGGAAGTATCTCTCTTACTCAGAAAAGTTTAAAACAACCAAGGCACTCTCTTTCAAACTGAGTTTGACCCACCTGTGCTCATTAAGGGGATTGTGGCTACCTGGGCATATTTGACATCACAATGTGTTCTTTTTAAAAGTAAAATTTATATCCTGATATAGAGACCCAAGTAATATTTTATTTTGCTATTAACAAATTTGTAAGCTGGTGAACAAGAATGTACAACTTTCTAAGGCCATGTCTACACTTAAAATGCTGTGTCGATCCGTGATTGGGCAGCTAGTATAGACCCTCTCAATCGCCCCTGGAAGAGCTCTCACACAGATGCAATAACTCCGCCCCTTCAAATGGAGTAACACCGTGTTGACAGGAAAGCATTGCCAGTCGACACAGCAGAGTGAAAACAGCAAGGTAAGTAAGAGTAACTAGGTTGACCAGAAATTGCGTATCTCCCACTGCCTTCGCCCCGCAACGTAGAGTAGGCCTGAGTCCCAAATGGGTGATAATTTATATATGCAGTACAATCTTGCCCTATCCAGGAACTCTTTAAGCTTTTAACAGGTGCAGTACAGGTGCTTTAGCACTGAAAACTCTCTTGCATATCAGTATTCTACATAAGAGTGAGCTGCAGATCTCAAAAGTGGAAAGGCAGCTATCTATAACTCATAGCATTTGAGGCAGCCTCCCTGCCTTTGAGATCCAAAGGTGGGGGCTGACCCCAACTCTCCTGATGGCCACCCATCAGTTATTTGGCATCCCTAACCTTCCTGCTGGCTGCCCAACATCCCATGCATTCTAAGATTTGTCCAGAAAAGCTGCAGCATTAAATACAGCCAAAACCACTTTATCTCATTCCACAAATAACTATTTGTTGCTATTCATGATCAACCAAGTAGGATGTTGTGTTAATTGCACAAACACTATTATTTTATACGAGGGGTTTGGTTTTTTAGAGCTACCAATGTCTTGTTTCTGCCTATGGCAGATTTGCATTTCTAAAAAGGAAGACTTCACTGTGTGCATGAATGTGTGGAGTATATGTATGTTTCACAAAGTTAAATATAACAAAAGTAACTAAACTGTAAGACTAAATCAAGGTTGAAATGTCCACTTGCGTTCTAGCACAAGAGTGGGAATCTAAATACCATCAACTTGTTCAGAATGAGCTTTTGTTTTTTTAGTAACGTTTCTGGTACTTATGGTTATAAATAATATTTCTGATATGAGCTAAGTGTAAACTGATAATAGTGATGCATTCTCCAGTCGTCAGAAAGATGAGGTTACTCACTTTGGGTAGTAATTTCAGTTCTTCAAGGTGTGTATCCCTACAGATGCCCTGCTTCAGCTATGCACGTGCCTCTTGAGCCTCTGATCAGAGATTTTTCCATAAACAGTGCCTGTTCAGCTCGCACATGTGCACTACATCTTCACCTGCTAGACTCTGAAGCTACATAGGGATGCATGGGTAAACCAGCCCTCAGTTCCTTCTCCACCCAAACATCTCCACAGAGGACAGGAAGGTAGGCAGTGGAGCAACCCCAGAGATACACATCTCAAAGAACTGAAGTTACTGCAGAAGGTGAGTAATTTGTTCTTGAGTAATGCCCCATAGGTGCTCCAGTTTAAGTGACTTACAAGCAGAGGGAGGAGGTAGCTTCAAAACTGAGTCCAGAAATGAAGATAGTACTGCAGTACCAAATACCGAATCTGATCGGATGGCGTGGATTAAAACGCTTTAAAAATGCACGTACTACGTATCTCAGACACCAGAATGTGTTAAATAATCCTGTGGATATTGCTTCTGACCTAGCGGTTTGTGGTGTTATCCTTTGAGGAGGATCAATAACCCTGCAATCTCATAATAAGTGACCAATGCATCCAGATATCACCTCAATAGTCTCTGAGCAGAAACCTTGGATCTATCTGCAACGGAAATGAACAGCACAGGTGACCCCCAAGACCCTCAAGTAGAAGCCCAGTGTCCTTCTAACATCCAATGTATGAAAACAAGGTTCCTGCACAGTTAAGTAAAGAGGTAGTAGTAAGAAAAACAATAGTAGTAATATAGTGGGGTCTCTAGTCTGGGGATAAAGTTTCCCCAAACCCTTAATTAACCTAGATGATACAGGATAAGCAAACATGGAAAACCCCTTTATAGTTGGATGAAAGGCTATTTTCAAATGAATGCCAAATGAATGAATGCCAAATGAATGCTAATGGAGCTAACCCCATTTTCTTTAGATTCAGCCAATAATTCAAGATGACTGAAAGAGGCATGGATGCAAACAAGAAGTTGAGATAACAGTGACTGGAAAATCTGTTCCATCTCTGCAAGTAAAGTATAAAGGCTGACTTCTTCCTACTACTCAGTAACTAACCTTTCATAACTTTTGTTCTTTGAGACATGTGACATATGTCCATTCCACTCTTGCTATGTGTGCGACTCATGCACAGGTGTCAGAATTTTTTTCCCTCAATGGTACCCATTGGGGTGCCTCAAGCACTCCCTGCTGCCACACATCACTGCACACCTACTTAAAAGGCCCATCCTGCACAAGAACTTCTTCCATGCCTTCTTTCTGGACAGCCTCAATGCAAAGTAGTAGGAGGGCGGATCATGGAATGAATATGTGTAACACATCTTAATCAATAACTGTCTGAAATTGTATTAAATAAAGGTAAAACTGATTAAGCCTAAATTAAGTGGACATGTGACTCAGTTTCCCACTCTACACTCCCAACATGGCTTTGGTGCACAGAAATGGGGATCTTGTGCCTTGTTACTTGTCGATACAGAACATGCAGGACAACTTCTCCACAATGACCTTGACTGAATTACCCCTGCTGAGAGGCAGGAAATGGACAGATATTCCTGCAAGTCCCGAGCTCCAACAGATTGATGTAGAGATTGGTTTCCTGAATTGTTCATCTGCCCTGAATTGTGAGAGCATTGAGATGACCTCCACATCCCAACAGCAATGCAGCTATTAAAGTTACTGATGAAACTGGGTGAAGAAGGGAATGCTCACACATGTTGAGTTGATCTTTCCACCAACCCCAGGAGTTCGTCAATTGAAGAGGAACTGTCACTGGTCTGGCCAAGGTGTCTTGGACTGGAGAATGAAGCCGCCCTTGAAAGCAACAGTGGCACACCCTTGCGTCACTGGGTACATAAGTGCAAGATATCATACGTCCCAGGAGCTGAAGAGAGTTCCTTATAGCAGTTCCAATAATTCCCCTCAATTGTCCATACAATACCTGACAAGGTTAAGAACCTGTGTACGGGAAGGTAGGCCCTGGCTTTTGATGAGTCCAAAGCAGCCCCTGTAAATCTTATCTTCTTTACAGGGGTTAATGTGTATTTCTTTTTCTTTAGCTGACAACCCAATTCTATGAACGGTGCAAAGGCCACCCGAGTGGAAGGCACCACTGATTAGTAAGAATGGCTGTTGAATAGCCAGTTGTTGAGGAACCAGAAAACCAAAATTGCCTCCTGTCAAAAGTAAGCAGCTACAACGATCAGGACTTTGGAAAATATCCTTGGGGATGAGGAGAGGCCGAAGGGAAGTACTCAGTATTGGAAATTATCCTGGCCTATACTGAATCATAGATATTTCCTGTGAAAGGGGTTTATCATTATATGGAAATAGACAACTTGTATGGTGGAGAACCAAAAACCAATCTCCCTTCTCCACTGAAGAAATCACAACTGACCGAATCAGCACCCCCAGCTTCTGAAACTTTACAAACTTGGTTAGGAGTCTTAAAGCTAAGATCAGTCTTCACCCTTCATCCTTTTTCAGTAAGAGAAAATTCTTCGAGTAAAACCTCTTCAACTGTGAGGGGGAAGGACCGGCTCTATTGCTCCTTGCCAGAGAAGACAATTCACCTCCTGTATAATACAAGCTCATGAGAGGGGTCCTTGAAGAGAGACAAGGAAGGGGAATGGAAGTAAGGGAGTGATATAAAATGGATGATAGAGCCCAATGTTGTTATCTCTAGGACCCACTTTATCTGTAGTGAACTATGTGCAGGCATGTTGGAACTGGGAAAGGTGATCTCCAAAGAAAAGGTAGTGGGGAAATGGGTGCAGCTGTAAAACCAGAAATGTGGGAGAATTTGAACCCTCAGCAGTCCCATTGTGCCCTGCATATAACTACCACCGTGAAGATGGACATGGCAGCAGTGTCTGTAACATCTCAGTAAGCTTAAAGAGAGGCCCTGGCCAATAACTGGCCCTCCAAAACATGGACTGGAATTGCTCCCTATGTTCCTTTGACACATGTCCAATAAGGCAATCAATCAATCAAAGTTTGTGAAATTGTGTTTGACCATGACCATATGATAAGTCTGCAATCTTGAACTTCAGGGTTGCTTATGAATCGGATTTCAGCCTTGTCATTAGGAGTTGACCTGGAGGAATCTTGTCTTCCCTGCTCATTTATGGAGTTAGGTGGGAGAACAAGAAGGCAGAGTCCTTTGGAGGAACATAATCCATTTTACCTACCCTATTAAACATTGGTGGAACCATAGCAGGTGTTTGCCATGCAGTCTTTGCCGGATCCAAGAGGGCCTTATTGATGGGAGAGTTGCTAGTTGTAGGATACTCAACAGCTTATGTTGTAAATCCCTGACCTCTTTGAATGGAATTTGATGAGTGTCAGCTATCCTCATAAGAACCTGAAAATGCCAAAATCTGTAAGCAACAGAATGTGGTGAAAGCATAACTGCTTCCCTTTGGAGACAAAGATAAAATGTGTGTCTGAAGAGTGGCGTCTTTATCCATCCTTGCCTCCTGTTCCTGACACATCTCGTCCTGGGGGGAAGGCCTGTTTGGGAAGAAGAGGACTGAACAACCTTTGTCTCCCTTTGACACAGTTGCTGGTGCTCTGGAGAACTGCTGTATGTAAGCAGCCCAGAGATTCCAGTATAGTCAGTGGAGAGTGGAAGCATAAAAGAGGAGGAATAGCATACAGAATTGGTTACATCACCCTCGATAACAGTCACAATCATCCCTATGACTGTCAAAGAATGGGTTGCTTACAAGATATGCTTCGATTGAAATAGAAAAAACTGACTGACTTCATTTTCCTCAACCTTGTACAATGGAAGACCACCTCTAGAAAGGGAGCCATGTCTCTCCCTCAAGTACCCAGGGCTTTCTGGATCTACCGGTATGGAAGGAGGAGTCCTTCAACTCAACAGTACCAAGCCGAGAAGTCAAGGCATTAGAGCCTGTGAAACTCAGTAGGATCCTTCAGGTGAGATTCCATACTCCTCTTTCTGGGATCCTTCTTAGAAGCCTCCAATTACTTTCCCTTCTCAGAGGAAACGTGCGAAGGTGGACAGAATGCTGGGTCTCTTCAGGGACAGATGTACAGGCGACCCGACTCAGAAGTAAGTGCTAAATCATTAACTGTCTGAGTTTAATCTCCCTATTCTTTCTTTGCCCTAGACTTGAGGGCTTGGCAGAAACTGAACTTCTGGGAGAGGTAAGACTTCTCCAAACAACACACACATTGACAGTGGATGTTATTCACAAATATAGCCACTAAACAGTTCAAACACCTCTCTATCATTAAGGCAATAGAATGATCTGTCTATAGAAAGAAGTTGAGGATGTGCCACTTCAAGTGTTTAAATGAAAATATTTGAAGAATTACTGGCAATGAAAAATTTATTGTCCATTTACAGTTTGTACTAAATGGCTAGTGAGGTCTCTGTCTGCCCTATCAGTTATTATTCAATGAGTAAATATGTTCAATAAATGACAGGATTTAGAAGTGCATATAAAATTAAACAACCATTAACACATTCCTTTTTTGCCAGTTATTTTCTGCTAAGTGCTAAAATCTAATTCACAAGATTAGCTCAGAGGAAATGTTTTAATGTTTGCAAACAGTAATCATAACAATGAGGGAGCAGAATAATAAAACCCACAAACAACGGTATAGTATTATTAAGTTTAACGTAAAGCAAGTGCAAGGGAATTCTTAATTAAGATTTTTTTTTTAAATAATCCAAAGAGTCATGCTATTCATGTTAGATGAAAGGCACATGAACAGCGTGGTCTAGATTGGGGATCCTCAACCTTTTTCTTTCTGAGACAGCCCCAACATGCTATAAAACTCCACAGTCCACCTGTGCCACATCATCTGTTTTTCTCCATAAAGCAACTAGGTCTGGTATAAGGGAGTAGCAAGTAGGGCGGTTCCCCACGACCCCAGGGTGCCCTGCAAAGCTAAATTGCTTGACCTCAGGCTCCAATCCTGCTGCAGCAGGACTCTGACTCTGGTTTTAGCTCTGCTATGGTGGGGCTCTAGCTTCAGCTTTCTTCCTGGGCCCCAGCAAGTCTACCACTGACCATGCACAGTGGACCCCCTGAAACCTGTTCATGGACTCCTAGGGATCTGCGGCCCTCTGCTGGGAACCAATGTTTTAGATAAGCATGTAATGCCACTATCCAGAATGAACTGTTCCTGTATTTGGGATTTTAGTGTCTATCTAGTGCAGTCATTCAGCACTTTACACAAGCACCAAAATTCACTCATAAAAATTTACCAATTTAAAAACATCATACATAACAGGAAAGATTATTGTAGCACTGAGTTGGACTCGGGAAACATGGGTTCAGTCCCTATTTCTGCCAGAATAACCTTGAGCAAATCATTTAATCTCTCTGTTGACTTTACCTCATACCTTTTGTCTTGCCTATTTGAACTGAACCATCTTTATAGCAGGAGTGTTTTACCAGGTTTTTATTCAGGACGTGGCATAATGGGATCCAGTCTCAGCTATGGCTTCTAGGCACCACCATAAAAGCATTTTGTTTTTAAACCCACATAAACAGAGTACTAAAAGTAAGGCTGAAATATAACCTTATTTCTAACCCTCCTTATTTCTGTGCATTTTAGCAATTTTTGTGCTTTTAAGTAACTAATGTTGATGCTGGTACCTTTTCAGAGATCTTTGTTTGGGATTGTCAGTGGCTATGAACATTTCAAAGACAGCACAACCAGGCCCTGAGGGAAGGTGATGTCTTGTTCTGCAGATCTCCCTCAGGACAATTCAAATACAGCACTGATGAGCTCTAGCGGGAGCTACATCATGCTTTCCTTGGACACACATTACCATCATGATTCCGTACCTTGAGGGTGAAGGTAGTAACAAGGAAATATATATCTTAATCTGGCATTTTCACTTCAAACAAAGATAGCAGCAAACTAATGCATCTCATTTAATTCAGAACATTGCATATCTTATTATTCAATCTAATAAAAGAAAGATTCAACAGCAATTCAAAATTAATGTAATGCACTCACACACTATTATATATGTATTTCATAGCAAAGGAAAACGTACATTTTTCATGATATTTATATTATTCAAACTTATTCACTGAAATATAGAAAGATTGAAAAAACTCTTCTTCTCTTTAGAAAGTACATATGCAATATCTTTTCACAAATCATACTTAATTAAAGAAACACAAGGTATACTGTATGCTCCACATGGAAAAAAGAATTTCAAAGTACCTTGTCCTTAAGAAAAACTGTATCTTTAGAAAGTCTTTTGAAATGGACAAAACACTATTAGAATCACTTGTGCTTAGCATATTGCATCCATGTTTACATCATTACTGAAGCTAATTACATCATAATATCACTACATCTTAATTATCTGTTTACAAATTCCAGTTAAAGTACTGCATTCATGTGTATTATGGTCTTAAATTTACCAATAAATATATCAATACTCAGTTGAGCACAATTTTAAAAAATGCACTCAACAAAAATTGCAACAAAAACTTCACATTAATTTCCAATATTTATACATTAACTTAATTTAATTTAAAAATAAAAACCTGCTTACAAACTCATATTAATAGAACAAAGAAGGAGTCCTGTGGCACTTTTAAAGACTAACACATTTATTTATTGCATGAGCTTTCATGGGAGAAATCCCACTTCATCAGACGCTTTGTTTTGCTGAACTAGATTAACACGGCTACAGCACTGGAAATTATATTAATAGGGGATACATAGTGTGGTAATTATATAATGTTTATATGAGCATATTGAATATCTCTATACATGCATCACAGAAATAAAAAAGCATGTTTTAAAATAAATTTGGCTTCTCCTAGAGTCATGGAAGGGATGCAGATCTCCATACTGTTTTAGGCCTAATCCAGAATTTGCTGTGTACAGGCAGTCTACTATGCCAGCATGGAACCTAATGGGATGGCACAAGTGCTTAAATGTGAACTGAAAGGCTTATTAAGTACAAAGAACCTCTAGATGCCGTCTTTTCATTGCCCTTCTGTGCCCAATTGTAGCTAACCTATCAATTTAAACCTTAAATATTAATTTTGTTTGGGTTACGAGTTTCTCAGCCTTAGTCACTTTTCATTTTATTTTCCTTTTTAATTTTATACTTTTTTTTAAAAAAATTGTACTTTCTGAATCTTCAAATTGGAAAATCACCCCAGATAAATAGGACAATTTTAAATACAGACTAACTGTTTAGGTTCTTTGTTAAAATTAACTATGCTGATTATATCAGAGCAGCAGTAACCAAAATCTAGCTTAAATCTACATTTCCATCATCTTCATAGGTAAAATGTTCATAGCCACCAAAGAAAAAAAGACAGTTACACCGGTATTTATCACCATAATTATTTATTTTTAAACTCTCACACCCACACTCACAGCCTCACACACAATCTCTCTCTCACTTAATGCTAACATTCTTTGTAATGTTAGAAAATGTGTATATCAAATTATACCTACACTGTCTGCTAAAATTTGAACCATGTGTATCTTTGCTTAAGATTAGTAAATTTTGACACTTTGAGGTCAAATAAATGTGGGAGTCTGAAAGCACATAAAAACAACAGAGTCCTGTGGCACTTTTAAAGACAAACAGATTTATTTGTCACATGAACTTTCGTGGGAGAAAATCCCACTTCCTCAGACGCATCTTCAAAGTGGGATTTTCTCCCACGAGAGCTCATGCGATAAATAAATCTGTTAGTCTTTAAAAGTGCCACAGGACTCTGTTGTTTTTCTGCAATAGACTAACATGGCTACCCCTTTGGAACTTGAAAGCACATATAAATATATAAATTAACTCATTAACAAATTTAATATTCTTCATCTTAATACCATTACCTATTTCACTATTCTTTCTAAACTAATCAGTTTCCTCTGATATTCTGTTAATACAGTTCAAAAACGTTTATTGGTGGACATAAAGGAAACCTACAACACAGTCTCTAACAGCTACGTTACCTTCATCACCCTATTTCACATAGTTAAATACAGTCTTAAATACCAAATCACTGAAAGGTATCAACCTGAAGTACAGAGTCATATTCTCTAAAGCAGCGGTTTTCATACTTTTTTCTTGAGACCCAGTTTTAAAAAATTATTTATGTCTGTGACCCAATAATTACATCTTTAAGCACTGCATTCCAGTCTCTCGGCAGCAACAGCAGGGGGCACTGCAACCTAGTACCTGAGGGTCTGCGACCCGGCACTGGGTCCCAACTTGTAGTTTGAAAACCTCTGTTCTAAGGGATGGGTTACATTAGTGGCAACAGTCGATGGGAGATACCAAACTACGTAACGTAGCTTGCGTATCTCCCATCAAAGTACTTACACTGACGTACTACAGCGTCTTCACGGCACTGCATCAATAGGAGATGCCCTCCCATCGACACTGCCTCCCACCTTTTGGGAAGGTGGACTAATTGAATCGAATGGAGACCAGTCTCCGATCAACTGGGCTACAAAGACCTGCTTCACTGATGCCACTGCATCAATGTCTGCCACCGTGGCAATGTAGACATACCCTAAGTCTCTGAAGTCCACCATACCAATCCCTAGTACAGGCACTAAAACGTTAACTGAACATGCAGCCTTCCAGGTCACAATCAAGTCATATGCTGAATAACTACTAAATGCTATCAACAATAATTAAAATGCCCGCAGGCAATCTGAAAAACTCTCATTATCATATACCACCCTGTCTCTACCTACACTTCAGATTTTAAAATTTTAATTGCCAACTTCTAAAGACCATTCAACATTTTCACTTAATTAAATCATATTCTGGAAGAAGATTTACCAACCTCTTCCTCCCTTAACCCAGTGGCCCCCAAACTTTTTACCTCATACCTCTCCTTACCCCAGCACATTGATTCTAAACTGCTTGTTATGTTTCCTTAACATATAGGTCAGGCAATGGACAACCAGCAACACCTGTGCAGTAATTTCTCCTGAGCACTACAATTGTCTTTATTGCCTGCTGTTAGATAGAAAGACAGAAGTAAAGAAACACAGATAAGGAGGATTAACAGAAAAAGGAAGAGGACAGAAGATGCAAATGAGGACAAGCAGTAGGGAGACAACAATGGTGGTCCAGTTTTTGGTACAATAATTTTTTTCCTTACTATGAATTACGTGGATTGCTGTGATTTAAAAGTAAACAAAAAAAAAAAAAACCTGGCAAGCCATTAGAGCATTGGTTCTCATAGTGGAAGTTGCAGTTCCTTAGGGGATCATGACATGGTTATGTGGGGGTTGCAAGCTGTGGGCCCTGGCCAGGTGTGGACTGTGAGCCTCCCTGATGGAAGAACATGGGAGAGATGGCAAGCGGAGATACTGCTGCTCACCTCCCCGACAACATTGCTCTGCTCCCCCCAAGGAGACTGTGGAGGAGGGATTGAGAAGCATTGCCAGGGCTCCCTGCATCCAGGTCACTTTGATGCTTGCATGAAATTTCAAGGACACCAAAAAACACTGCTCTATGAAGATTGTCGCCAAAGTTAAAATAATTCAGAATTATGAAACCAACGACAGGAGCAAAAGAAATATAGAAAAATTTTTATTTATAACATGCATTAAGGGCACATGCAGCTGTACCAACATCATTTCAGATGACAGTAACAATGTCATTACTATTAGTGGTCTTTTACTAACAAGAATTTTATTTAAAGAAAATAAATAAGTAACACATTAACTAATGTGAAATGAATATTACATGTTTTTTACAAAAAGTATTTAAAGAATATCTACTCTTTAGCCACTAAAATGTTAAAATTTATTGTGACTCTACACTGAATACAAGTCTATTAAATGAGTTGAGCATTCTCTATTTTTTATAAGGGCTAATGTATGCCTTACTTTCTATTATTTGCAATATGCTCAATATAACATAATAGATACACAACTTAATTATGACAGTTTCTTTTATTTACTTGACTGTGGGAAAACCTCTTTGTTACAATTTGCCTGTTACCTCACAACAGCAGTTTCCATAGAAATCCATACCACGGTGATATTTAAAGCGCATACTTAGCAGTGAAAAGAGGAGAATGTCTAGAAAAGGCATGATTTCTGTATAGCTTGGTTTGCATATGCTAGATCAGGGGTGTCAAACTCAATCACATAAGGGGCCGAAATCTAAAACACAGGCTAAGTCGCGGGCCGAATTTTTTATTAAGATATTTAGTCTTAGTAGAAGTATAGATTCTTCCTCACCCTGAGACACCATATCACACGCCATCCTCGTGCATTAATCATGTTCTGAAAATAACAACAAGCACAAAACAAACTGTAAGCAAAACAGTTAAATTACAAACTCAACTGTTTTTTCATATATTTATCTATAATTCTATATTTGAAATTTAGGTTTTAAAATTGCTCACCTATTTGTTTTCTGGCCAGATGTCTGAGACCGTTTTCCCCTGGTCAGTAAGTCAATGTCTGGTTTTATGTCTTGTGCTGTAGCAACCCGCAAAACAGCATGGAGGTTGTCATCGGTGATGCGTGATCTGTGCTTGTTCTTGTTTAGATTCATTGTTGAAAACATCTGTTCGCACAGATAGGTGCTCCCAAACATGGACAGAACACGGGCAGCATAAAGTCGGAGCTGTGGCATCAAGTCAGGGTGCAGTAGATGGTAAAAGTCCTCTATTGCGACATCCTGGAACTTTGCTCTCAGGCCACTATCGGTTTGAAGCTCTATTAACTCCATCTGAAGGTGATGGGGCACACTGTTGATGTCGGCTATGAAAGGATTGGCAAAGATGTCAAAGCCAGACTGCTGTGCTCTGAAGTCAGAGAAGCGCCGATCAAACTCATTAATTAACCAGCTCACTTTGGTAGCCAACCGAGCACAAGGAAAAGCACCGGAAAAGGAGGCTGAGATACTCTGACAAACAGGAAAGTGGGCAAGATTGTCCTGTTCCAGTTGGGACTTCCATAAGAGAAGTTTACGCTGGAATGCTGTGATCATATCAGACATCTTCGTGATGACTTGTTTGTATCCCTGCAGCCTCTGACTCAGTTGGGCAAGATGCTCGGTTAAATCACACATCATTGCAAAATCACAAAGCCAGGTTGGACCTGACAGTTCAGGCAAGGGCTTTCCTTTACTTTGCATGAAAAGAGCGATTTGTTCCCTGAGCTCAAAAAAATCGTTTGAGGACTGTGCTCCTGCTCAGCCACCTTACTTCTGTGTGGTATGGCACGTCTCCATGCTCTGCACCCACCTCCTGTAAAAACAGCTGGAACTGGAGGTGATTCAGGCCACGCGCCCGTATGAAGTTTACTGTTTTCATGACCGTGGTCATTATATCATTCATTTCCAGAACCTTACCACACATAGCTTCTTGATGGATAATGCAATGATAGGTAATCAGATGTGTGTGGCAGTCACTTTTTAGCATTTTCTCCTTCATTAGTCCAACCAAGCCTTTCTTTTCTCCACACATTGCAGGTGCGCCATCGGTAGTTAGCCCCACCAACTTTTCCCAGGGTAATTTAATATTATTTACGGACTTCTCCACCGCCTCAAAAATGTCCTTCCCCCTTGTCGTCCCATGCATGGCAGCTACATCCAAGAGTTCCTCAGTGACAGAGAGGTCCGTCTTCACAGCTCATATAAAGATGGACAACTGCACTGTATCAGTATTGTCTGTGCTTTCATCGACAGCTAATGAAAAAGCCAGATAACTGCGTGCCTCTTCGGCCAGCTGTGTTGTTAGATTTCCTGCAAGATTCCGAACTCGGTCTGCAATGGTATTTCTTGACAAACTGACGTTTTGAAAAGTCTGTATCTGGTCGGGGCACACCTGCTCACACACTTTTAGCATGCATTGCTTCAAAAAGGCACCCTCTGAAAAACACCTGGAAGCTCGGGCGATTTCTTCAGCCACAATAAAGCTAGCTTTCACTGCTGCATCATTTTTGGCTATAGCTTTAGTAAACATTTTCTGCTGCGATTGCAGTCTGCCTTTTAATTCTTGGACAATTTTATGTCTTTCATGAAGGGTATATTTAGCATACTTAGCTCCATGTTTGGTGTCAAAATGCCGACGTATATTGTACTCCATCATTGACACTGCCACATAACACAAAATACACACCGGTTTGTCTTCGCAAAGCATGAACATATATTCGCTTTCCCATCTTTCATTAAATTGTCTCCCTTCTGCATCAACTTTTCTCTTGTTGGACATTTTGGGAGTGATTGCTTTCTTGTTCTTAGCAGCTTTTTCTGAGGTAGGTGTACCCGTCCTATCCTGGCCTGTCTTGGCCTGTCTGTGAGGAGAATGGAGCCACTGACTGTGCTGAGGTGGAGGCCTGTGTCTCTGAGTCTGGAGACATTGCTACTGTAGGATCCCACTGAGACTCCATACCTGTGTAGTTGCTACTGGCAGCAGGTGCAGGATCGGGACTCTGGCACGGTCGTGCCTAGTGCTGGGTCTCGGCAGGGAAGGGGCATGCAGAAGCAAGGATGTGAAGAAGCAACTTAGCTCACTGTTTGGGACTGGGTCCTTCTGCCTGTGGCGTGGTCAGGCACTTGTGTGGAGCGCCCTGCTCCAACCTAGCTTTTACACTGGGACTGGGTCCTTCTGCCTGCAGCGCAGTCAGGCACTTGTGTGGAGCGCCCTGCTCCTACCTAGCTTTCTGGGACTGGCTCCTTCTGCCTGTAAATGGGTACTGAGGCAGCGCGGTCAGGCGCTTGGATGTGGCACAGTCACCATGGGCCACATAAAACGGCCAGGCGGGCCGGATTCGGCCCGGACCTTGTGTTTGACATGTGTGTGCTAGATAATAAGACTCATAGGAGAGGCTACATCGCCACAATTTTATAGTTTTCTAATTTTGCAAAATAGTCTTCCTGTAACAATTAATGACATGGATTTAACAACAGGAAGGAGGAAATGAAATTTTTAAAAATCAGTGAGCAAAGCTGCTGAACCTATGACAGTTAAAGAACAGAAAACACTATGGAGCAAGCCTTGACAAATATGCCATACATCTAGGCGCTAGTCCAAAAACTGGAGCGCCCAGGTGTGCATCACGTTAAACCTCCCCTCTCCCCACCGAAATTCCGCTGCTATATTTGGTGGCAGTGTGGAGCAAAGAGGCCCCACTGTCGCTACAAAACTGAAGCCGCAAGTGCAGAAGCCCTGCAGCCTTGGCATTTGTGATAGTGGTCCAGGATGAAGAAGCCCCCACACTGCCAAAAAAAGCCATGAGCTGCTGAAGGAGATGGTGGCTTTTGGAGGGCAGGGGAGGAGAGGTGGGGCTGGCGGGAGAGAGGGGACCAGGGGGCATTCCGGCCCCTGGAGTATGCCGGCACAGCCAGACGTAAGGGTAGACTTCCCAGGTGCCATGGCGACCTGACACCCAGGTTTTGTCGAGTCCTGCTATGGAGATCTTAATTTTTCTTTATTGTACTTACATGGTGAATGTCATTGAACTAGCAAGGTAGATGATGATAGTAATCTAGTGCCCCTTTCCTTAAATTAATTTGTTTCTGATAAAGACGTTCCAGTGATCTGATAGCAATGCTCAAATCTAAAACTAAAAGCTAAAACTAAATATAATATAATATAATAGAAATAATATATAAAAATGTCTCTTAATAACGTCACATAGCTATGTATTTTTAAATTTGAAAAAGGAGTAGTGGTATAGTAAAGGCTTCAGGATCAGATGACCTGAGGTCTATTCCCAGCTGTTCCACAAATATGGTAGGTGATTTTAGGCCTGGTTTATGCTTACAGACAAATTCGGCAGCAGTCGACAGGAGTTATGCAAGTTAAGCAGAATAGTTTGTGTAACATACATCAACTTCCTAAAGTCTGTACTGTGCTCTGTCTCCACTACGCTGCACTGATACAAAATGTGTACCCAATCGACACAACAGTGTGCTTCTTCTGGAAATGGTTTCACTAAATCAATTTCCAGGTCAACTGAGCGGATCTTCAATTCCACTAAATTGATCCAAATAAATTGATCTGACATCACCAATTTGCCGCCATCAGTGAAGGCATACTCTTAGATAAATCTCAGTGTCTCTGTATCTCAGTTTTCCCTTACATAAAATGACAATACTACTATTTACCTATATCACAAGGGTGTTATATAAAGATTAATGTTGATGGGACACTGACTCCTTGCATGGAAAGTTGCACTAGATAAAATGTATACACCTATACACACACATAAAACAAGATAGTGAAATGTATTGTGATATAAAGGTTTTTATAGGAAAATATTTGAGATGGCCATATTAATCATAAGCGGAAAAGCCCATTCCAAAAGCTGGCTTTTCTACTACATTTGAGGACATATAGCCAGAATTCTCAGAAACAGCAAATTAGCTTGGCTCTGCCCAGCTGGAAAAACTCCCAAATGAGACTGTTTCCAGAGCTAAAATATAATTCAAAAACTTAATATGTTATATAAATTGGTTCTCAAAATACAATCCCCTGAGAAGCATTTCTACAAGGTATAAGAAGCCCAAAAAAGCCAGATTAAGAAATGAATTGATTATCACCAAGCGAGCAACAGAATGGCAAACCTGAAGCACAGAAATCACCAAGTAGTAACTGATACCCCAAGAGTTTCTATTTATAAAACTGAATTTAATTTTGCTGAGAAATTTTTGCAGCAGCTATTTGACTGCATCCATTGAGGCTTGAGTATCTAACACAGTGACTGGAAATTGTGTGTAGGGATGACGATGTGGCCACTTTGCAGATTTTTTTTAAAAGAAAGCAACCGATTTTTAAACTCATAAAATGAAGGTGACTCTGGTTTAATGAACTGTGACTGACTTAGGTGTAAAGCCCTTAGTTTTGCAAGCTTCTTTAATACACAATTCAGCCATCTGAGACTCAAGGATTTTGATGCTTTGTTTGCTTTTAGTGCTGGATAGCACAAAATAGAGAGCTCTGTACTTTTTAATGTTTCTTTCATGATTAGATATTTTTAATAATCCTGCACACACATAGTAAAAAACTATTCCTCTTCCCTGAAATATAATGGTTTGAGACCAGGAGGAAGAAAGGACTCTTACTTTTAATGAAAGAACATAGTTTTTAGTTTGGGGATAAAAGCTTTCCATTTTCACAGAAGGTAAAATGAAAAACCAGGATTCCACTGACAGAGAGCTCCCAGTTCAGAGATTTTTTGGATTTAACTGTGACTAAAAATGCAATTCTTGATGAAAAGGTAGCTGGAGGATACTCATGAAAGGGATCGCAAACTGTGATTTTGTTAACACATCTAAAATAAAGTTGAACTTCCACTGTCCAGTTTCATGAGCTTCTTCAATATTTAACGGATCAGATACTTTTAATTTATGGGTTAAAAGAAATTTGTATTTGTTTACTTTTGTAATAATAAAGATGGTTGAGGCATTCTCACATGAGATACTTATTTTGAGCATGAAAAAAAAATTCTTCAGGAAATCTAAAATATATGGCATTTTAACTGAACCTGGTACAGCAAGCACCTAATTTACTCCATATTTAATATATTAAAATAATGGAATCATAGAAATGTAGGAAGGGAAGGAACCTCAACAGGTCATCTAGTCCTGTCCCCTACACTGATGCATGACTAAGTATTAGTGATGTTAATAATACTTCTGGGCTGCTAATTTTTTTCCCATTAATATATGAATATACTGTTTCTGCATCAGAATAACCTTCCTCTGCCAACTGCCTCCTTCCAACATCTTTACTGCTAGTCAGAGCTTCCCTGTATATGAATGAGTCAGTTGTCTTTATGTCAGAAGATATTAATGTATCAGCAAATGAAGAGGTGGTTGTGTAGTTAGAATTACTAAGTCTGAAAATCAAAGTTTATGGCACTAGAAGGGAGCCCACATGACCACAGAAATCTTTTCTCACAGGGTCTGCCCTGCCTATCTCCAGCCCTGGCTTCCCCATCTGCTTCTTACACTTCTGGTCTCATAGGCTATGTCTACATTTGCTAAAATTAGTTCAAATGAGTTAGTTCAAATTAACTCATTTGAACTAATTTTAGTTAGTTCAAATTAGTTTAATTCGAACTAGAAAAAGTTAGTTCGAACTAAGCAAGTGCCATTCATGGCACTTGCTTAGTTCGAATTAGTGACCCCCATTCATTTCAATGGCCGGTTAGTTCAAACTAAGAAATTAGTTCGAATTAACATGGCCACATTGGCTAATTCGAACTAGTTAGTTCGAATTAACCCTTTAGTTCGAATACCCTATTCAAACTTAGTTCGAATTAAGGAAGCCCTTAATTCGAACTAACTAAAGCCTAGTGTAGCCATGGCTTTAGTTAGTTCGAATTAAGCCTCCTTAATTCAAACTAACTTGCCAGTGTAGACATAGCCATAGACTCTAAGGTCAAAAGGGATCAGTACGATCATCTAGTCTGACCTCCTGCAAAATGCAGGCCTCAAAACCTCACCCACGCACTCCAGCAATAGGCCACCAACCTATGACTGAGTTATTTACCTCCTTAAATCATGATTTAAGGACTTTAAGATACAGAGAATTCACCGGTAGGTGAGCCATGCCCTGTGCTAAAGAGGAAGGCGAAAACCCCCTACAGCCCAAGCCAATCTGCCCTAGGGGAAAATTCCTTCCCAACCCCAAACATGGCGATCAGTTAAACCCTGAGCATATGGGCAAGTCTCAACAGCCAGTTACCCAAGAAACAATTCTCTGTAATAACTCAGAACCCATCCCATCTACCCTCCCTTCTTAGGCCACTTGTATATTCACCACCTGTAGGCAAAGATCAGTCAATTGCCAAAATAAGCTATCTGGTCATACCAACCCCTCCATAGATATATCAAGCTCAATTTTGAAAGCAGTTACAGTTTTTGACCCCACAACTCCCCTTTCCAGAATTTTATTCCTCTAATGGTTAGAAACCTGCATCTAATTTCAAGCCTAAATTTCTTGATGGACAGTTTATAACCATTTGTTCTGGTGTCCACATTGGTGCTGTACTCAAATAATTCTTCTCACTCCCTGATATTAATCCCTCTGATGTATTTATAGAGAGCAATCATATCCCCACTCAACCTTCTTTTGGTTAGGCTAAACAAACCAAGCATCTTGAGTCTCCTCTCATAAGGCAGGTTTTCCACTCCACAGACCATCCTTGTAGCCCTTCTCTTCACCTGTTCCAATTTGAATTAATCCTTTTTAAACATGGGGGACCAGAACTGCACACAATATTCCAGATGGGGTCTCACCGGAGCCTTGTAGAGTGGCACTAACACCTCTCTGTCTCTACTTGAAATACCTCTCCTGACACATCCTAGAACCACATTAGCTTTTTTCACGGCTACATCACATTGGCGGCTAATAGTCATCCTCTGATCAACCAGTACTCCCAGATCCTTCTCCTCCTCAGTCCATTCCAACTGATGCGTCCCCAACTTATAGGAAAAATGCTTGTTGTTTGTCCCTAAATGCATGACCTTGCACTTCCCATTATCAAATTTCATCCTATTCCTGATATTCCAGTTTACAAGGTAATCCTGATCTTTCTCTGTATCGGCAATACCTCCCAACTTGGTGTCATCTGCAAACTTTATTAGTACATTCCCGCTTTTTGTGCCAAGGTCAGTAACAAAAAGGTTAAATAAGATCAGTCCCAAGACAGATTCCTGAGGGACTCCACTGCTAACCTCCCTCCAGCTTGACAGTTCACCCTTCAGTATGACTCGCTGTAGCCTCCCTTTTAACCAGTTCCTTATCCACCTTACTATATTCATATTAATCCCCATCTTCTGTAACTTAACTAATAACTCCCTGTGTGGAACTGTATCAAATGCCTTGCTGAAATCTAAGTAAATTAGGTCCACCTCATTCCATTTATCTAAAAAAATCTGTTATCCTTTCAAAAAAGGAGATCAAGTTGGTCTAGCACGATCTCCCTTTTGTAAAGCCCATGATGTATTTTATCACAGTTACCATTATCCTCTATAGCCTTAAGTACTTTCTCCTTCAAAATTTTCTCCAAGACCTTGCATACTACCAAGGTCAAACTAACAGACCTGTAGTTACCAGGATCATTTTTATTCCCTTTCTTGAAAATAGGAACTACATTAGCGATACTCCAGTCATAGGGTACAATCCCCGAGTTTACAGATTCATTAAAAATCTTTGCTAACGGGCTGGCAATTTCATGAGCCAATTCTTTTAATATCTTCGGATGGAGATTGTCCAAGCCCCCTGATTTAGTCTCATCCAGCAGCTCAAGTTTGGCTTCTACCTCAGGTATGGTAATTTCCACTTTCATGACCTAATTCCCATTAGCTACCCTACCTTTATCCGCCAGCTCATCTTCACTCTCATTGAAAACAAAAGCAAAGTACTTATTTAGACATTCAGCCATGCCTAGATTATCCTTGATCTCCACCCCTTTCTCAGTTTTTAATGGTCCCACTTCTTCTTTCTTTGTTTTCTTCCTATTTATAAGGCTAAGGAACCTTTTACTATAGGTTTTAATTCCCTTTGCAAGGTCCAGCTCAGCTTGACTTTTTGCCTTTCTCACTCTGTCTCTACATGCTCTGACTTCAGCTTTACTTGCTGATCCCTCCCCTTTTCCACGCCTTGTAGGCTCTATGCTTCCTCCTAATCACCTTTCTGGGATGCTTACACATCCAGCTTGGTCTACTGCTCTTGCCTATGAATTTTTTTTCCCCCTTCCTCGGAATGTAGGCTTCAGATAGTTCTTGCAACTTTGATTTGAAGTGATTCCAAGCTTCCTTTACATTCCTGAGTTTTTCTGTCCAGTCCACTTCCCCGACTAATTCCCTTAATTTTCTAAAGTTAGCCTTTTTAAAGTCGAAGATCCTGGTCACAGATTTATTTTTGTTCATCCTCCCAATTAGTTTGAACTGAATTAGCTCATGGTCACTTGAACCTAAGTTGTCCCCTACAACCAGTTCCTTTATGAGGTCCTCGCTACTCACTAGTACCAAATCTAAGACAGCATCCCCTCTCATTGGTTCGGTAACCATTTGGAAAAGGAATTCATCAGCTATCACATCCAGGAAAATCTGGGTCCTCTTATTACTACTAGCACATGTCCTCCAGTCTATATCTAGGAAGTTGAAGTCTCCCATAATCACACAGTTCCCAGTAGTATTAACTTCCTTAAAGGCCTTAAAGAGGTCCCTATCCATGTCCAAATCAGATCCCAGTGATCTGTAACACACCCCAAGCACTATTCCAGGAGAAACTCTAGTAGCTTTTTTCCCTAATGTGATTTTTACCCAGATTGATTCTGCTTTGTTAATTCCATCACTTTTAAGTTCCCTACAGTCTACCTCCTCATTGATATACAATGCCACTCCCGCACCTTTGCCTTTATAGCTGTCTTTCCTAAAGAGCACATAGCCTTCAATACCAGTACACCAGTCATGACTACTATTCCACCATGTTTCAGTTATCCCTATAATATCAGGTCACACTTCCTCTACCAGTAGCTCCAGTTCCTCCATTTTGTTACCCAGGCTTCTTGCATTAGTATATAAACATTTTAGTTTTTGCTGCTTGGCCTCTCTCACATTCTTTGTCTGATTCAGCACAGTCATTCTACAGACAATATCTCTCACTAGACTGGCATTTACACTACCCCTCCTCCTAACCTCCATGCTGCTCCCTATTTCTGTGTCCTTTCTTATTTCATTTTCCTTCTTCTCATGACGTGAAGAGACTGGCTGAAACCTTGTAACCAGTCAGACTTCCTATTCTGTTAATTCATTCTCTTCTCTTTCAGTTCTGCCTTTTCCTTGCTAACCAACTGTACTTCTCCAACTTAGTTGAAGCCCAAGCTCACAACCCCAGCTGCCTTTTTAACACTGTTAACTCACTCCTCAAATCCTCTGCACTCCCTCTGCCCCCCACTTTTCTCTGCATAGAAAAACACCAGTTTCTTCTAAGAGAAGATCTTCTGTCACAGATCTGGTAAGGCTCCCTTGGCTCATCAGATTGCTGTAATGGGATCCAGTCACTGAATCCTCTATGTGCTTTAAGCTTCCTTGGTCTCAGCAGACTCTAGCACTGTTCTTTCCTTGACAGCTCTGGCACATTTCCTGGGCACTGACTCTGTCTCTTAAGCCGTCACAGAAATGGAATTCTGCAACTCACCTATTTTAGGCCTCAGGAGCCACCACTGATCCTGAATAGATAAATTCTTTATAACCTTCTAGTTCCTCTGAGTGATGACTCACAGATCAGTCTCTTACCAGATGACTTTGTTGTTAGGCAGCCTACCAAGGAGAACTAGATGATTCAAGATGAGTCTGCTCATTGTCATAGAGCAATCACATTTCAATCTGAGAGCACGAAAATCAATGATCCTCTATTGTCAGCCCTGTATCACTACCCCTTGGAATTTCCCTCCAACCTGGAGAGTAACAGGACCACAGAGAAAGTAAAGATCACCACAACTAAAATAGAGTCTTGCTCTGCAGTCTGACACAGTTACATACAGAGAACCCAAAATCTCACACGGAATCTTTAAGTCATACAGATTCCCAAATTGTCAAATATTCCCCCTTCTCTAGCTTGCCTCCTCTTCTCATTTCTCCTTTAGATCTATCACCTCCTTCTCCCATCACACACACAAGTTTCTCACCCACTCTCCCCTAATCCCTCCATTTGCTCCAATAACTCCATCTCATCCCAATTTCCCTCATCCCCACTCTCATCCTCTCCTGTACTCTTCTTAACCTCTCACATGCCTCTGACTCTTTCCCTCACAATACAAGCAAGCTGTAGACTCTCCCATCTTTAAAACAGAAAACAAAAGAAGTTTAACCCCAGCTGCCTCTGCAGCTACCATTTCATCTCCCCCTTTCATCCCTAAGATCACTGAACACAGATCACTGTCTGTAGTTCCTCCATTCCAATTCCAACCTAGATCCTTTCCAATCCAGCGTCCCCTCCTATCATTTCACTGAACTGCTCTTGCCAATGTCTCAAATGACATTTGGCCCTATACTGTAGACCTTGCATGAGCAATGCAAGAAGTAGTAAGGAGGAAAGTAAGGAAACGAAGTTCACATGGACAAAGAAAAAACTCACAAGTGGCTTTGTAAGTAATATGTAGTTCACAGATAAAGATAATAGTAAATATATATACTGTAGTGATAAGTTTGCAGATGCACCTTTACTTACTAGCCTACTTCACAACTTTTATACAGGGATTGGTTACAAAAATTAGCAGACCGATCAAAGGGTGTAATATGGATATGATGTATCAACCAATAGTATGACATGTAAGTAATACCGATTCATGATTATGTCCATTGGATATGTAATATACTCTTCCCCCACTACACTAGAGCCTGATCAACTTAAGTGTAGTTTGATAATTTTATGCCAATAAAGAATCCTCACTGATAAGTCCAGACTTGAACTGATTTCTTGGATTCCAGAGAACCAGATAAAATGCTTTCCTAGAACTGGGTTGGGTGTTCAGGATAAGCTAAATAGAAAGGGTCTTGAAGGGAATCCCTGCAAAGCTCAGTACCAGTACTCCCCCTTCATCCTCCTTCACCAGTTAGCTGCCTTTTGATGCAGTTGATCATGTTCTTCTTGAAATCTTGTTCTCCCTTGGCTTCCATGACTCTGTACATTCCTGTTTCTCCCCCTACCTATCTTATCACTCCTTTAGGATGGCCTTCAGGTGTCCCCATCAACTCCGTCCCAACTTTCTGTGGGGGTTCCACAATTCTGTCTTTTGTTCCTATCTTTTCTTCCACTACACCTTGTCTATGGGCACTCTCACCCACAAACACCATTTCTCTGGTGACGACTCACAGATCTATCTCTCTACTCCAGACCTGTCTCATTTAGTCTAAACTAAAATCCCACTCTGTCTCCTCATGGATGTCTAGCTGTCAGCTAAAGATCAACATGGCTAAATTGGAACTAGACTGACACGGTTATGCCTTTGGAACATGGCTAAATTGGAATTTCTAATCATCTGTCCCCTCCCCACTATCTCCTTTCTCAGCCACTGTGGATAATATTGTTATCCTGTCTGTCATTCAAGCCAGTAACCTGGGCTTTATCTTCAACTTGTACTTCTCTGTAGGCTCCTCAAATCCATACTACATCTAAATATTACAGATTCTTTCTACATGATATCTGCAAGATACAGCCTTTCTTATCCATCCATCCAGCTAAAATGTTTGTCCAAGCTCTCATCAACTCAGTTATTTGCAACATCCTTCTCTTTGACCTAGACAAATGCAGTCTTGCCCCACTCATAACCATTCAGAATTCTGCTGCAAAGATCATTTTCTTAACCAATTGCTTTGACCATGTCGCCCCTCTCTTTGCAAACTTCCACTGGCTCCTCTTCTAGTACATCAAATGTAAGCTGCTTCTATTCACTTTCAAGGATATCGTCTCTTTTATTCACTATCAACTCTCACCTCAAGAAATCCTGTGAAGCCAGCTTCTATTGCCCACTTGCTAAATTTTCAAACACGCACCTTCATGCTGTCCTTCAGACTTGGGAGGTGCTCCCGATGAACATTCCCAAAGCTACTTGATTACTCAGCTTCAAATCCTACATCAAAGCTCACCTTTGTTATGGTGCAAAAAACCAAAACAAAACCCAAAATGAGACAATGCTAGTGTACAGAGACCACTGCCTATTATGTTGACTAATTCTGTCTCATTGTTCATATATATTCCTGTTTATCTGTATCCATTCATTATATCTTGTATTATTCTTAGATTGTAAGATGAATATGATAGGAACTGTTTTGTTCTGTGTTTGTACAGCACCTAGCACAATGAGATCCTGGCCCATGTCTGAGATTCCAAAGCACTAAAATAGTACAAATAAATAATAAAACGGTGACCTGGCCCATTTACCTAGTTATCTATGCCAAGGTGATGGCTTTGGGTTTAGGCTAGTGGTTGGATAGATGATCAAGCACCATTTGATAGCAGCCCACGGAAGGGCCTCCCATAAAAAGAAATCTGCTGTCAGAGAAAGAGGAAAATCAGAGATTATGAAAGATCTAGAGGAAGTTTCTCTAGAGCAAACCAAAGCAGGCTGACCCAAACGGGGGCCTAAAACCTAAAGGGAATAGAATCTCTTCATACTAGCCAAGGGGAAAGAACTGGAGCTACTTATAAGTGAAGGCGAAGAGCCTTAGGAGAAAAAGACTTCAGGAAACAGCAGTCATCAAGACCTGGGTTTGGGGAAAGAAGTGATGAGTCCAGCAAGGGGATGAAGAAACTGTGGAGTTGGGAAAATATTTGTTTTTAAGTATTTGAACTGTGATGTTTTTGTTGTGCTTTGGAAGGTGTTAATAGCTGCGATCAAATGGGTCTTTTGATCTATAGGCGATAACAGACCTCATTAAAGATGATGGACATGCTATCCACCCTTCTTCTCAAGTTAAATGAAAGGAGCAATTAAATCCCTATCTGTACAATAATGATATCTGGAAACAATATGAAGCCACTGCCCCAGGCAACAGGCCAAATGGCAACATTAAACTGCCAGGAATTACACTGAAGCTAAATAGTGTGGGCAGAAGGATTTCAATGGGACTAACGGTAAAAACACAGGCACTAAGGGACTCGTTGATTGCGCCTCTGTTTTGAGACACAGAAAACTGCAGAAAATCAGAAACACAGCCATGAGGGTGGCCCTTGGAAGACGATGAGAGACAGAGCTTAATTTTAATAGAAGCCTTGCAGAAAAGCCAAGCTTGGAAACCGTGACAGGGGGACAGTTCAGATTAGCTGAAGTTAATATCACTGGGATCCATTCATGGTCATCATTCTGGTGGAATTATTATTAATAAATATTAAAAACATAGGGCAGTGCAAGACATTAACTTACTCATAAATCCCTCTATTAAAAGCCAAATGATACATATACAATAGCCCTACAAAGGTCTAAAGTCTAATTAATAAGCATTACTCCATTCAATGCAATAATAAAACATTTGTAAGTATGTGATCAGTTTCATACTTACAAATGGACCAGATCAAAGAGTCCTTTCATCATGGCCACAGCATAATTGGACCAGATCTGATAAAAATTCTCAAATTCATGGTTCTCTTTATGCCTTTCAACAACATAATTGCTAGTTTCAACTAAAACCCAGTCACTAGCTTCCACTGAATCTCAGTCTGAGGAAGTTTACCCTAAATACTATCTTTCCTCCAAGGCCTTCTCCTCTGATCTCCTCCCACCTCCTAGCTTTACCCACTTTACTTCTGTTGCCATTGGCTTCACATGGGCCTCATTTTCAAGATAACACTGGTATGTGGGAAGGCTTGTGCTTCCTTCTTACAAGATCATTTTTCTTTGTCTTGTTATTGCAGCCCCCTTTCATTGAAAGAAGACTCTCCTTTATTTTATTAGTTACTTTTTAATGTATATATCCTTGCCACTAAATTCTGTTCTTATAACTTAATATTCTCACAGCCTTCCCTTACTTGCTGATTAGGGCCTTGTTCTACTTACCAGCTGCAAACATCATTTTCTTAACCTAAATGAAGATAACTTTATCTCTGTAATTTCATAACTAACCTACAGTTCCCCTGTGAAATTAAGTTCCAGAGGGGTAGCCGTGTTAGTCTACTGCAGAAAATCAAAGAGAGTCCTGTGGCACTTTTCAAGACTAACACATTTATTTATCGCTTGAGCTTTCATTGGAGAAAATCCCACTTTGTCGGACACTTCAAAGTGTCTGATGAAGCGGGATTTTCTCCTACAAAAACTCATGTGATAAATAAATCTGTTAGTCTTGAAAAGTGCCACAGGACTCTGTTTGCTTCTGCGAAATTAAGAGATCCAAGCCTAGAACTTCAAATATAAAGGTTAGGTAGCTAAACCCTGACTGGTGCATTCTATGGATCTACTCTCTCCCTGCTCGATGTCTTTGCCAGGGAACTGAGTTCTCCCTTGACAATCAGGGTTCAGACTGATGTTGGGCTCTTTTAGTCTAGCTTAGAAAAGACACTGCTTTCTTTCAAAGAAGGGAAATTCAATATCTTCTTTATATAGGCCACAGTCATTCAACTGACTGTCCTTACCAAGACATCCTGTTTTTTTCCATTTTTCTCTATGGGGCTTGAAGAACTAAACTGACAGCCTTTAACTCCAACCAATTTATGCTTCAGGATGCCTGTCTCACACATTGGTGTCCCTGTACCATATGTTGGGTTGAATAGGTTTCACATCAGAAGTGTGTGACATCTGTTACTTTGACATCTGATTCCAGTATGGGGTATCCTTACTTGAATCAAGCCTTGGAAGTATGTACTCTAGAAATAAGATCTCCTCTTGATTAACAGAAATTTTGCCACAAGTGCAGGAGCAGATGTTTGGAGAACTAAATAGCAGTAATTACAGTGGTAGTGGTGTATTGGGTCTTGCCCAAGTCAGTAAATATAAACGTAAGACAAACATTCCCAGAAGGTTTGAAACTGTCTGGAATGTGGAAGAAAGTTGAGTATGATTGGACGGATTAGTGAAAGAATCTTGAGGCTTCCTTTCCAAAGACAGATATCTCTATAAGTTGAGTCAGGGTCATGATTAAAACGAAACTGTAGAATACTTCAGAATAAACTGGCTCTTCTGGGAGTTTATCAGGACACCATAAACTTGGAATAAGAGGTTCATGGATTTTGTATCCTGTGTTAATTGTAGATCTTTAAAAATCCAAATCAAGACATTGTCAAGAAAGGAGTTGATGTGATTCCTCTTCTATCTGAAAGCTGCAGCTGTCACTAACACTTGATCCTTGGGAATGTGACAAGGAAGAAAAACAGTGTTTTGTATTAATAATGGTCTTGAGAAAAAGAGATTTCTTCTAATCAGTAACTATGAGAACTCTCTTAAGAACCTCTCCAAAGAGCTTGCCCAAGTATATGTGAAGACGAGTTCCAGGATCTGATTCCCATCTATCTTTCAGTCACTACTTTTGTTGTTGTTTTCCTGGAGGCAAAGTAAAGGGAGCTAGGTAACAGTCTGAAAAAGCCTGCATCCAATGAAGTTTTGTCCACGGCTGTCTTTAGCAACTTATTTCTATCAGAGCAAGGGCTTTGAACGGTATGAACATAACAAAGGCAATGTAGTTGTAGCTGTCTTTGTCCCAGATTATTAGAGTGACAGAGTGGGTGAGATAATACGTTTCATTAAACCAATTTCTGTTGGTGATTGAGACAAGTTTTCAAGCCAAATGGAGCTTGCAAGATAGAACAGATTGTTTAGCATAAATAGTTAGCATGTATTGTAAGGAAACACACAAGGCAGAGTGACTGGTTAAATTCATTAGTTTGCTAGACACCAGAAATAATGGCCTGAACAGAGACACTAGATTTATAGATTATTACAACAATCTGTAACCCAGTAATCCCCTCTTTTTGTCCTATAACCGCAGAGATTTTAACGGGCCACTCAGCATTGAATGATTCCTTACAATACATGAATTTATGCTAAAAAATCTGTTCCACCTTGCATTTTGCTGTGATGCTGGTACTTCCTTTCCCAGATCTGAAGTACAGATCTGTGGGTATGTCTACAAAGCAAAAAAAAATCTGACAGATGGCCGACGCAAGCTGACTAGGCCTTGTGGGAGTCAGGATGCAAGGCTGCTTCATTGCTGTGTAGACATTGGGGCTCAGGCTCTAGGACCCTGTGGGATGGTAGGTCTCAGAGCTCAGGCTCCAGGGTAAGCCTGAAGGTCTACAGAGCAATGAAATGGCCTGATAGCCCAAGCCCAAGTCAGCTGGCATGAATCAACCACAGATTTCTCTTTGCTGTGTAGTCATACCTCGTGTGGCTCAAGAGTGTCTCACCAACAGAAGTTGGTTCAATAAAAGGTATTACCTTACCCACCTGGTGTCTCTAATAACACAGGAAAAGCAGAAGAAGACTATGGTTGATAGGTGTAGAGGCCACTTCATTCATCTCTCTACAGGCCCTTGAGGAAGGAATTTTCCTTCCAAACAAAAAAAAAAACAGATTAAACAGATACACTGTATTCTTCACTTCTACTGCCTTAAATTTTGGAAAGGGCAACCTGCTTCTTGTCTGGATATATCATAAAAGTCCTGTACCTGTTTGAGCTGTTTTTATTTGCAGGAAAACTCTCACTAGACTGGAATTACATTCTCAAAGGCAGAATATAACAGAGTTCTATAATGTTTTTAGTGATGATATGGAATACCATGTCTTATGGAGCCTCTTCTCTTGCTTTGATTCTATGTCTTCCGCAAATTTGGCTAGAGAACAAGGGCTGTTACAAACATGTACAGTACTGTATCATACACATTTGGAGAGGAAGTTTTTCTGGATTTTATCTATGTTCTCCTCTACTTTGGAATTCCAGTGGTAAAGAGAAGGACAGAGATTTACTTCTTATGGATAGAGGATTGCTCTCTATGGGACTTTCATTTCTTTGACCTATGGCACAAAGCAGAGTAAACTGAAGATGATGACAGATTCTTTTGCTCTGACTTGGTTTTCTAGACCTCTATGGTCCTATACTTGGAAAGGAGCTAGATAAGATTTCAGACTAAACATATGGTGACAGTGTCTGAACTCTGTTTCTCATATTGAAATGTGAAATATTTTAATAAAATCCATATATGTGTAGGGTAGAGTTATGCGGAGTGGAGGAATGTTCTCCTTAGCGGCCCCAGGAGATGGATGAAGTCCTGTCTGGTTAAGGTGCCTGTTGCCTATGACCTAGAGGACTGAATAGGAAAGTAGAAATCAAGAGAAAGATCTGCTGTGATATGTCAAAAGGGAGATGATAGAGTACTTTCCCTGAATAAAGGGTCTCGAGTGAAAAAAACTGTGTTTTTGTAAAACAGCCACATTTGAGAATAAAGATTTTCCAAGAAATTTTCTGGATTTTATCCCCAAGAGGAACTGATTGCTGGACTACTATAAAATCTGACTTACTCTGACTGATACGAAGTGTTTGCAGCAACTGGGGGCTCCATGTGCAGAATGGCTATCAGGGATTAGACAGGTCCAAGGAGAATTTGAAGGGTTACTGTTGAATGGGGAATGCTGAAACAGGAAAACAAAAGTTAGTAATAGAAAGGATTCTAGAGAAATTTCCAAAATATTGTTGTTTTTTCTTTTTTAAGTCTCTGCAAGTTAAGGTGACAGGAAGTCTAGATAACACCTATGCAGCAGCCAGGAAACAGAACAAACCGAGGAAGAAAGGACCCACAAAAAAGTCTCCTTTCTTACTTCTCAAAATTACACTGTTCAAAGGCCAAGGTTAGACCATATTCAGTCCTGAACTAGTGACAGGTTTAAAAATCTGGATACCTTATCAGTTTTCAGAATTAGCAATGTGATCTCTGTTTTAGCAGAAAAGTATCCAGTGTCTGTCTTTTACTCTTGGAAGACTGCAAAGTAAAGTATTTTACAATAAAATAACACTGTTATGCATATAACCATCGATGTCTTTTTTAGAAGCCTTTTAAACATACTGGCTAAAATATTCATACTCGGTGAGAGAGCTCCAAGTTGGGTTTGCAGCCCAGTTTCTGTACAAACAGAAAAGAGACCATCACTACCACAAAGAGTTTGTTTTCTAAAGAGGAATATGTTGAAGAACTGGCACAACTTTGTTTCTGTATTGTAGCTGTGATTTTGCTTTGCTTTAGGGTAGGTTGTTTTTTTGCTGGAGTAAGACAAAGGAATTAGGAAAGGGGAAGAAGAATAGTTGCAGATCACTACCTGTCTAGGCACAGTCACCAGGCTGGCTACCACATGCATCAAGATTGAGGAGAATATTAATGATGGACTTGAAAGAAGATGAGCTAGTGGCTGTTTGGATGTTATCAGGTAACTTGCCCAAGCACAGGAGGTTGAAAGTACAAAAGCGTTTAAGGAAGAAGTTGACTTGTGTTTAGTAAAACTCACAGAGACTTCAAGATGATAAATTTTAAAGTCACAATATTTTTTTATCTACAGAACAACTATTTTAAGTCAAATTTAGAGGTTTTTATGGCTCCTTCTGAAACCTACTATGAGATTCAGGGCAAATAAGGCACCTGAGCTTCACAAGAGGAGAGACATCACACTATATTTTCTCTAAGACAGTACTTTACAATATATACTAGACAAAGATTACTTGATGGTATGGAACAGTGTTAAGAGTTTTATCAGCACTTATTTAGAAGACTTGCCTAGCTTACTTGTGGCTTCACTACACATGAGTAACGTTATGCAAACTCACACCAATTAAAGCTTTACACCACATTACATCATTGGCTATGTATAATTCTGTGTGTGTGTGTGTGTGTGCGTGCGTGTGTGCGTGCGTATGTATACAAACAAGTGTGTACATATTTGTTTTTAAGTACTTTGATAGTGCTCAGATACACAAGAGCTCAGCCTTATTTATCCTGTAATATTAGCAACTTTATATATTAGCAACTTTATATATTATGTACACACAAATGCATGATTTTACAGGGCAGACAGCAGTGTACACCTATCTGCAGGAGAGTGTTCCCGTAAACTTTGTTTGGAAATTTATATTTAGAAGTGAAGTTATGAGTAAGTCAGTTATTAGAATAAGAGTTTCAATGCAGGAAAATCGGCTAAATGTATGGTATATCTACGTTCTTGAGTCCTCAATAACCAACCAATTTTTTTCCCCTTACTGTAACAAGAATAAATCAGTTACATATCTAACTTGAATTGGGAAGGGAAAGTTGCATCATTCAAATTATTGCCTCCAACCTATTTATAAAAAGGTCTATCATTAACTGCCTTCACACAATCATTGATCAGCATTAGCTGCTACTGAAGAATGGTCTTTATAAAGGAGAGTCTTGTACAAGCCCCTAATATCCCCCCAAGATGATCTATCATTTTGGCTCCAATTATACATGCAAATAAACATTTTGTGTGTGCTTTATATTTCTTGGAATGTAGAAAATGTGCTCACCTATAATGAAAATACTTCATAAACAAGGTTCTGCTGAAGGCCCTCTCAAACAGAAAAAAAAAATTCCAAATCAAGAAGGAAAAAATAACTCCAAATAGGTTTACAAACAAGGATCTGAATATTCAAAGATGCTAATGAAAACACTCCTTACACAGTTACAGAAAAAATATTAAAATTATAAGTTTTGATGTTGAAATTACAGCTGATAAAGATTGCAATAAGAATCAGGAATTAAGTAAAATTCTGTCACTGTGGACAAAGATACACTTAGGAAAACAAGACCTCAGTGAAAAAAATAAAATAAAATCATGAAAGTTTTACCTTTTAATACACATGACATACAGTGTATTTTGGTCTATGTCCTCAAGTGATCAGCAATTCTAAGAAGTTATAGCTAATGAATATGATGTTCAAAAGTTTTAAATTCATGGATAGAACACCTTATTTATGAATTACTATTTTTATTATGCAAACATGCAATTTCCACTACTTTTCTACATCAGCACAACTGAAAATTCCAATAGAACTACCCCTTTCAAACTTTACTTATAATAAAATTAAAAGTCTGGTACATGAAAGGTATCACAGGCTGATTGTTTTAATGTGAAAATTACACTAAATGTCACGCAATCCAACATGAAGTACTATTAAAAGCAATGTCAGTTCACTGTTATAAAAAAGGAAAAGTTAAATATAATGTATAATCACAGTGGACATCTCCCAAGATTTTTTTTTAAAAACGGAAGTTAAAAGCAGCACAGCAATGAGTGAAATGCTTTTAAAATTGGAATTGTTCTGAATTAGAAACTAAACCAGTCAGAAAATTACCTTTGCTTACTACTCTAGTTAAAATGAAACACAATTCGAGGAACACAATATCATTCTGGCTTCAATCTGTTTATGATGTCACAAAATCACAGTATAGTTATAATGATGTAATGCACCATTATCTAGCACTTATTCCAAACTATATTCCTCTCACATGCCATGTCATACTAAAGATAATAAGCTGCATATTGCTTTAAACTAACATCCACTTATGAGTATGTCATAGCCCTACAACTCGTTATTAGCAAATGATGCTACTCTGCATCAATACTGAATAAATGGGGAAAATAGATCCATGTATACAACACATGACTCACTTGATGGACCCTTAAAAGCCTTGGTTTCTATTCATGAAAGAACCCTACAATATCCACAAGCTATCTTGCAATGATCTGCATAAGCTCTTTTCTAAAGTAAGGAAACACAGAAAGTATCAGTCCTCCACCTTCTTTTCTTTATTTTAGATTTTCTGCTCACTTCTCTTTCTTCCTGACAACATTCTTGGGGATGGACCAATCTAGTGAGAAGGTAAATGCATTAAAAGCATACATTTCATCTGCTCTGAATAGATCAAATACAAAAATAGAGAGCAGTGAAAAAGGCTAAAGGCTACAAACTGAATGGAAATAAAAAGCAAGTAAGAACCAGTAGCTGCCCCTATACAATCCCCATCAATAACACTGCATGTGTGGATTTAAAAAAAAAAAGACTGTCAAAATATTCTATTATTTGAAAGTATTTACCCCTTTCACTGCTGTTTATAAAACACCTTGAAAACTGAACAATAATTTCTTTCCTCCATCATACATATATGCTTGTTTGCTATTATATGACTTCTCATGAGTGTTAGCCTGATATTGATTTTTAAAAAAAACAAAAATAAAAACCACTGAAGTGCAAGTTCATTTTAAAGTAAACTATACACATACATTTTACAAAAAGATACAAGGAAAAAAGTAGGTAAAATATTTTAGATTTCTTAACCTTGTCAGTGACTTTTCACTACAGAATAACATCTTTTCTCAAACTATGTCAATGAGAAGACAGCTTGTGAATTCCAGATTTAGAAATCACAGCTGTAAATCTAGTTTATTGAGCACATTGTTCTAATTTAAAATAAAGATTAATACACTGTGTATAAAATTTGTTAGGGAATGTTCAATGATTGTAAAGTGACACAGATGGACGAAGTCACTTTTCTATCTTTAAAGTGCAAAGTCCACAGGCATCCTCTGAAGAACTACTACAAAATAGATTCATATACATATATACCGGTATACACAAAAACACGCTCACATCCACATTTTTAAAAAATGCAGCTATAACTTGAAATGCTGAATGCACCAAATAAAGACAAAAGGGGGACAGAGTATTTACAATGTGAATTTGAGGTTTTTTCCTTCTTTTACAGGTTCTTCAAAAACAGACTCCCTCCCCATGAATGGTCCCAGCTCTCTAATGGCTGCATCATGAACTCTGCTGGCAAGATCATGTATTCACCACTGAATAACCGAAGAACATACAGGCTTAGCCTACCTGCAGAAAGGGATACAGCAAGAGATACAGTAAGTGAGCTTATTCCCAATATTTCATGATTTTGTAATATGTTTTCTCATTAACATGATCTTCTAAAGAAGGGCTGTCCTCCAAAGTCACGCAAAATAAAAAAAAATACATGTTAACGCTGAGGATATGCTGAAATCTCTCTTTACTTGGGGCACTTATAATTCTAGCCTACATTTGTAAATTTATATCTAATTGACTCTACTAAATGAAATGTTGAATGAGATCCTACACAAAAAAATTGCTGATAGAGTAGATCCGCTAAACCCAACTAAGTAATTCCAATTATTTTTGAGTGAACTTCATAGAGAAAGAATATTACATATTTGTATTTCTTTCCTTTTTGAGGTTGTTGTCCTTCTAATCAACTTGTCCTTCTAATCAACTTAAGGCTTCCTTCTCCAAAAGTCTCCATCATCTCACTTCCTTATTAGTTTTACTTCCTATCAGGGCCTCTTCAAAAGAAGGAAAGCTGAGAAATAGCAACTAACCTAGGATCATAAAGCAGGGTTTTAAGAATTTGAGATTTCTTAAAACATGGCAAATTTTTTCCATTTCCCCCCAGCCTTTTTCCTACTAAGAATTATTACTGCCTGGCAGGACAGTGTATTGATTTTACAAAAAGAACATGCCTTTTTCCTGAGGCTGAACCTGTAAACACCAAAACATCTTCTTCCAAGAGAAGAGAAGCAGAGAATCAAATTCTGCCTCATCCCTTCCACTCACACTGGATACAGTTTGTGTCAATGCACAAATCCTAACCTCTGCCCTCCTTCCCCTTGAGAGTACAAACATAGCCTATTAACCCCTACTGGCCTAGAAAACATAGGACCAAACTAGGGATTCTAATTTCGATCTTCTACCTGGCAGCTCAAAGTACCAGAGGAGTCAACATTCATCAGTGAGATTCGAAATAAAACACAATATAAGACTGAATGAGTGCACAAACAGTAAATTTACATATAAACATTATGTATATATCATATACAGACTCAATGCCTGTGAACAAGAGATTAAGCATAGTTTCCAATCACCTTAAGAGCTCTTACTTTTATTGTTTAATGTCACCCATTTGATGATAAAGATTTCTTTTAACGAACAGCTTTTATAAACAGTAATTTTTAAAGATCATGGAAGGATCTGAAAGTTAATAGAATAGATAATATTTTTCCCTAATGTATAGTGAATAAATTCAGTATATTTTTATATTTGAGGAAGAGAGGGTGGTTATTTCAGAGTAATAATGAAAAACTATATCTGACAGACTGTGTGAAAGCCTTTATTTGCTGATTTCTGACCCTATAAACTACATAACTAGTATATGTCAACTTAAATCACTAAAATAATAGTATGCTCAAAAGTCTTTATGAAGTCTGTACAAAAAGTTTACTGTACATACACAAGCTGCAGTTTTTAATCATTATCTTGACCTTTTCAGATTTTTCTTTTGCCATCAAAATACTTAAAACCACAAGGCAACTTTGTGAACTATGTACTTGTCAATTTTTTTTTTTTTAAATTAAGGGCATTTTTAATGGATCATGAGTATAAAATGCATCATTAAAATCCTTTCCTGTTCTTCTAATTATGCATAACAATTCTTTACGGAGACTGTCCAGCAATCAGTTTCTTCCCAATTTTCATATTCTATTTTGATCAACAATATAGTTTGATCAGCCACCAGTTTCATCATAGCATTCAAGTTGCTAAAAATATATTGTAATTGGCTTCACTGCTTCATCATCCTATCTGTCACAGAAGCCCTAAAAATCACAGTTAACACTGTTTCCTGTACTGTTTTCACCCCATCATCCTCTCTCCTATCACCCTCACCATTTTATTGGTATAACATTTACAGTTTACATGATATCAAGGGACAGAGGGATGGATAAACAAAACATTATACATCTTAGGTATTTTCTTCATGAATGTCCATTTACACTCGCAAAAATAATCCAAAGCTTTTCTTACATTTCTCCATTTTGGAAAGGTGACTTTAACAACCCACTCCCCCCACCATTTTCTGTATCTCTCATTGCTTTTATATTTTGTCATACTAGCAAAAAGCATATCATGGTTTACTGTCACACATCTTCTCTCGCTATACTTATAAACCCAATTAAACTGCTCATATTGTTTTTAAAGCCATGCAGACACCACAGCACTTGCTCATTTTTAATTATTTGTTTTCTACCCAGTGTTCCCCTTAACTTCGTTTCCAGTGCACTGCCATTATGTTTTATGTTCAACCATTCATTCAAGTACACTTTAGACATCATTTCAGCTAAAAAAAGCCTCCTTAGATGTATTAAATTAATAATTATGCAATTCTTGCCAACAAGCAACATAAGAATGGCTACTCGTTTCCAAAATATATAATACTCAAACGTTCTGCTGCACACAGATTAAATTATTTACTTCAAATAACATTTTTATTTGAATTGATCTTGTGTTGCCCTTGACTGAAACAATTTTGTTAACACACATTTCTGTTAAAATTAAATCTCCAGCAAAACAGGAGTAAACAGCTTTGGTTATTAAAAGCACCAAAATAGTCACTTAGAGGACATTTCAGTCAAAAAAATCTAAATTTTCTTTAAAAATTTCTATTTAAAATGAAACTGCTACTTATAATTTTAATAATCTGAGTGACAGATAAAATAATTGCTTTAAAAACATTTCTGAGTCATTTTGTCCTTACCTGCGGGCATGAACCATTATTACTGCATGCAGTGACTGTTCCATTTCCTAGCACAGACTTGAAGAAGCATCACAGCTATCTTACAGAATGTAACTAATCTGTGGGTGTGCAATTCCTAAGCTATTTGCAAAGGAAACTCCCTTTCAACATAACAGGATATTTAATGGTTAACCAAATTACAGTTTCTACTAACCTAAATTTCACAGCAACATTGGTAACTGTAAAATGACTTCCTCTAATACAAAACCAAAAAAAATCTAATTTTTTTAACCAAATTTAGAAATCAAGATGGTTTTGGGTTGAAAACAAAAACCTGAACATAGACTGTAACAACAGTATATATAAATCTGTAATCTGCTGTATTATGATTTGCATGCTGCCACTCATTAGATTTTATTAAAAACAAAAATCAATAACCCTTTACAAAGACACAAAGCTTAACTAAAAACACATTCACTCAATACATTACAATGACCAGCATGCAATACATCAACAATATTAGCAAACTTGACAAGAAAAAAAAATGCCCTGTACTGCTTCTTTGCAATGCTACACCATTAATTGTTCATGCAAGAGATGTAGCTGTACCTTTCTGAAGAGGACGACTTCTCAGAGTTAACTGACATCAGCAGCTCAATCTTCTGCTTGATTTCTGGAAAAATCAGAAAATATTCACAACCAAGATTGCCTGCCCTTGCTTTCCAAAGTCTTATTATCAAATGCTGTTTTCGAATCCCTTTCCTTCAGAGTGAAGCCACAAGATTGACGGTACTTCTGTAAAGACTGATTCATTCAATGGTGCTCTAAAGGAAAACGCTCCAGAGGCATCAGGCCTTGCTGAACTATGCACATGACTGTTTATGAAAGCAGGAAGTACCATTTCTTTTAAGCAGAGGGGTGGTTCCTCTTTTGAGTTTGAGCTAACGTATTTACCAGATGATTCTTAACATGAGGAATCTCAAACCACTGCACAAATTCCAGCTTCTGAGAAAAATTAAACAAATAGTTTGTGGGATTTATTATTCTGCAGCTCTGATACCTAAATATATTTACTACCCTTAGAAACCTTCAATTCTAAAGCCCTGAAAAATATGGCTCTTTGAATTATTTTTGTCACAAGCATGAAGCATTAAATCACTATTTTAACATATGAATCAGAAATCATAAACAGAACATACTCATATCTGAATTTCTTAAATTAATATTATATGCAGGGTGCTCTCTCAAATATACTTTGAAGGCCAAAATTTTAATTTTCCTTTCCTAATACCTTAATTGCCCCCCTCCTTGTGCACAAAACCAATGAACAGCAATACACATTAGCAGAGCTGGTCTGATACAAAATACTTGTCCTAAAAGAAATTGCCTGATAATGCCATCTAGAACAGGAATATTGAGAGCCTGATCAATTTTACTAACAGACTATGGCTGCAACAGAAGGAGGATGGAGGAAGAAAAATACCCCCATACCATCAGAGATTTGTATTTCATGAGATCATCTCAAAACCAAATACACATACATGGTTTTAAAAATAAATTAAGATCATGTAGCCAGAAACCTTGTTATTTAAATGATTCAGCTGAAAGCCAAAGGATACTATCATGTAATAAAGTTGATTGATTATAATTTTAAGATCCTCTTACAGCAGAGCTGGAAACGCTACACATACTTAATATTGTCTAACACTTCCCATTCTAAGACCCTGTTTTCAATTACTTATAACTTTGCTAAATTTTAACTGTTCAGGCTGAAAACTTCCATGCTAGGAGTCTGCTGTAGGTACTGCATTTTTTAAAAAATGTTTCAGCAGAAAAAAAAGGTTCAGCCATTTCTGAGCATGAGATAAAGAAAAAGCATGGTTTTCCCATGTTAAAAAAATTCTTACAACCATTTAATCAAGAAGCTCTAGCATTTCCATGCTTTGAAGCAGGAGCTTGAAATTTAGCAGTTGGAGGGGGATGGGTCACACTGCTGTCTGGAATGTGCCTTTCGCTCTCCCTAAATCACACACATTTGACTAAATTATAAGCCTCCAAAAAGTCTTAGTTCACACATGCTCAGTAAAGGACTATTAAAATTTGGTAGCTACATTTTCCAAGCTTCCTGTTTGCACTGAGCATACTCCAGAATGGGGATTCAGTGACTGAGCATGAATTTTTGCATCTCCTAACAGGTAGGGGCCACTAAGATGGCAGAGATAAGAAATGAGATGTACTTGAAAGGACAAGAGCTACATGCATCAGAGTGGGAGGGCAGGGAAGCTGAAGCATATTATTGGATAGAAATGAGGAAAAGGGCAGTGGGGGGTGGGAAGGAGCAGAAAGTGTGGGAAGAAGAAGCTGGGTGGGAAGAAAACAGGCACTGGAATACACAGGAGCAGAGGAGGACAAGAGCTGGGGTGCATGCAGAGGGGTACAGAAAAGCAGAGATGAAGGAGGGCAGAAGTCAAGGTATGGGGAGTGAGGATAGGATCAGAGGAGGGACAGAAACCAATGGAGACAGGGGCAGGAGGTGGGGTGGAGCAGACATGAACAGAAGGGGACAGAGAGGCTGGGCAGGGTGAGGGAAATCAGGGATGAAAGGATTTATAACCGTTAAAAAACCCATCCTACAGAACCTGGAACTGAACCCAGGAATCCTAAATCTCTACACCCTACATCTGTCAACAAACAGAAGGGAAATCCACTGGCAAAACATGTGTCTGAATCCCCTCTAATAGAGTACAACAGCCAAAAACTACTATCACTCTGTTAACTCAAGTGACAGTGGTCTATACTCTGGATCTAAAGGCCCAAAACTTGCTGACTCTAGTTGGTAATGTGTACGGCTCCACATGATACGATTCCTGTTTTTCCAGTTTGTTTAAAAACAAAACAAACAAGCAACCTCCCCCCCCCCCCAACCCACCCTCACAAAACAACAACGAAAAGTTTATGTTAAAAGAACAAAAGGACAACAAACTCAGGCAATCGAGCTACAAAACGCCAGAATTTAGGTTGCCTGTGCTGTTTTAATTTAGACCCTGTAATCTTCATATGCATGTGTCTTAAAAAAAACACGTGTCATGCTTTTTTTCCTCATAAAATGGATAGTGCTCTGGGAATGAATCATGGCGGTGTAGTGAAGGAGGCTGTTATCTTTAGGACTACTGACTCATTTCTTACAGAAGTTGGAAGGCATATAGTGACTGGGGCAGGGGATTGCAGGAAGAGAAAGGATGGCCTTATGGTTAAGGAAGTTGAATGCCACTCTGGATAATTAAGTTCCAAAGGGGTAGTCGTGTTAGTCTAAATAAATCTGTTAGTCTTTAAAAGTGCCACAGGACTCTGTTTGTTCCTCTGGATAATTGGATTTTACCCTGCCTCTGCCACACTGTTCCTCTGTGATGCTGACTAAGACTCTTAAACCAAAATGTTCACAGATGTCTACTAATTGTGTGTCCCATCGTGAGACACCTGAGGCCAGATTTTCAGAAATGACTGCAACTGCAGTCAATTGGAGCTGTGCTTTGAAAATGTAAAGTTCTATAAAAAGCAGGGGTAAATATTCTGAAAAAATCAGGCTATAGATATTTCAAGCTATTAGTGGGTATGTGACAATTTTGACCTTACTATCTCTGTGGCTCAGTTCTCCTAGCTGTAAGATGGGGATAATACTACTATTTTATCTTACAGAGATGTGATGAAGATAAATTTAACAATATTTATAAAGCATTAGACACAAGGGTGAGAGCACCATAAAAATACACAATCAAAAGTAAGACCTAGGGACACAAGCTGAATGAAGAGTTTAAATAGAATATTGATACTAACTACCCATTCATTGAATGAGGCAAGAATCCAGTAAGGGAAACAAATAATACATGATCAGGTAATTAAAGTCTATATTATAATGCATTCACATATGCGGGACAAATTAATGCTGCATGGTAACCTTAATTCTAGCATTTCCTAGCTTTGACTGCTTAACTTTGTAACCATAATGTTCTTTTACCATAGGAAGTTTTTTGGATACAATATATTACAAATTATGTTGAATACAAAAAAAAAATCAAATATGTAATGTACTGGAAATACTATTGAAAAAATTAAGTACTATACATTCTAAAAAGCTAGGACAAAAATAACTAAATCATAGTATATATAACATCTTCCAGTTTAAAAACAAACACTTTTAGATTAATTTTGTGCATAGTTTAAGGTGGTGAGAGGGCAGTGAGGTGTTCATTTGATATTAAAAATCATCTACCAAGCTCAACTGCCTGTTTAGGTATTTCAGAACATTGGAGGACTATTTTCTGTGTGTTAATATATAAAACCAAGTATAACTTCAAACCTGAGCTACTTAGTTTTCTCAACAATTGAAGCAAGTAATTCAGCTAAAAGAAATACAGTATTTAACCAATTGTGCATATTAAATTCAATTTAAATTAGATTTAGCCTGACCAGGCATATTGCATAAATTAAGGAATAACGTGTTGATTTCAATTATAACTTGTCTAATGGTTCCTTATACCCACTCCTAAATCTTCGCACTCTATGTCTTCACTGCCAAAAAAGGTGTATTTTTACAATGCGATGGCTGTATTAAATTAGCTATCTCATTCTAAAAATCCTAACAGAAACAATGTATAGATAAGTTTACCTTGATGCACCTAGTGAAGGTCAGCACTGTACCCTCACCTAGTATGGCATGGCATGGCATAGGCCTGTCTACACTTGAAACGCTGCAACTGTGCCACTATAGCACTTTAGTGTAGATCAGGGGTCAGCAACCTCCAGCACCCAGAGCCGCTCAGGCTCCCCCGCTGGCCCCGCCCCTTTGCTGGACAGCACGAGCGGAGCGGAGCAGAGCGGGTCATGTCGCCCCAGCCCGCCCAGAGAGCGGGAGCCAGAGCCAGGAACTGGAGGCCACCTGCTGGCAGCGGCGGCTCCGGCCGGGCTGGCCATGGCCATGGCCATGGCCATGGCCAGGGCCGGCCCTGCCCTGCCGGTAGCAGCGCAGCTCTGGGCGGGCCGGGGCGACGTGACCTGATCCGCTCCACTCCCCTCCTGCCGTCCAGCAAAGGGGCAGGGGCAGCAGGGGCCAGCAGCCCCGCGCCACCCCTCCAAATGGGATCCGGGGCCAGGAACCAGAGGCCGCCCACCAGCTGATCCTGGCCCAGGCCCTGGCCAGCAGGACACCTGGTGTGGCCCCGCCCCCTTTTGGCTCTGCACCCGGCACTTGCTGAGGGTGTGGTGGGCAGGGCTGGCACAGGGGCTGGCAAAGGTTGCCGACTCCTGGTATAGATGCTACGATGCCAATGGGAGGGTTCTCCCATCAGTAATCCAGCAATAGTTAGGTTGACGGAAAAAAAATTTCTATCAACTTAGCACTGTCTACACTGTGAGTTCGGTTGGCTTGACTATATCGCCCCGTTGTGTGGATTTTCACACTCCAGAATGACACAGCTGGGTTATCATGGTTTTTTTTTTTTTAGTGCAGATAATTTATGCAGAGCTGATGCTGTAATGAGGTTCAGCGCATGTGTGAGGTAACATTCATTACCCATCCTTCACACTCAAAGATTCATTTATATGATGTGGCCCCCCTTTTTTGCATTAATTAACATCACTGAGCTTCAAAATTGACTCCTTTTGGGATGATGGAAACAGTTCATGTTTCTCTCAAAGCTACTGCCACAAGCTGTCTACAGATTTAGAATTATAGGGTTAGAAGGGACCGCAAGAGTCTTCCAGACTAACCCCCTGCCAAGATGCAGGTTTTATTGTGGCAAAACCAACTAAGACAGATGGCTCTCCAGACCCCTTTTGAAAATCTCCAGTAAAAACTCCCAAGGCAGTCTGTTCCACTGTCCTACTGTTCTTATACTTAGGAATTCTTTCCTGAAATTTAATCTAAATCTTTTATGCTGTAGTTTTGAACCCACTGCCCTTGTCCTGCCCTCTGTGGCAAGGGAGAACAACTTTCCTCCATCTTTTTTATGACAGACTTTCAAGTATCTGAGGACTACTATCATGCCCCCCTTAATCTCCTCTTTTACAAACTAAACATACCCAGTTACCTCAACCTTTGCTCATATGGATTGCATTCCACGCTCTCCACACTTTGATCTTCTTTGCCACTTGCCTGTACCGTCCTTTATTGGTGACCAATATTTGCCTCAGTATTCCAGCTGAAGCCTAACAAACATCTGGTATAGCAGTCCTATCACTTGCAAGCTTGTGACTTGCAAGCTATGTAAGCTTCAGTTAATGAAATCTATACTTGCACTTGCTTTTTTTTTTTTGCAACAGCATCACATTGCTGACTCATGTTGAGGTTGTGATCCACCACAACTCTCAGATCCTTCTAGCAATGCTGCTGTCAACCCAGTTATCCCCCAATTCTGTATTTGTGAGCTTTGTTTTTCTTCCCTAAGGGTAACAATTTATATTTGTCTTTGTTTAATTTCATTTTGTTGTCTATAGCCCAGTTCTTCAATTTATCAAGACCCCTCAGAATGTTAAATGTGTTGGAAACCATCTCTCCAAGCTTTGTGTCATCTGCAAACTTGATCAATATATTCTTTATACCTACATCAAGGTCATTAATAAAGTGGTTAAACACCAGGCACAGAACAGATCCATATAGGACTCCATTTTGCCTTCCAATTTGACATCATTCCATTAATAATTACTGTTTATTTGCAGTTGTTTAACCAATTATATTACCACATAACAGTAGTTCTGTTGAGTCAGCATTCTCCATATTACTGTCAGAAGGGACTGTGTCAGAAGCCTTGTTAAAGTCCAGGTATGTTATGTCCACCGCATTCCTCACTCACCAAATCACATATTCTGTTAAAAAGGAAATCAGGATGGTGTGACATCATGTGTTCTTGGTAAATCAATGCTGGCTGCTAATGATTACCCCTTTATCCTCCAGGTATTGACAAACTGAATGTTTTATACATTAATCCAGTAGCTTCCCAGGTAAGGAAGTGAGAATGACTTATCTATAGTTCCCCAGCTCTTCCTTTTCCTTTTTAAAAGATGCGTACTACATTAGCCCTTCTTCAGATTTTCAGGGCCTTCCCTGTCATCACTGAATTTGTAAAATACTATTGCCAGTGGGTCAGAGATTTCTTTAGCACTCTAAGGTGAATAGCATCTGCCCCCACCAACATTTAGGCAGACATCACTGTGTTGTTTCACATGTAGTTCACACTTTGAAGATTAAGACAACAGAGTCCTGTGGCACTTTTAAAGACTAACAGATTTATTTATCGCATGAGCTTTCGTGGGAGAAAATCCCACTTCGTCAGACGCTTTGAAGATAGGAAAGTTACAGAGTGGTAGGAAATTAAATGCAGGGGAGTGTATGACATAGCATCAGGTCAGGCTGTAACAGC
>ML685809.1:12124020-12136700 GCA_007922175.1 Pelusios castaneus | reverse complement strand
GGAAGTTACAGAGTGGTAGGAAATTAAATGCAGGGGAGTGTATGACATAGCATCAGGTCAGGCTGTAACAGCAACGAAGTGGGATTTTCTCCCACGAAAGCTCATGCGATAAATAAATCTGTTAGTCTTTAAAAGTGCCACAGGACTCTGTTGTCTTTCTACAATAGACTAACACGGCTACCCCTTTGGAATTTGAAGATTAATTCTGCCTATGAATTTTCTTTTTTAAATTAAAACAAATTCTAAACCCACTTATGCCACCAGTTTTTAAATAGCCATTATGCACATCTGCTATGCTATTCAATCTCCTCAAATCAAAACCCTCCCACCATTTACTCAGCCATCATTCTAAGACAAACCTTAGGAAAACAAAAAAAGCTTTCCAATGCAATTCACAGGACAACAAATTGAAGAAAAAATTAAATACACAGCAGCCAACATAAATACATTACTATCAGGTAGGTCTGGCAAGCCAGTCCATTTACCTGACAAATACTGTCAAATGACCAATCAATTGATCATGTACAGGCAAATATTCCAGCAAGATTGCCCTGATATAGCTGACAGCCTAACTTTATTTGTAACATTGTGCTGTTTGTTAATAAGCCTACTTAAATGTCTTCATCACTGATTTTACTATACACAAATATCACCTGTTGGGAAACAGGCAAACTAACTGAAAGCTGAGCAACTTGATTGACTGGAGTATTCTAGAATAAACTCTGTATGTACCTGTGTGTCTCTGTGTCTCTTTATTTGTATACTCAGCCAGTGTACATGGCAGTGTATAAAGCATATAAAACAAGTTAAAAGAAATGGCTCCTGCCCTGAAGACCTTACAATTTCAAATGAGACTAGATAAATTTATAGAAATTAACTCAGAAGGCAGCGTGGGGGGATGCACAGTCACTAACCCCGGCCTACACTGCCACACAATTCCGGTGGCAATTGAAGGGAGATACGCAAAGTACTTAAAATACCTTGCGTATCTCCCTCCGATTGCCTACCTGCAGGGTTCCCACAGCAGTAATTCGATGGGAAATGCCTTCCCGTCAAAGCAGTGCTATGCTTCTTGCCAGGTAGGTCTTACCCAATTGACCTCCGACTTATTCTGAGTTCGACTGAGCACGTCTTTACGGACGCTCAATCAAACGTGAATAATCGATTCTACACTGTCGGGACTGCCGCCAACAGTGTAGCCTTGCCCCAAGCCTTTCCCTTAACAAACAAAGTTTTCACAACTATCAAACTCTTCCTAACCCATCTCCAACTCTCCACAAAGCAAATAACCCACATTAAATGTATAAATAGATAAATTCCCACTCCTCTTTCCACAAAAATCCCCTTCATTATACATACACAAAGAGCCAAACCTTGCTGATGATAGAAAATGTTCTATGCTAATGAAGGGGTGTGACATCATATCTTTACAGTGACCCTCCCTTCTTACTCTGTTCCTCCTGCTACTTCTAAGTCTATTATGTTTGCTGCAGAGAGGGGGAAACACCTAGCCCCTGCCCCTCCACATGATCTAACACTCTGTAATGGTCCTGGGAGAGGGGGGCATCATGCATGAAAACATTTTGATTGGCTGGAATCTTCTGACACAACAGCAGTTAGAAATAAAACTGAATTGATATTGGTAAGTTGAATACAAAAGATATCTCATAATCTAGAGAGCATTCCAGAAGTAGAAATTAGTGACACAATAAATTATGCAGAAGAAAACAAAGATTATTTTTATGGTGGGTTTTTTTTTTTGGGGGGGGGGGTTGTTTGTTTGGTTTTTTTTGTTAAATATGAGCATGGACTAAATTGCTAAGGCTAAGGACAAGTTCTATTCTTCCATATACATGTAGAAAGCCTGGAGAAACACTCATTGAATTCTTGCAATATATGGCCTGCTGGTGTGCAATTAAACAGTAAGAAAAGAACTACTTGAAGGGGTGCTCCAAAGAGGAGGGAGCTAGGCTATTCTCAGTGGTAACAGAGGACAGAACAAGGAGCAATGGTTTCAAGTTACAGCTGGGTAGGTCAAGGTTGGGTATTAGGAAAATCTTCCTTACTAGGAGGGTGGTGAAGCACTGGAATGGGTTACCTAGAGAGGTGGTGGAATCTCCATCTTTGGAGATAGTTAAGGTCCGGTTAGACGAAACCCTGGGTGGGATGATTTAGTGGGAGTGCTCCTGCTTTTAGCAGGGGGTTGGACTAGATGACCTCATGAGGTCCCTTCCAACCCTATGATTCTAAAGTGAAAATTGGTCTGCATCAAAATTTTTCTTCTGTACATTCTCTTTCTACTTTTCATCTTTCACAGCAGCAGCAGCATGAAATATGGAGTCTTTTGATGAAGATAGTGATATGAGTGACAATGAAAGTGCAGCTAATTTCATTTTTTCATCTTCTAACAAGAATTTTGCTACTCCATCTGCTTCAGCAATGAAAACTCCTACTCATTGAAAGCCTCCAGATGAGTATCAAATTAAGAGGCTGGAATATCTGACGACCAGAAAACAAACTTGACATATATTTGCTAGAAGCATTTATGCCAGCAATACACCATATACTATAGTAAAAAATCCTTTTATGCTAGATTTTTTTTCATATGTTGCGTCCAATTTACAAAGTATCAAGTACAAAATGGCTTGCAGGAAGTCTTCTGAATGATGAAGCAGACAACGTGAAAAAGAGTTGGTGTTCTTATTGCACAAGCTCCTCACATGTCCCTAACAGCTGAATGATGGAAAGATACTCGTAATGAAGGCATCATTGTCAGGTGCTGATCCCTGGTCAGGTCTAGTCGTTGGAGCAGAGGTAGAAGGCGACATAAGATCAGGACTGGACCAAGGGTGTCAGTGGAATAGAGATACAGCGACAGGCCAGCATAGGAACCAAGATCAGAGTTTATAGTCAAATTGGAATCAGTACCAGAGCTGGTGTTCAGGTGCAAGCCAGAGGTCAAAGTCAGAAGATTAAGATCCAGGGACAAGCCAAGTCATTATTGTATCCAGGGTTCAGATATACAAGAAAGGTCAAAGCCAGGAAGTCAGAGTCTGAGGATTGAGGGAGGGTCAGAAAGTGCAGGCAAGGCTGAAGTGGGTCAGTAACAGGGTTGGAGCAAGGTCAAGTAAGACCAGGACAAGACTGGAGCAAGAACAGGATCAAGAACAGGCTGGGAGTCATGAGGGTTTGATACGCAATGAGGCAGCAGGAGGCTTCCTGGTTGGGAAGTGCTATTGAACAGACTGATCTGCAACTCAGGGATTGGGAGGTGTCAATGGAAATACCCGAGTCTGGGGATGGGTCTACTCTGAGATAAGCTGCTGACAGATGCCTGAGTGGTGACTTATTGCAGCTCTGTTGGAGAGGTGGCTAAGCAAGAAGCCCTGGTTTGGCTGTGTCACAGTTATCCATTGCATGGGGACAAGTCCATAAGCGGTATTTTTCTCATCCCAGTGCACAACTGAGATCCACCACACAACCCAACATATTGTTGATCAGTTAAAAAAATATAATTAATGAACTGTGTCTGCAAAAGATTATTTCAGTGACCAAAAAATTATTAAAATCAAAGCTGCTTGGACTTTGTTAATAAATGAATATCTATACTTTGGTTTAATAAATATGCTGCCCATTTAATGCAGCTTTTTATTGGCCATGTTGAAGATCTGGCAACTTTCTCATCATGAGTCAAAAATTTAAAACACTGTCAAGTTTTTAAAAACAAACGAGTATTGAATCAACTTGTCAGCCATTTCTCAGCTTTGTTTAGCACAGCACTCGATTTCATCCACAATGACTAGTCTTTTCATATAGTCAATGGGCATCTTTATTAAATGTCTCAAAGATCTTCAAATGTGCAAGAAGCTATTCAGTCAGCTGCTTTTGCAGAAGGGTTGGCCCTTGAAAAAGGGTTCTGTACTGACATTCTTGGTGACAATGTCTTTTGGATGCAAAACTCAAAATACATTTCACTACTTGAACCCATAGCTTCAAAATTCATGTCACTAATTGAACTCATAGATCATTCATGGGGACAATGTCTTCTGGATGCATAACTCCAAATTCATTTCACTACTTAAACCCGTACCTCAGTCATTCAGAATATGGAAAATTAGAGTTCTACACTGTATAACACCAAGAACAAGTTCCTGAATGCTAAGCAACATATTTGCAAGAATACTGAATACAGTTCACCTACAAAAGCTGAAAAGAAAAAGATAATAGATAAAACAATATCATGGGGGGGAAAAAAAGTGATCACTCCTGTACATGATGCCTCTTACCTTCTTGATCCATGCTTCCAGAGTCAAGACCTTTCTGATTAATTTGATTCAGATACAAATGAACAAAATTCTGACAGAGACAGAAAATTATAAAGCAAGAAGCAGGCTATTCAATCATATAACAATGTGGAGTGCAATCCCAGTAGCTGAATTAAAGCAGCTCGCTTCTTCATCATAGTAGAAAAGGTAGTATCCTCCCTGCACTTCAGCTACAGAAGACAGAAATTCTTTTTAACGCTTTTGTGTAGTACTGTGTGTGTGGAATAAAATTGGTTGGTATGTGGATTCATCCATTCAAAAAAACAAAAATCAACCAAAAACCTCCATTGCTGGGAAACTGGTGACTGTGCATCACAAATGAGGATTAGAAAAAAAGATGGCAGATGAGTTGATTCAATATGCAAAAGAAGAAGATAACAAAGGAAGAGAAGATAATTAAAAGCAAGATGCTTAAAGAATTGGCCTGTTGCCTACTTAATCTAACGGCATTTTAAAAATGGCATTTTTCTTTTATAGTTGCAATGTGTGTTTTATTTTTGTCTTCAATAATGTTCACAATAAAATGCTAACCTAACATTGCTAAAAAGGTAAAAAAACTCAGAAAGCCAGTTAATTGTTTTGCATTTTTCTGAATTAAAATAATTCAGCTAAGTAACTAGCTTTATGTAATTAGTAAGTATCTAAGGCTAATAAGTCTATTGGAGACTGTAAAGTCTTACTTTTTTTTAAAAACTGTTGCTCTTGTCCTAATAATTTAATACTTTAAACTATTTGACCATTTTTATATTGTTATTTCTCAGTATTTGACTAATGTTTAACTGGTCAATTGACCAATTATTTTTTGACCAATCCAGTGCCCAGCCCTGCAAACAGATATAGCTGGAGTCAAAAGCTTTTGAATGTGATATCGCTAAGGATGGTAATGTTTCCAAAAGAAACTACAAAAGATAGCAAACAAGGAGGCCTGTGGCACTTTTAAAGACTAACACATTTATTTATCACATGAGCTTTCATGGGAGAAAATCCCACTAGTCTTTAAAAGTGCCACAGGACTTCTTGTTTATGTCCATGACCCAACAATTATATCTTTCAGTAATGCATTCCAGTCTTTTGGTGGTGGCAGGAGGGGATGCCCACGACCCAGCGTCTGAGGGTCTGTGACCCAGTATTGGGTCCCAATCCTAATGTTTGAAAACCACTGCTCTATGCTGTACTATAAACTTTAACAATGAACTACAAATCTGAGAATGTAACTATTTACAAATGTTTTCTTTATGGGTTATACAACAAAGTAAAGGGGGACACAATTCTGATTCAGGACATGAGGTCATAAGAAGAAACTGGAGAGGTGTCAACTCTCATTGCCTCTTAAACCTTTAGATGGGAACACAAGAAGAGCTACTGCACATGTAGAGGACAAAACACTGATTTGAAGAATTTCTGGACTTGGGCACACAGTGCACTTGCATACCCCCGTGTGGAATACTCATAGGGAAATCACCTGAAGAAGCAGTGCTCAGATGCTATGGTGATGGGCAGCAGTACAAAACAATTGACAGATTACATAGAAAACATAAAGAAGGCACACAAGTAACCCAGTGTCGCTCCTGCTCCTTCATGACAGAATTTAACAAGTCTTTTTTCTACTTCTGACTCACAGGATAAAATCTGGTCAACTATAATGTAAAATAAGGCTTCTGTATTTTTGGATGGAAATTAGAATTCACAGTAAAGGTGGTGAGACACTTTTCTTGATCTCTTTCCTTATGATACGATATAGCACAAACAAATGACACTGAATCAGGAAATGACACTGGAAATGTCAGGAAATGACAATGACACTAAATCAAGAACGATTGCCATCTACTGAAATCACCAACATCAGATGCTACTGCACCTGAGCTTTCTTTTGGGGACCTCCCATCCAAATACTTACAAATCCTGACCCTGTCTAACCTATGAGTTTTGGTAGTTACCTTCCCCGGAATAACTATGGTTCTTCCAGATGTTGCAGTCAGTACAGATCCCACTGTAGTGCCCATGCACCTTGTTTGCCCAAGACTGGATTTCCTCTGAATAGCAGTGTTCATCAAGATCTCACATGCACTGTGCCTCCTCAAGCTCTTGTATGAAGGATGGGGTGGCCATGATCCTCCCGTAGGAGTAAGTAAGGGAGTAAGGAGTAAGTAGGGATGGATGGGATTCATACTGACTACAAACATCTTGAATAATCACAGTTACTGTAGGGTAAGTAGCTGTTCTTTCTTCTTCGAGTATGTATCAGGGTGGATCCCACTGGAGGTATCCTTCTTGGATGGTGGAAGTAAGAACTTACAGCTGTATCAGTCAGTCAAAAGAGACCAAAGTACTATTCTCCCAACCCTGGCATCTGACTTGATTCCATACCAAGAGCATAATGTTTAACAAAATTTTAGTGGATCACTACATTGCCAACTTGCAGATCTCAGAGGTTGGCACAGCCCTGAAGCAGATGGAACTGGCTGCTGGTAAAGTGTAATATTCACACAGGGAGAATCTCACCAAGCACTTAATAGCAAGTGGAAATGTACAGTGTGATCCACTTTGGATCTCTCTGCAATGGGATGTGTTGGTCTTTCATTGAACCAAATATGGCCACAACAAGATGGGGGGACATCTTGTAAGGGTTGGTCCTGTTAAGGTAAGAGAGCAAAGCTCAGGATACATCTAAAGTATGTAATTTATTTTCTCCCAGTATTGGATGTGGCTTCAGAAAGCAAAATGGAAAGGTAACTGATTGGTTCAGGTGAAATTTCAAGATCTTAGGGAACAACCTTCTGCATACCTTATTTTGAAAATTAAATGTAAAGCAAATTAAAGATGAAAAGCACTGTATAATTCCAAATATCACCAGTGCTGCAAATTCACTGTTGTGTTTTCTGTTCCTGCTAAAAGTTTCTGTCCTATTAGAGCGCAAAGTTGTTGTTTTTAAATTTCTTGTAGCTGCTAAGTGATAGTATTAATATGTGAAAGTTTAATTCCTACTTTTTCTCTCTACTTCCTTCTCAAACAAAAAAAGCGAAGGAGATATGGCTGTATTAAAACAAATTACAATTGCCTCACAAAGTTTATGATTATCCCTCAGTCCTCCACGTTGGCCCGACTGTAACCAGTTGCCTTTATTACTAGCAAAAGTCATCTTACATGGCCTTTATTTTTTTGGCTTATTGACAATCATTAGCTAAAGAAGATCGTAAGATAAACTATCTGAAATGAATTATTACTTATACAACCATTATCATGTGGTATGATTCTGCTAGCTGTCACATTTCCATTTTGTTTTATAATTTGCCTAAATACTAATAACAATTAATTATTAACGTAACACTTAAAAATACCACCATGGTTTTTTCACCTCCTTTTCTAAGACTGGACTATGTTATCTTCACAAAGCTCAGGAATAAACTCAGCCTATCATATAGTGTAGAATGACAAATTTAATCACAGCTTTTGGAAAAGAACGTAGACTTGATTCATTCAGACTAACTCAGCCAGACATATGCTAACTCCTCAAAGTTTAACTAATTGCCTATGAGAAAAACTTTTAGATGCTCTGATTTCTCTCTCTCTCTCTCTCTCTCTCTCTCCCAGAGACGATATGTGATTTACCCAAAAAGACTAAATTGGGTCAAGAATTCTTAGATAAATATAACTCCAAACCTCAGAATGTGAAAATTTCCTTTAAACAACTTTTTAAACAGATACAATACAGATTTTTTTTTTAAATAATGAGATTAAAAATTCTCATAGTGAAAAGAATTTTTAGATTTTTCCAACTTAGATTTAATCACAGACTGCTTTCTAATATGTTCTATTCAGATTTTTGTTTTTTTTGTGCCCGTCATTATAGAAATTATATGTCTACTTTTGGTAAATGATTGTTAGACTTCCAGATTGCACCTAACACAGTGATATTTTTTGGTTCTCAGAATTAAGAGATACAAAATCCCAGAACAAAAAGTGTTTTTCATTCTCTGTTCCTCTAGGGCACAGGGGCATGACTAGATTTGTCTTTTTTTAAAGAGGGTTAAATCTGGGAAAAGACTTTATCAAAAAGATACTTTATAGCTGAACCTGAACACAGCCAGACTTTGACTCTGTCTGTACATTTTGGCAAAGAGTTCCATATCAAGCATCACCACTGAAAATTCTTTGTTCACAGTGCCAATAGTAGAAACCTGGGTCTATCCAGCTGCATCATCCTTTATGCAATATAGTTGTCTTGGGAGACCATGAAAGTTGATAGCATTTCTGTTAAATCTCAATAAACCGCCCTATAACCAGCCAGAGTACAAACACTTACACTGCAATTTTTTTCCCGATGGCACAAGTCCAAATCAACTGACCAGAGCTGTGAGACTCACTGCCATAGACCATCTTCTTTTTTTTTTTTTCCCCTTTCTTTTTTGCTGTATAGCTGCACCTTTTGTAGTGGCTGTATCCAACCCTAGATTTTGCTGTCTATTCCATCCTATATTAATTCATACATCATACTCATCATTGTAATATTTGAGCACTTGTATGCTAGTTAGAGCTGAACTGTTTTATTTCCCTTCCTTAAAAAAAAAAAAAAAAAAAACTTAAACAGTTTATTTTTTAAACTTTAAAAAGCTGGATTTTATAGTACATTAGTGCAAGACAATATGATACAAAAGTGATAATTACTGCTGAAGTGCCACTACCCTACTAGCAAATTTTAAATATAGTAGAGCCTCAGATTTACAAACATCGCAGAAATGGAGGTTGTTTGTCATTCTGAAATGTTCGTAATTCTGAACAAGCCGTTACGGATGTTCTTTCAAAAGTTTACAAATGAACCATGATTTCATACCGCTTTACACTTTACTATGCAGGAAAAAATGCTGCTTTTAACCTTTTTAAGTTAAATGAAACAAGCACAGAAACGATTTCCTAACCTTGTCAAATCTTTTTTTTTTAAACTTTCCCTTTATTTTTTAATAATTTCCATTTAACATAGCACTGTGCTTTATTTGCTTTTTTTCTTTTGAAAACGCTGCTGCTGCCAGACTGCATAATTTAGGTTCCTAATGAGGTGTCTGGTTGACCAGTCACTTTGTAACTGGTATTTGTAACTCTGAGAGTCTAACGCAATGCATGCAAGTGCCACAGAAGTAAAAAAAACTAGTCACTTTCTAGATACATACAGTTTTTAATATACAAGAGTCTTGATTTTCCATACCGCATCGGAAATCACTAGAGTCATTTTTCTGAATGCTAAGGTAGTATGTACATTGACACTGGAAGTTGTGGGATGAAAGGAGAGATTTTCACATTTTACTGTATCAAAGAGTTTGGCTAAATACCTTCCTCATGTTAAAAATGCCATTTAACCAAAAATCTTTGTCTAAAAAAAGTATTATGTGATATCATTAAAAGGAATACATTGTGAAAGTAACTTACTGTAGTGGAATCAACAAAAACACAAAAAACAAACAACAAAATGTTTCAAATTAGTTAAGAGGATACGGTCTAAGCTTTCCGGTCTAAAACAAGATCCAATGATTATATTCTGAATTACAGGCATAGGGAAACATGTGATACAAGTGGGCAAGTGCATGTCAGAACATCCCTCAATTTATCTCTAACTCTATTCTTTTGAATAAACAGGAAATTGACTTCTGAAGAAAGATTGCTAAGTCAAATCTGTATAGGTTGGCGAAGAGATGGAGGGGATTAGTCAGAGAACAAATACGTGCTGCAAGGGTGGAAATTTATTATTTAAGATATTATTGGGGGTTCAACAGAAGAAACAGAATAGATGTTAGAAAAGAAAAAATTAGGGTATCAGAAAATTATTGCTGGCCATAGAATAGCAATTTGTGGAGTAATCTCCTGGAGTAGTGTGATAGAAAGAATAGCAATTGGGACATTTACAAATAATCTGGACACAGTATGGAAAGACATACTGTGATGATGATACTTGCAGGAACAAGGAGATGGACTTCTACACATCTGATTTTTATAATATAATTCTATGATTTAGCTGATATATAAAATAATTCATTTTTACCTATGAAAATTTTACAGGCTACTTTGTTGCCTTCTGTGTGTTTCCTGTTGGTTGCATTCTGAGACTCATGAGCGGCCCCATTCTCTTTGGCTCTCTTTCTCCGCAAGCCTACCTTCCTTCTTTCTCCTCCCTCCATCTCTCTTCCCATTCCCTTGTTCACCAACTGTATGAGAAGCTCCTTATTCTCCATGTCTGAACAGCTGCTACCAACAGCTCCTTGTTCAAGGTCCATATTGTGGTAGAGATGAGTCATCACCCCTCCTTCTATTGCGGTGTGGCGGCAGTGTGACTTGAGTAGTAAACCACTCCTCTCCTTCTCCAACTAGTTTCTTCTCCTACTTTATGAGAATTATTTTGTTGAGGCTTTGTCTACATTTAAAAGTTAGACTGACTTAACTATGTCACTCAGGGCTGTTAAAAAGTTCATACGCTGAGCACCATAGTTAGGCCTGCCTAACCCAGTGTAGACATGGCTAGGCAGATGGAAGTATTCTTCCATAGACCTAACTACTGCCTCTCAGAGAGACGGATTAACTATATAGATGGAAAAACCACTTCTGTCGATGCTGGAAGCATCCATAGCACATCACTACAGTGGCATAGCTATGCCACTGTACCAGCAGTAGTGTGGACATGGACTGAGTGATAGTACTGAGACAGATATAAGTCACTCAGGCCCACTGCTCTACTCCATTTCCATCTTGTGATCCTCTTCAATTCATAACTCTAATGGTTAAACTGAAGTGAGTTAATAAACAACGTAAAACGTGCATGTCTGTACACATATACCCCTTCTTCTACAAATACTCCTAAGTTTAAGATTCTTGTACATTTGAATGCCTTCCTAATTGCAAAAACAGAGCAAACGATATTTAGCATCTAGAATTTATTGGCAGGATAACTATTTAAAAAAACCAAAGGTTTTTAACAATGTTGCCATCCTGGTCTTGGCAGACTGATAAGATTTATCAAGATTGAAGATTTTTCTTAGAAGTTTGTTTAAAACAATGTAAAAAGTTGTATAGACTATCAATAGTTACAAGTGACGAAGAAATTATTAAAAGACCGTAAGTGTTCTTTTGGTCTGGTTTGTTTAATACTAAACACAGATAGACCAACAGACGTCAAAGGCAAGGAAATGCAAAGTTACAGCTGCTTCCCACATCTGATGTGGGTGGTATTGCAAGCGTCTCAGTGCAGTAAGTGATCTTTCTTACTATATCTACAGTATTTTTTTTAAGTGTTGAAGACTTTTATTTACAGAAACATTGAAGTAAAATCAAAGACATAACAGAGCATTAAAAATTACATCTGCAGAACTATTCTCAGCTAGTCACACTATTTTCATCTCAGAAGATGTGTTTACATTTTCAGCCAAAAAAAGGCTATGTTGGCCATCAATTAACTCAAGTTACAACAGCACCAGAAAGTCTTGTCTAGGCACGGCAGAGGGATAGTTCCCCTGCTCCTTGTTTCTCTGAAGGTTACATGCTCCAAAGGCAGTCACATAAAACAAAATTCACGTGTTTTTTTTAAATACTGCTATTTTTATTTTAACCAACTCAGTTTCCTCTAAGTAGGGAAGATATAACTATTTATAGCATTTAGCACCAGTAATGGATTATACGTATATGTAATCAAAAAGGGAAAGAAGAACTGAAACAAGAAAATTATTGGAAAAACTAATTTTTATATACATACAAGAATAGCAAACTAATATTTGAAATTACTAACAGTACCCATATTCCCGTCTACAATTTCTAATAATCATTCTTTCATAAACACAGGTTTCTCTTACACTTAGTCTTTATCTTGAGAATCAGGATAGAGAAAAGGGGAAGCTACAGAGTTCAGAGAATGATGGGAAAGTATAGTGGATTCAGTGTAAGATATCAGGGGAGACAAAAGAGAATATGCAGGGTGGTTAAGGGAGAGGAAGGAGAGAAAATAAGATGCTCTTGTGTGCATCAAGAGAGTGGATGAGAGAAAAGGTATGTTGGTGATATCAAAGTGGATCATTTCAGAGGACACAGAAGAAGAAGAAACATAAGTAGAGAGTGCAGGGAACTGAGAAAGAGGGATTAGGATGGGAGGATCAAAGATAGCAACTGTTAAGGGAAGAACGAAGAGTATGGGAAGTTTGTCAAGGATTGAAAATAGAGACAGGGCAGTGAATGAGACTTTAGGTGCAAGAGGGCAGAAAAGAAAAGTTTTGGGAAATGTTAGGTGGCCACGTTCATCATCTCTCCCAAATTCTCATATTCTAGAGGCCTTATAACACACACACACACACACACACACACACACACACACACACACACACA
>ML685809.1:12101652-12117739 GCA_007922175.1 Pelusios castaneus | reverse complement strand
GACTCTGTTGTCTTTCTACAATAGACTAACACGGCTACCCCTTTGGAATTTTATGAATATAAGACAGTCTATGAAACGGGCACTTTCAATATGAAAAAAATATAACCATTTCAACTGTGGGTTATTTTAGTCTGTTTCTATACAGGATGGGGGATTAAAAAGTGTTCTCTGTTCAACTGTGCAAGTAACTTTTTTTTAATCGCTTGTACTTTTTGTCCAGCTTTCACCTTAGTGGTGAATTTACTCATCAGAAAATAATAAAAGATTAATAAGGGAAAGTGCCACAAGACTTCTTGTTTGTTTTGCTGATAGACAAAGATGGCTCTCTCTCTAGAACTTATTTCCAAGTGTTTCCTTCATGTAGGTCAGACAGAATATTAAATAGGAAAATTTCGTTTGAAGGCAATTCTATTTGTCTACTACCAGTCTTGGTTTTAGGCACCTCCCAGCTATTTCTGATTTCATCATGCCCACCATTCAAGCAAAAGGCTGAAGTGCTCATCTTCCTTCACCTTACCAGATCATTTCTTATAACTATGTGGAATTAACTATTACCATGCAAAAATTGTTTTACTTAGTTAAATGTTTTACATATTACAGACTAAGTACCAGCCTTTCAAAAATGTGGCCAAAACATGTGCATACATGAAGCTGAAGACATAGGGGAAAAAAAAAATTTAAATTGGAATGAAAAAGTTATTTGGTTCACCAAAAACAGAGGGGGGGGGGAATGCTGGCAACTAAACACTAGCTGTAAAACATGAACTTGAACCATATAATCAATATGCACCAATCTTTCTAGTACTGTCGTATAAGAAAATAAGAGCTTTTCAGTCTGGCATAAGTAGTCTTGAAACTTTTCGGATGTTAAAGCATTTGGAATCTTGGATAACAAGAAGTTGTATACCTCACCAAAACTGGTAACAACCTACTTTTTGTGTTCAAGGACCGTATGTAATCTAACAAGAAAGATTAAAATAAAAGTAGTTCCAATTTGAATTAATTCTATCCAGAAGGTATTCAAGACATCATTGTGTTGGGTGTGTTGTAAGAACCTAAACAGAGTGGAACATCTTAGTCCTTGACCTTGCAAAAATGTATGCACATCAAAGACAATGGGAATGCTCTTATGCTTCAAGTTAAACATATACACAAATCTTTGCAGGGTCAGGACCTTAGTCTGCTGCCTGTGTCATTAGCAAAAACGAAGAGTCCTGTGGCACCTTAAAGACTAACAAATTTCTTCGGACATAACCTTTTGTGGGCTCCAGCCCACTTCGCCAGATGCATGGAGCCCACAAAAGCTTATGCCCGAAGAAATGTTTTAGTCTTTAAGGTACCACAGGTCTCTCATGTTTTGGTGTACACAGACTAACACGGCTACCCCTCTGGAACTTTTGTTTTTAGCACTACTCATAAATGGGAATATTCCACAGCCCTAAAGAAACAGATTTTTTTTCTTCTCAGTTTCTTGTGATCCCTTTAGAATGAAAAACTACCACTGAGGGCTTCTCAGACTTCCCTTTACATTTATTACACTTACAGCTGCAATGAAGCAGAAACTAAAGCCATACCTGTTATTAAAGGCTCAAATTTAAATGTTAAGATTTTATCCAAAAGAACTGGCAACAGGTATAGAGGTTACCCTCACTGAGAACTTTTCTTTATGCCTAATATGCAGAGGGTTAGAAAATCTGATATATCTTCCAGGGCCTCCAACCTATATCAGCAACATTCTCCCAATCAATCATATTTTATATAATTTTTCAACTTTGTTTTAATTTAATTGTTTAATTGCAGATAAAAGTCAGCTATCTACCTGTACTGGTGTTCTTCAAAACATTTTGCTCATGTCCATTCCAACTTAGGTGTGTGCGTGTGCCACATGCACAAGTGTTGGAAGCTATTTCCCCAGCAGCATCCATCAGGTCATATGGACAGATGACCAAGTTGCTATCATGCATATCTCTTGAACAGAGATGTGCTAGAAATACTACTGAAGAGGCCTGCGCTCTCGTAGAGTGTGCAGACACTGATGGTGCCATCTTTTGAGCTAGGTCATAGCATGTGCAAATAAATGTAGAAAGAGATCCACGAGAAACTCCTCTGTGAGGTGACCGGCATACCTTTCATTCTATCTACTACCACTATAAAGAGCTGAGTCAACTTTCAAACAACTTAGGTTGTTCAATGTAAAAGGCTAGGGCCCTTCTGATATCCAGTGATTTTACTCTCCTGTCCCTGTCTGTAGTGTGTGGTTTGGGAAAGAACACTGGAAGGAAGATTTCCTGATTTACATGAAATTGGGAAACCACCTTGGGTAAGAAAGCTGAATGGGGGCATAATTGAACCTTGTCCTTATGGAACACAATGTAAGATGGTTCTGAAGTCAGAACTTTTAGCTCTGATACCCTTCTTGCCGATCTGATTGCTGCCAGGACGGTGACCTTCCATGACAGATATAGTAAGGAACATGATGCCTACAGCTCAAAGGTGGGGCATTAGTTTACTAAACACCAGATTGAGGTTCCAGGCCAAGTAGGTCTGTGTACTGTCAGATGAAGCCCCTCAAAGCCCTTAAGAAAGTGAGACACAATAGGGTTGGTAAACAGCGACCTGCCTCCCTCCCTGGGTAAAATGCTGATATAGCTGCCAAGTGGACCTTTATAGATGCAACAACCAGACCCATCTGTTTATGGTGAACTAGACAATCCAGGATTAAAGGAAGAGGTGCCTGGGTCGGGGAGTGTCCTTGCTCACATCAAAAACCTCTTCCATTTAGCTAGGTATATTGTTCTGGTGGACAGCTTCCTGCTGTGAGCATTCTGCCTCCCTGGCGTTTTACCACCCACCGTCCACCCTGTCAGGTGAAGCAAATCTAGGTTGGGGTAAAATTTCCCGTGGTTCTGAGTCAACAGATCTGGTACTGGTGCAGGACGATTGGGGTGTCCACTGACAGCTGCATGAACCAGTGCTGCCTTGGCCATGCCAGGGCCATGAATATGACTGGCACTTTGTTCCTCCTGATTTTCCGGAGGACCTTGTGAATGAGGGGGATGGGTGGAAATACACAGCATAATCTGCATTCCCATGACAGGAGAAACACATCCACTAGCACAGCCATCGCTGGGGGGGAGGGGCCCAGGGCCAATCAGCCTGTGCGGGGCCCCCGGACCCTTCCGTGCTGGGGGGGAAAGGCAGGCAGGCCGGCCCAGAGAAGCCGGGCCCCACGTACCTGCCCCTCCCCTGGGACAGCTGCTCCGCCCCCAGGAGGGCCAGCCCAGAGGCCCGACTTTGCAGTCCTGCCCCACCCTGCTTGCCTTCAGCTTGCTGCAGCCAAAGGCCACAGGGCTGGAGCAGGGCGAAGTGCGGCAGTGGGAGGGGTTCGGGGGGAAGGGGAGAGGAGGCATTGGCCAGGATGGCAAGCAGTGCCGAGACTGGTGCCGCAACGTCAATTAGTGAGGAGATCTCAATCGGCACCACAAGGTGACCAGTACTCGGAACGTGATCTTGACTGGTGCCTCAATGGAGACCAGTGCCAAGAGAGGGAGCAGTGTTGGGAAACCTGCACCAAGGTATTAAACGGCATCAAGATCTGGACCAGTACCAGGACCGTGAGCAGTACCACAAGAGAGACCTGGGCAATATAGACCTGGGTCTAATCAGCGGTGGCTTGCCCTTGATGGTACCATTCTTCTCAGCAGTGGGGGCTCCAGTACCTCCGTCTCGGCTCCTGAGGTGGGGGACAGCTGTGTCATCATGACAATCAGGTCTAGCAATGCCTCGAAAGTGTCTGGTGTGGAGCAGAGGTCCAGCTCTTCAGATCACTGTCCCTTGCTGGTAAGTCGACTCTTTCTGGGCTCCCTTGAGCTCCTTGCTGAGTTGATGTTAACTATTGTTGAAACTGGAAACTAATCACTTAACTATTTACAGTAAACTGCAAGAAGAAAAGTTTGGGGAAAGCACTTGCCGAAGCAAGCCTCAAAGCTCCAATAACCATCACAGGTGGTAAGAAGGAACTGGAGGGTTGGTGGGTCGGCAGGGATATATATATGGTGCCATCGAGCCTCCACTTCGGGGGTGCCTGCATTGACCCAATAGATACTGCTGGGGAAAAAGCTTCCCATGCTTATGAACAGCGCGCACACACCTCTGATTGGAATTGACATGAGCAAGCACTAGAAGAAATAATTTTTTATATGCTCCATGGAGTCCTGAATTTCCCCTCTTATGAGAACACAGCATCAAATTTACTACCCATGGTTTTTGTCTATACATGCAGTGGTGTGTAGGGAAGTAGTTTTCAAACTATGGGTCAAGACCCAGTACTGGGATGCAGATCCTCAGATATTGGGTCACGAAACACTGGTGGACATTGCTGAAAGAGGTAATTGTTGGGTCGCGGGCACAAATGATTTTTTCAACTGGGTCCTGAGAAAAAGATGTTTGAAAACCGCTGGTGTAGGGTATGCATAGCCACATGCTGGTAGCGTCCAAACTGCAGTGCATAGTTACGTGTAATAGCAAAAGACTGCGGCAGCAGGGAGCTTGCCAGAGCCTTTCCCTGCTTCTGGAGTCTTTCACCCTGCAGCAAGGAAAAGCCCCAGCAGCAAGACACTATGCTGTTAAAAATACCAGTGTAAACGTGGAAGGCACTGCACGGGCATTTGGAGCGTGCTATAGGGTAGGGGTCAGCAACCTGAAAGAGCCATTTTAAAAAATTCCTTCAATAACCAAGTGTTTTCAGAGCCAAAATGGGTTTAGCCTCCTGGTGGAGGGAGCTAGGAGGTGGACCAGGGACCTGCAGAAGGGTCCGCTGGCAGGGAGGAGGGAGCCTGGAACCAGAAGGGGATCCCCCACAGAGGCCCCCAGTGGCGGGGGAGCCTGGAGTCTGGCGTGGGCAGGTCCCCTGGTGGCAGGAGGAGGCCCGGAGCTCAGAACCACAAGGGGGGCAGCCAAAGAGCCGTATGCGGCTCCGAAGCTGCAGGTTGCAGACCCCTGGTATAGGGTATGTAAGCCTATAGGTCTAACGTCTCTGTGTCTCTACTCACATCAGTAGTGCCGCACTGTCTACTCTACTATTTCTAGCCATGCTAGCTGGGCATACAGTGTCTGTACTCTACATGTTATCACAAGTGTAGGCATACCTCATGATTTTATTCAGTTTATACAGATTATAAAATGGGACCTCTTCCTCCAAATCATATGAATTAAATGGAACTGGAAGACTAGATCTTCATGAGGTGGAGGTGCTAAGAATGATGCAGACTAAACTTGATTTTATGGAAACCTTAATCTTGCTAGTGGCAAACCCAATAAACAGGTGTATTGTCCTGCATCACATAGACTTCTCAGATGACCACTTCTTCCCAATCCCAGTGTAAGAAATCAAATGGCAAAAAGCTTCATTAACACAGGCTGATAACTTGCGTCCTTGCAAAATATCAAGTTTAGCAAAACTCAAAATTACCAAAACCAGGAAATACAAAGTTATGGCAAAACCTTATCATTGCTTCCCAGAGCTGCCAATAGCCATTGGAAATTAACCACCTGAACTCTTAACCATGGTCTATACCCCAAACTATTGACTATTACATGGTAATTACAATAACTTTAAGAAAGACGATTGCTGTGTGTCTCCCCTGTCCCACCGTCCCATTAAGTCATTAACATGCAAGAACTTGCTCCCTTCTGTCTCCTTCCCTATGCTGCTGTACACATGTCACAGGCAACAGCTACATGGCCCGAGGTGCACAATGAACTGGGATTCTCACTCCCAGTGCCAACTCCCAGCTGGGACTCTTGTCCCTGCTTCAGTCAGTCTTTCCCAGCCATCCCCCAGGTCCACCCAGTACTTCATACATTCTGGCCAGCCTGCACCCTGCTTCACCCTGAGTGATGTGTGCGCTAACAATTCCATATTCTGGGTTTCAGATGTTTAAATCTGTTATCTTCAGTCCCAGCCCCGACCCCAGATTCTAACTCAGGTAGAGGGGCAGCAAGAGGAGCTCTCACTCTTCAAGAAGAGCAGGTTTTCCCAGATCCCAAAACAAACAGTAGGGAAGGAGTGGGGTTCAGACCCTAGAAGAAAGGTAGGGTTCCCCTACATCAGTGGTTTTCAAACATTTTTTCTCAGGACCCAGTTGAAAAAAATCATTTAAGTATACAATCCAGCAATTATATCTTTGAGCGATGCATTCCAGTCTTTTGGCGGTGGCCGCAGGGGGCCCATGACCGAGTGCCTGAGGGTCTGCGACCCAGTACTGGGTCCTGACGCTAAGTCTGAAAACCACTGCCCTACATCCTAGTAGACAGATAGAAGAGTAGAACATCCTGAACACAACACTTCCACTGCTACCCCACACATTCTCAAATCACTCCCCTCACTGTGCCTTACCTGAACCCTCAATCCCTCTTCCCTCCCCTACCACTCATTCCATGTACCGCCTCACATAATACTCCTATCCTTTGCTGCAGAGTCAAACCCTCAAACCCTTCTCCCCCTCCCAATAGCTATTATTTATTTAGCTTATTCAATCTGGTCAAGCCAAGCCACAGCATTTTTATCAACAACGTTCAAGGCATGAAGACCATCAGGAATTTGACTCGTTTTGCATTTCTCAACAATCTGTGGACCATCTCCTCAGACCTTATGCTATCAACACTCCTAGCTATCTTCGAGACACTATGGACTTCCGAGAAAAATCCAATCCATTGGTGAACTTCCAGAAAACACCATCCTGGCTACGATGGATGTAGAGACTCTTTACACCAACATCCCACACAAGAACCATCCCAGAGGATGCCACAGCAAACCTTTTGGCTGAACTTTGTACTCACCCACAACAATTTCAGATCTGAAGATACTTTATACCTTCAAGTCAGCAGCACTGCTATGGGAACCCAAATGGCCCCATAATATGCCAACATTTTCTGGCTGACTTAGAACACTGCTTCCTCATGTCTCATCCCAAAGCACCTCTACTTTACTTACACTACATTGATGACATCTTCATCATCTGGACCCACAGTAAGGATGCCCTTGAAGATTTCCACAGAGATTTCAACAATTTCCACTCCACAATCAAACTGAGCCTGAAACACTCCACACAAGAGATCCACTTTCTGGACACTACAGTGCAAATTAGAGATGGTTACATAAAGACCACCCGATACCGAAAACCTACTGATTGCTATAGTTACCTACATCCCTCCAGCTTTCATCCAAGATATACCACACAATCCATTGTCTACAGTCAAGCCCTAAGACAGAACTGCATTTACTTCAATTCTTTAGACAGAGACAGACACCTTCAGGATTTCTATCAAGCATTCTTAAAACTACAATATCCATCTACGGAAGTGAAGAAACACATTGACAGATCCAGGTACCCAGAAGTCAACTACTACAGGAGAAGCCCAAGAAAGAAAACAAAAGAACATCACAGGTCATTACCTATAATCTCGAAGTCAGACCTCCACAGCACATCATCAAGAATCTACAACTATACTACACGACAATCCCTCACTCTCTCAAGCCTTGGGAGACAGACCTCTCCTCGCTAACAGACAACCCCCCAACCTTAAATAGATACTCATCAGTAACTACAGACCAAACAACAGAAACATTAAAGCAGGAACATATCCCTGCAACAGACCACGTTGCCAACTTTGCCCACATATGTACACAAAAGACACTGTCACAGAACCTAATCAAGCCAGTTACTCAATCAAGGGCTCATTCACCTGCTCATCCACCTATGTGATTTATGCCATCATGTGCCGGAAATGTCCCCCTGCCTTATATACTGGACAAACAGGACAGTCTCTATGCCAAAGAATAAATCGACACAAATCTGACATCAGAAATCACAACATTCAAAAACCAATAGGGGAACACTTCAATCTCCCTGCTCACTCCATTGACGACTTAATAGCTGTGCTCAAACAAATGAATATCAAATCACAGCTTCAAAGAGAAACTGCAGAATTGGAATTTATATGTAAATCTGACTCCATTCCCTCAGGGTTAAATAGGGACTAAGGATTTTATTCTCATTACAACAGGTGATTTGACCTCACCTTCCTCTATATGCTGTTCCCCAGCGTTTGAATCCCAACACCTATTCTGATTTGTTGTTACAGCTGACCTGATCTTGTCTCATACATTTCCCTGCATTTAATTTCCTCCCATTCTGTAAGTTCCCCACCTTCAAAATGTCTGATGAAGTGGGATTTTCTCCCATGAAAGCTCATGCAATAAATACATTTGTTAGTCTTTAAAAGTGCCACAGGACTTCTTGTTTGTCTATCTCTAAAACAACACTGAAATTCCACTTGCATCTGATGAAGTGGGTTGCAGCACATGAAAGCTTATGCCTGAATAAATTTGTTAGTCTTTAAGGTGCCACTGGACTCGCACTGTTTTTACCAAGATTCCACTGCGACACAAATACCATGTCTAGGACAAAACTGGTTCAGAAGGCTCCACTGCCTTTGCTGTAAATGAAAACTGGGTTGATGTTGAGTAGGGTTTGAGACAAAATAATTATGTCATGTGACAGAGCCAGGCCTGATGGCTACAAGAGAGTGGTCCTATTTGAAGAACCCGGGAGGTGGGCAGGCACTAGCCCGCCCACTACTAAAGCTCCTCCCTCAACTTAAGGGGAGGAAGCACTGGACCCAGCTTCCAAGCAATTATGGGGGACAACAAATGAAATAACAGGAACCAGGTGTGAAGGTCAAAGGGTCAAAATAAGGGATTACAAGAGAATGGTGGAGGGCAGGTATATTAGCCCCAGGCTCAGCAAGGCCCTGTTCCCAGGGTTGCTCCAGCAGGGCTGCTTTGAGCCAATGAAGGCACCTGACTCTAATTAAGGCATCTAGTGGAGCACCTAACTCCAACTAAGAGTAGCAGTTTAAAAGGCCCCTGTTGCAGCCAGGCACTGCGGGAGTTTGGGCATGTTGTTTGGAGGTGGAGGTAGGAGCAGAATTTGGTGTGTGGAGGAGAACAGAGCAAAGAAGACTGGAGGAGAGCTGACCAGTAGCTATTACTGACAGCACCTAGGAGGAACAGGCAGTCAGGGCAAGTTTGGTGACCTATTGCTGGAGTAGGTGGGTGAGGTTTTGAGGCCTGCATTTTGTAGGAGGTCAGATTAGATGATGGTACTGGTCCCTTCTGACCTTAGAGCCTATGAGTATATGCTCAGACGGGCCTTAGGGCCCTAGGCCCAGCAGCCTGTGGGGCGGAAAGCCCAGCCCCAGTATAGGAGGGACTGAGGATCCATAGCACTGGGGGTTTGTAGGTGGGAGAACTGTGCCTCAGCAGGCTGCCACTACATGAAGGGCAGGACCCACGGGGACTGAGAGTGCTCAGTTTGCCACAGTCACTTTCTCTGCAGACCATAAGGCTCAGCATGCATCTTCTACTGAAAATCGCTCATGCAGTAAACTGATCCACAATGGGCACAGTGAGGACAGCCAACTATATGGTGGATTAAACAAGTCTTAATTAAACAGCTGATGGGGGATATGCAGTTTCATCATGAGCTTTCCTACATTTTTTCTCTTCAAACACTGGGTAGAGCAAGTTGCAGAGAACTGGCAACCAAGGTGAAGGAGAAGATTTAAGAATGCCTGAATGCACAGTGGAATTTAATTGTTTGTCAATCAACTTTGTGTAAGATGAGTGAGCCCATAATGGAGTGCAGTTCTCTGCTGCTGAATAACAAGAGTATCAAGGATGAAATGCATAACTTTTGGACATCGGTACCCATGTTGTTCTGGCCAGTTTTTCAAGCAGGTTGTTAAACATTTTGACCGTCGTGGCTATCTTTGTAAAATGATCATCCGATGTCATCTGCATAAATAAACTTTTGAGACCTAGTATGTGTTAGGTCATTTGAACGTAAGTTGAACAACACTGGAGATAATACTGGTCCTTGTGGAAGGTTATTCTTCTAGTTCTTCCAAGCACTTGCTTTATAACCAATATTCATATAGAAATGATAATTTCCTCAAAAAGAGAGCCATCGCACACACTAAACCAACTTGGCATAGTTCTACACAATTTCACCAAAAAGCCCATGTTCCAAACCATATTGTATGCTGCAGTCAGGTCAAGGACATCTGAATCTGTCTTCAGCTTATGGTAGAATCAATTTTTGATGAAAGGTATATATGTGTCAGCTCTTGACCACATGTACTACGACCAGGGCAAAAACCAGCTTGCTCTGGTGCCAAAACGCCTTCCACTGATGGTAAAATTCTTTGAGAAATAAGATGCACAAGGACCTTAAAGCACAAGTTTAAGGAGTGAAATTGGCACATAGCTCAAAGGCAAGTGTAGCTATTTTCCAGATTCAGAAAAATAATGACTTCCCCCCCGTCCCAAATCACTCCATTCCTCCCAGGCAGCATTCATATGTGTAATTTTCCTTTTAAAATACAGTTTTAGCACCTTCTGAATATTCTGCAGTACTCAGATTACATTTCCCCAATACACACATGCACACCCCCTGACAGAGGCAGATTTTCCCCAAAAGTTTCCAGTTCATTCTCAAATTTTTGCATAGAGTGAATGGCAAAATTCAAAAGTGCTAGAATGTGCAAACTTCGTGAAATGTTATTGTTTTGGGGGGCTGCATGTCAGGAACATGTTACTCAATAACTTTCACATTTGGATCACTAACGCTACATATAATCCAGGAGGCATACATTTCCAGGCAATCTGTGTAAACACAGGGATTTTAGAGCATTATGAGTCATCCTTTAAACAGGAAGGTTTTCCCAATCTTAAACCATGTCTTCACTACAAACTTTGGCTGACGCAAGTTATGTTGGTATGTAGCCTCTCCAGTTTGTACATCACTTATACATATGCATACTTTTGGTCCATCCTACGTTATATTCACATTTACAACATGTTGTGGAGACAAAAGAGCAAATATGTATTAAAGTACAACATGATAATACAGAAATCACTAAGTGCTGAAAACTATTGCATATACAATACAACATTCTTAGTGAAAACACTGTTAGAGTGGTTGCCTTCTGGAACTGGTATGCTGAATATAATAATTCATCTCATTGTGGTAATCATTGGAATCCAGTTGGCTTTATTAGTGAGCATAATAGATTTGGCTTGCTGGTTGAACAGAACTGTTCGGAGGATACAGGAAGCTGTCATACAAAGTTATTAATTATACCCAGGAGAAAAGCCAAGGCTCAGCAAGTCTGTGTATTGGATTCCTATAGTAGTAATGACTGCTTTGGTTAAAGTGTCATTAAGGATAGGACTGTAAGGTCTGAGGCCTTGGTTTTTTGGCTAAGCAATAGCAGCCATATTAGGAGAGAGAGCAGCCATCAGCTTAGAAACATGTAGTCACATCTTTACATTCCTAAAATTACATCAGGACAATGTAATACCATGATGTTAAAAAGATGATATGGTCCTAATAGCATCTACCACCATCAGATAAAGAACCAGATCCTAAGATGTTTAAAGAAAACATTGTTTGATAGTGTTCCATCTGGCAATCATTTATCGAGAGTTGTGGTTGTAAAATCTACACTTATTTTGTCTTTATGGTACCCACTTCTCTATTGTTTATCTGAATGATTTCTGTCTGGTTCTTTGGTAGTTATTCAACAGACAAACTAAATGTGCAATAAAACAAAAGAGGAATCTTGTGGCATTTCAAAGACTAATACATTTATTTTTCGCATGAGCTTTCGTGGGCAAAGTTTAAATCAGCTAAATTGGTGGGGTTCTGATTGGTTAAAAAACAGTTTTGTAATGGGCTAAGAATGGTGTTTTGTAATAATTTAGATTCAAATTATTTGTTACAATATAGGTAAGCAGTATCCAAGTTTTATTTATATAAACTGAGGACCACAAAAAAGTTCTTTGGAACCTAACCCCTGGACACACACTGAGATCAGAGCTGCCAGACCTCAGCACCCTACCAACTGTTTTTACAGAAGCTGGAGCCCCAGATAATCTAATCCTGATTGGTCACCAGGTGAAGTTTGTCTGCCTTATTGGGAGTGATGAGCATTATATGCTTCGGGTATATATTCTGTTTTAGTAATTGTTAATAAAGAGAGAACAAGGATATTAAAGACTCCACAAGCTTGGATAAAATTATACCTAGAGACCTAAAAACTGAGAAAGGGTGGGTACTTACATTAACCAGGTTATGTCCGTAGCTCTACGGACTGAGAATGGGTGACCCTGGGCCCCAGAATGAGAATTGGTTAGGGGTAGATGCTTTCCCCCGGAGCCCTACAGTCTGGGATAAAGATGGGTGCCTCACTGTGTGGGTAATAATGCAATTGAGTTAGGCTTCAAAAGAGCACTTTAACAGTCAGCCACAATAATGTTGTGGATTGGACTGACTATTCTCTGGGCCTGGAGCTCTGGATACTGCTAGGAATTGTGTAGTGCTTGCCTTTTATGTATAAAAGGATTGTTTTCCTGAGCATATCAGTTATGTGGTGTTTGTTGTCCGAGTAGCCTTTGCATTCTGTAATGCCTGTTGTGAACTAATAGAGATAATTTTATTCTCCAAAAAATAGAAATATACTGAGTGGCAAAAACAGTGTAGAGAAACAATGTGCAAAAACACAGGCTATGCAATGCAATGCAATACAAACTTTAAACATTAGATTAATGGAATGGCACATGAAATTGGAAAGGCAGCAAACATTTCTATTCATTTGAGTGTTCAAATATAGTCCATTGTGGCTACACACACTGGCCTGTGAAAACCATTGTAGTTTACAAGGGGGACACCTCCTGTCAAACGTTAGCCCCGCCCACTTATCATCCATCAAACTTTAGCCCCGCCCACCTGTCACCGGAAGTCCCACCCACCTGTCACCAGAAGCCCCGCCCCCAGGTCACCTGACATCCGGTCCCGCCCCTGGCCACCGGAGGTCCCGCCCCATCCGGTCACCTGACACCCAGCCCCGCCCCAACCCCCAGAAGTCCCGCCCCATCCGGTCACCTGACACCTGGCCCCGCCCCCCAGAAGTCCAGCTCCATCCGGTCACCTGTCATCCGACCCCACCCCCGCCCCGCCTCTCAGCGGAAGTCCAGCCCCAGCCGGTCACCTGACACCCAGGCCTGCCCCCTACTCACCTGTCACCGGAAGTACCACCCCCGTGACATCCAGTCTCGCCCCCAAGCTTTGACTTCCGGCTGACCAGGGTCACCTGATCGGAAGTGGGCGTTGCGACCCTTTCCCCGCCCAGCGGGGCGCGTTTCACTCCGAGAGCAGGGGTTGGCCGGGAAAGGGCACGTGGCGGGGGTGGGGCGACCCTCCGCCAATCGGGGTCGTCCCGGAAGGGCGCGGCGGTTGGTCGGGGCGGCAGCGCCGCCCCCCTGGAAGTCTCGGGCTTTTTTAAAAGCGGAAGACCCCGACGGTGGTTTCTCGACACCGCGTGGTTCACAGCTCGTGGAGAACATGGACGCCTTCGCCACCCCCGTGAGACTTCCGCACTTTGTTTTCGCTCCTAATGTCTTGGCTCCCCGGCGTAGAAAGCGGTACATCAGCAGCAGTTCTGAGGAAGAGGGAGAAATCAAGGACAGCCAGAGCCCTTTGGCTTAGCCTTTGTTCGACACGCCAGAACCCGAAACCCAAGAGATCAGGGAACAGCCTGATAGACTCTCACCGGCACCGACAGACCAGGAGAAAGGAGAAGAGGAGGCTCAGGTAAAGGAACAAGCATGGGTTTCTATCCGCATAGCTCTAAAAAAAAAAGCCAAAAGGGTGGTGGTGGATTCACAGCTTTTTTTCCTGAAGATCTCTCTTGTCTTTCAGGAACCCCCGGACAATATTGCAGCGGACGAGAAAGATGAAGTTGGCCCGCCTTGTTTTTGTTCAACGCCGGTACTCACCGATGAAGAGGATGAGGCCAGGGATGAGGCCTATATGGAGTTTAAGAGAAGGCTCGACCTGGAAACGTTTGAACCACTGTTGCGTCGCCAGCGTAAAAAACTCATGCGGTGTGTTCTGCGTGTTGCTGTTTCTGCTTCCCTTAATTACTGTCTTAAGGAAAAGATGTTCGAAGATTGTGAAGGCTGTGTCATAGACGCTCCTGGCCAACGGCACCATGACTGTGTGCAGTGGACTTCAGAGGATATAAACAGCAAACTCCGGGTTGTGTGTGCTGAACTATGTTTTGAAAGTTTGTTAAATATTGTTATTGCCACGGGTTACGTTATGGAATGTCTGTACATAACTAAAAAACATTTAGACCTAGGGGTGGCCTTGGTACACGCTGTGCAATTCGATCCAGATCCTAGCAGTGTTCTAAATAACATGACTGAACCGGAGGATGCCCGTTTGGAGCGTTGTATGGACCGGCTGGTCCACACAAAATGTTACAGAAGTCTACTGAGGAAGCAGACTATGTGTAAGAAATACAAAAGGATTAAGTTAGAGAATGCTGTGGGGTCATACACGAGATATAAACCATCTTGTTAGCTGTAAATAAAATGCATCTCTGGAAAAGGCCTGCGTGGGCCTCAAATGTAAGTGTTTATTTCAAGGTTGCCACAGGTCTTTTAATAAAAATGTTTTTTGTGTACTTACAGCAAAAAGCTGAAATGTGTGTGTAGCAGCATTCTGTGGGAAAAAAACAAACCCCCAGAAATATCTGTTTAAAATAAAGCCAAAGGGTTAGAAAGGGAGCATGGAACAGGGGCTCTGACTCACCACCCCATTACAAGGAGCCACCCTTTGTTTTCAGCCAGGGTAAAGTTATCAGGTAGTTAGGTTTGATGGGCCTAGGTCACACTTAAGGGTGGAGGCTGAGTGGATGCTATTGGATAGTTTACAGCAGCCTTGAGAGTTTGTAGATCACGATTGGACAGTTTAAAAATACAACCTCAGGAATTTCTGGGTCAGTTGGGTTTTTTTTTTCTCCTCTTTTGTTTCAACCAGGGGTAGAGTTTTCAGATAATTAGGTTTGATGGGCTTAGTTCACACTTAAGGGTGGAGGCCGAGTGGAACTGTAGAGCTCTGATTAACAATAAATTAACTTTAAGGAAAATAAAAAACAACCTTTCCTTAACTTTTAAAAATCCCACAGATAGTTTTTAAAAATCAAATTTCAGGAAAATTTTTTCTAGCAACTCAGTCATTATAAGATTAAAATCAGACATTAACAAAAATCAAAGCCCTCCTTGAAATGTTTTAAAGAAGCCTCCCCCCATACTTTTAAAAAACATATGTTGTAAGAACATTTAAAAGCTATAAGTATGTGTAGAGTGCTTGCTATAGCTGTGGCACATCTATTTTATGTAAGGATTGGAAGAAAATACTCTAGCTATTCACTGGTATTTGCAAGGTCCTGCAGACAGGAGAGGGGTACAAAGTAATATTAAGGAATGTTATGGATGGTGATTTACAGTTTAATACCATAAGAAGGCCCTACAAGGCTTATTTTTCATTCAAAGAAAAAAAAAAAAAAACAGTTGTGCAGATCACAAAGGGGAACATTTTGGGAGGGGTAACTACATTTCTTAAGTACCCATTCTTTAAGAGGTGTAGTGATAAAATGAACTTGCTAACTGGGTTGGTGAAGTTTGATTGAAACAAAGAGTTAGAAGGGTATAAAAACCTCAGCTTTTCTGGAGACTGTCCTTTCCCTTCACAGAAGCTATCTTGAACAGCTGCTGGACTCCAGGCCTAGGTATGTTACTTATTCTTAACTCTGAAAAAACATATACACTGTTACTGTTTTGTTCATGCTGTCCTTATTAATGATGATACATGTCTTTATTGCAGTGTGATCTCTTTTTTGGCATGGAAACAGCATCTTCAAGCAGCCTTTTACCAGGGCAAGGTAAAACTCTGTTTTAACTATGGTTGGGCTTAATTTTAAATCTGGGTTTGATGCATTTGTGGTAACTCAAATTGTGCTTGTTCTTTAATTCAAAGGGGCATCTACATGTGAGAAAAATCATGTCCCGGCTTATCTTTACCCTGTGGTGGAAGGTAAATATTTGCAATTAGTTTTTAAGTGTGTGCGCTTAAAATGCCTGTTTTTTATTTTAGCCAGATCACAAGGCAATGTG
>ML685809.1:12026728-12101642 GCA_007922175.1 Pelusios castaneus | reverse complement strand
GGGGCAGGGCCTTGAGCCAAAGTTAAGTGAGGGGGTATCTTGAAATGTATTTAAAATGATCTGGTTTTTGAGCACATGGCAAAGGGTTTTTGTGTGTGTTTGGTTGGTTGGTTTTTGATTAAAAGGATTTTTGAAAGTTGCATGTGTGGGGATTTCTTGAAAAGTATTTTGTTATAAACTGGTGGGATATGTATAAAGTGAGTTTTAAGAGTGACTGGGTCTGGGTTTTTAAAACTATTTAAAACTGTCTGGTTTTTGAGCACATGGGCAGGGGTTGTTTGTTTTTTAATTATTTTTAAAAGTTAAGACCCTTTTATAATAATGTTGTTTGCTTTACAGTACTATCAAAAAATGAAAGAAGTTTAGGTCTTCAGATAAACAAGCTCAAAAGAAAAAGGAAAGAGACATCTGAAGAGGAAAATCTACCACCCTCAATAACTGACAGAGAGCTGAATTCCAGTAAATATATTGGGTTTTTTCTATTTTTAATTAGGTATCTAGCCAGTGTGGTAAAGTTAAGGTTTCTTTTCTATTTGATGCTAAATTGGAACATCTGTTTTTTTTCCCTTCTCAGGCATGGACAGCTCTCCCAATGCCCTGCGGATGAACAAGCTCAAAAGAAAAAGGAAAGAGACAGCTGAAAAGGAAAATTTGCCACCGTCAATGACTGACAGAGAGCTGAATTCCAGTAAATATATTGGTTTTTTTCTATTTTTAATTAGGTATCTAGCCAGTGTGGTAAAGTTAATTTTTTTTAAAGATGCTAAATTGGAACATCTGTTCTTTTTCTTCTCAGGCACGGACAGCTCTCCTGATGTTGTTATAGTTGACTTTCCAGGGACACCTCCAGCAAAATCACCTCCAAAACTTTTAACAGCAGCAGCACCTGTGCAAAACAGCAAAGGAGCCCTGATGAAGCAACAGGAAACCCCCGAGCGCAGATACACCAAACCCAAGGACAAAACAAAAGACTCTGGTACAAAGCACCCCACCTCCAGTTCCTCAGCGGTCAGCACCACACCAAATCCTGAGAGAGCTGCAAGTGAAAACACACGCATTCACAAACCCGGAGCATGCGCTCCAGGGGTTGTGAATCAAAAACCAATAAAACACCACACCCCCAGTTCCTCAACGGCCAGCACCACACCGGGCCCTGAGAGAACCGCGGGTGAAAACACATGCATTCACAAACTCGGAGCACGCGCTCTAGAGGTTGTGAATCAAAAACCACGGAGTGAAAGCTCCAGCGATGATGATAATTACTATCCACGTCCATACCACGATAGGCTTGATGCGGTTCTTCAGTTGTGGGGAAAATATGATGCCTCATTTGGAAAGCTAATAGATGAATATAACACTTCATTCAGAGAGCTGTTGGGGACTGTATTTTCCAGGGCTCCGGAAGAAAGAATGGCTGGAAACTATGCAAAAACTGTCGATAAATATGTTAAAAAATATTTTAGCATTCCAGAAGGTGTTTTTGAATCCGCACAGGGTACCCATCCTAATCAAAAAGGGGGTGGACTTTTAAGGGATAAGCGGGTGGCTGCCAAAAAGTTACGGGCCGGGGTTGCTGTAAAGATTTTAAAAAAGGCTAAGGAGGTGATGAGGAGAAAAAAACAAAAAGAAAGAGAGGTCCACTAGTGATATGCCTGAGAATGAGGAGTTGGAAACTGACCCCAGGGTTGGTGGTTTAGAATCTACCCCAGAAAGTTTTAAATGGTCTTTTTGCTTTAAATAAAAAAAAAATCTTGTATACTTCTTAAAAAGTTTTATTTGTCATGTGTATTTTTTCTGAATTGGCCCTTTTTAAAAACAAACAAACACAAAAAGACCACCAGACACGAATTGTCTTTAAACCCCACGCCTGGGGTGCTTTATTGAGAAACACGGCTGTAAAATTCATTGCAAGATACACACGTCTGGGCTTGCTGAAACATGTTTTGAGCAAACCTAGGCATGCCCGAGTATTTACTTTTTATTTTTCTTACAAAATTCACCACCATTTGGTCATTTTGCACCAAATCATTAGAATACAATTTCAAAATCTGGTCAAAAGGTAAACCCTTGCTACGGTGATGCAAGAAAAACACGCAGTGATAGCCGCAGGCGACGGAGCGGGGGTCCTGCAATTGTCGAGTGTGAAACGCAATGTTGGTGGCGTTTTTGTTGAAAAATTTCACGATGGTTCTGGGGAACAACATGCTGTTTGGGGGGTGCCCGTACGAGTCAAAAAAACTCTCCGCGGTTTCCCTCTGCCAGGTACAAAGCGAGCCAGTGTTCGCCAGGTTGGTTGTGCGGGTGCGTGTTGACCACCAAACCTAGGGGTCTCCGAGACAGCCTCCTTCTGGGTAGCCAATCGCTGGGGAACACGTCTAAGAAAGTCTCTTGTGTGGCAGGGTCCGTCAGTAAAACACGTGAGAGCTGCACGGTGTCCATGCTCACATGTAGTCGAACAGGACGTTTCTCCTCTGATTGATCTCTATGACGTTGTCAAAAACCCCATACACGATCATGTTGACGGTGGCCATCAAAGCCTTCGCAAAACGTATTTCTGCTCTCAGGTTCCCAGCTTTTATCAGGGAATAGTGATCGGCGCATTCCTGGTCGGGGGAGAGGTCGAAGGCAAACAAGGTATAACCCTGGGCAAACTGCACACGGTCAATGAGCAGCGCACGATCTTTCATGTGTTTACCGGCCGTCTGTACCAGATTCATGTATTCCCTCACGCAGCGCCCGGCCTCGAAGTCCGGCTGCAGAGGCTTGGTTGTTATCTGTTCGCCATCCACGTACAGGGCCACAAAGTTAATATCGTAATGTTTAAAGTTAAAGGGGTTTTTAGTGTAACTCCCACTGAAGGCGTCGTTATCCACGAACCCCAGGACGAGCATTTTGGGTAGCTGTCCCAAGAACAGGTTTTCCTGGTTCCTGACCCTGCTTCCCACGGGGATGCTAAACACTTTCATTCCCACACGGTCCACAGGGTATTTAGCATTAGCGGTGAGCAGGGCCTCCGCATGCCCCAGACGGACGCCCGGGGTCACCCGGACTTTCTTCACAAAAAGGGACGCTGATACAATGCGCAGTTTATAGCCTGGGGCTGCATCGCCCATTAAGCAGAAGGCGTCTTTACTGCGCGTCAGTTTAATTTTCACGTCCACGCCGTTCAACAAAAGTTTTTCTTGAAAAAATAGGTCACTGTGTAGATGGCCCAGCAGCTCGATCGTCCTGCTCTGAGCCATCAGATCTGCACGCTTCACAAACCCTAGATTCTCGCCGTCCAGCTCCGCGGCTTCGTGTTGCCCGGGGGTGTCTTTAATAAACAGGCCACTGGAAAATTGCGTAGCGAGAGTGTCGCCGCTGTAATTGAGCACCGATTCTATAAAGGCCCGGTAAGGGTAGCAGTTGTTGCTTTGAGTTATGAGTCGGTCTCCCAGCGTGACGTCCAGCTGACTGAAAACGGATGCCACGGGGTAATTCACCAGGCCCACCGCGGAGTCCCGGGCGAGGTTGGTTCCGTCTCCCTTTACGATCTTGCAACAAAGGTACAGAAGCGTATTGTTCAAATCCAGGTAATCTATTCCGTTCCCCGCTATAAAAAAGTCAAGGGGGGCCGCCTCCGTAATGGCCGATAGCGGCGGCACCTCGATGTAGATGCTTTTCTCGATGCTGGTCTGCGTGGGGGCTATTTGGAACAAGTCCAATTCAGATTTGGTGCACTCTTCAGACCCGCAGTGAACAAAAGCCATGTTGATTAAAATAGATCTCTTTTACCAGGTGGAGCACGTTTCCTATTTCTCCTCCGCCTCCCCTTGGTCTTTCGCTTCTGGCTAGCCCGGCGCTCCAGAGCTCTTCTTTTAAAGGGTTTTGGGGGACCTTGGTGTCGCGGGTATGACGTGTTTCTCTTTCTCTTCCTCCTTTTGATGTACATCAGCCCCAAACCCTCCTGGGCGGGAGGTTACCTCACCTTCTCCAGAACAGCCCGGGAGACGTGGCCTACCACGTCTCTAGCTATGTTTTGAGCGGCGGTTTTGACGTGGGGTTTAATAATCTCTAGCCCTCTCCTGAAAAGCGGAACGGCTTTTCGAAAGAGGCTACAGAATATTCCACCCACGCCGGCCCCGTACATCACGGGGGTCCCGTGATAACCAGGGAGGGCGTATCCGGCCTGGGCTTTGTAATAGTTGCTGTAGACGGCGGGGTCACCGTAATTTTTTAGGGTCACCATGGTGCTTTTTTTCCCCCCTCCTTTTAGAAGCCTCTCCGGGGACGCAGGTGCAGCTTGACGATCACCTTGCCGAAGCGAAATGAGACGTGTCTGTTCTGATCAGTCTTTATTTCAATGGTGATGGTGTCGATGTGATGCTTGCTGACGGGAACGTAATGCGGTTTATCGTAGGTGATGGTGACAAACTCGTTGTTCCTGCCTTGGACGGGGATGCAGCGTGGGAGGGGAACGGAAAAATCCCCCACGAACTGGTGTTCCACGATGTCCGTGTACAGGTACAAGGAGTTGAAACCTCCTGTGATGTCTGCTGAGAAAGGGATTTTGTTGACGCGGGTGTCGGGGTACAAACCCAAAATATTAGCCAGCTCTCCTCTGGTACAAAACGTGTAAGCGACATCGGTGGACTTAAGTCTAACTTTTCTACCCACAGGATCGTAGTTCATGATCACCTCGGGTGGGGCAGGATGACGAGTCACGACACCGTTCATGTGCTCCAGCAATTCGGATACGGACGAGTAATATCCTTGTCGTAGGCTGTAATTCCATTGCTTATCTCCGCAGGTGATTTCAAAAGGGACATCTTCGTTGATGTTGTTCCAACTGTGCGGGTATTGTATTTCCACCAACCCCACCTCCCAGGCACCCGGGAGATCCAAAGGTTTAATGAGCTGCACGGTAAAGTTCCAGCTGGTGTTTTGGAGAAAAACCCCAGCGTTGGCGTTGCTGGGCAAAGTGATGTAAAACCCACCGTCGTTCATTTTCCCCCTTCACAGATTTGAGAAGCTTCCACCCAGCTGTTAAACTTTTCGGGCCACCCCAGCCACTTCACCAGCAGCTGCTTTTTTCTCCCTCTTCCTTTCGCCGCTAGAACTTTTTCAATCCTGTAAACCCTGTCCCGCTTGGGGTTTACTTTTTGCAGTTCTTCGGGGTAAAAAGATCCAGCAACCGTCTCACCCTCGTAATCTTTTACTCGGTATGCGGGCCTCCGGTCCTTGGTTAAGGCTTCGTCGACTATGAATATCTCATCGGTAAACGTTTGTTCATATCCTTTCTCAAAAGCTCCTTTGGTTTTAGACAGCCTCACGTGGTTGCCTTTTCTAAAAGGGCCAGCAGCCGGTTTTACTTTTAAAGCGTCTCCGTATACTCTTTTCCACACCTTCAGAGAATTTGAGGGGTTAACGTCGACAGGTCTGGCACGTATGGTTCTGTGAAAGCTCCAATTGTAACTCTTTATAAGCTCGGGTAACGTGTCGATGTAGCGAAAGGTGTTGCGGGAGGTAAAATATCTCCACATCCGAGATTTTAAAGTTCTGTTAAACCGCTCCACCACCCCTGCTTTGACTTCGTTATTAGTCACAAAATGGTGGACGCCGTGCCGCTTTAACAGCCCGCTTAAGGGTTTGTTTAAAAATTCTTTCCCCCGGTCGGTTTGTAATTTTTGAGGCACGCGACCTTCGCTGAAAATGGCTTTAAAGGCCTTGGCTTCTTCACCTCCCGTCTTGTCTTTGAGGCCTAAGGCCCAGGTGTGTTTGGATAGAATGTCTATCGCTGTTAAGATGTACTTAAAACCGCTGTTGTGTCTGGAAAATCTTTGCATATCCACCAAATCCGCCTGCCATTGCGCGTCCACGTCTGAAACGACCGTCTTGTTTCTTTTAAAATGTATACGGGCCGGTTTGTGTAAAGAGTAAGCCTCCTGGTCCGAAAGCCAAGCGGGGGTGGGTGTCAGGTGACCGGATGGGGCGGGACTTCTGGGGGTTGGGGCGGGGCTGGGTGTCAGGTGACCAGACGGGGCGGGACTTCCAGTGGCCAGGGGCGGGACCGGATGTCAGGTGACCTGGGGGCGGGACTTCTGGTGACAGGTGGGCGGGACTTCCGGTGACAGGTGGGCGGGACCGGATGTCAGGTGACCTGGGGACGGGGCTTCTGGTGACGGGTGGATGGGGCTAAAGTTTGATGGATGATAAGTGGGCGGGGCTAACTTTTGACAGGAGGTGTCCCCCTTGTACTACTTAGTTTTATGTGTAGCTGTAGTTTTCCTTGCTGTCCTCCAATGAGGAATTGTAGGAATAAGGATGCAGCCTGTAACACCACATGAAATACTGGTGGCAGGTATTGGGTCCTGCTAGCATGGGGTTCTAAAAGAATTGCAAACAAACAGAGAGTTCAGGATTTGGGGCCTGTAGGTCAAACCAGGGTGGCTCCACTATTTGGGTTTGCTGTCTAAGAAAATCCATTATGTCCAAGCCCTCGTTTGTGGCCTAATACAATACTGGTTTGCACAATCTCACTGAGCATGTCTGTCATAGATCTCTTCTCTATCCTCTACAGCAGAGTCAGGTGTTCTCCAGGTCTGGATGGGGCACACCTTAAGGCCACCAAGGCAGTAGCTGCTGATACAACAGACAGATGTGTGATCAGATTTACAGTCACAACGGAAAGGGAAAGATAAGTTTCAAACACCCGTTCCCTTTTCGTCATAAACACTTTTTAATGAATCAATCATTTTGACACTTCATCTTCAGAATGCTGTGGCACACCACAGTGTCAAACATCAGGATTATGACCTACCAGGAATGTCATGAATACAATAAAATTTTGGTCCCTATTTCACAGGTAGGGCAATGGCACTGAATACCGGTGCTGTTTTCCACAGGTGGTGGGGATGGGTTCACCTGATTTCTTTCTCCTGATGGTAACCAAGACACAGAAAGCAGAGTTGCTACTGGCATCCTGAAACCACCGAGTCTGTATGCCACTGGCCAGCTGAATTCATCATGCAGTGACATGAGTAAGTATCCTACCACAGAGGAAGAAATAAAGTGGCCATCCTTAGAAACATCAGGGAGAGGACTGCAGAGTACCTCCATTAAAATTTCTTCGAGATCTCTTAGGAAGATACAAGGATACACAATCTGCTTTGCACACCCTCCCTCTCCCTGTCTAACCCAATAGGGGAAGGAAAATCACATGCTAATTCTATTTCTGTTTGTTGTACCTCTTCTCATAGGAGGAAAGCTATCAGAAATTGATATCTGTGTCTTATTAACTGGGGAGGGTTGGGAGTGGAAGGGGGGCAGACACTGTCTTTAAATTTAAACACAGTAAGGAAAGATGCACACACTTACCCAAGGTTCCTTGCCCTTCATCAGGCTCATCCTTGCTTGGCTGGTGGGACTAGCCGACTGTGGCAGAATCTCAAACAGGACCTCATTCATGGCCTGGCTAGAACGTGCCTCTTCCCTCTCTCTCTACTCCTTGCCGTTCATGGCAGGGAACTCTGTCTCAGGTTGCTCTGAAATACCCATGGTGGTTTGCAGGGTGCTGGTACGGTCTCCATCAAAGCATACCTTGTAAAGGTGACAGGTCTATAACTCAGCACCAGATTGATTGTTAGCCTCCTTGGACTTTTGAACCAACAGTTCCTCCAATTTCAGGCAACATTGCTAACAATCCCTATTTACTCCTTTGCCTGAATCCCCCATAAAACCTTTTGGTAAATATCCAATTTCCACGGCAGATTCATAGCTGTTTGCACAACCTCTTTTCCCCAAAGGCCCAGGAGATCCAATATCTTCTGTCTAATCCAGCATGAGCATGGTTAGGGTGTGGAGCAGGAATGGTCTGTTGGACATGTGCACACAACAAGAGAATGCTTCTAGGTGTGCTCACCAAGCTGGGGCATCAGGAAAACTCATTTCAAAATCAGCTGGAAGTTGCTGGCTTCTGGTCTCCATGACCCCTGGACAGTGAAGCTCACAGCTGTGATCAGAACGGTCACTGTCGTAGGAACTGGGGCATTGTGGCACAGTTGCTAGAGGACTGTTAGGATTCACCCACTGTCCACAGTTGTGCTGCACAGACCTCAGGAGGTTGACCACAGTTCCAAACTGTTCTGGGAGGAGGTTTCATTGTGTTACTGTAACGGGGCGTTTACATCAGCCAGAGACAAATTTGAGCGCAGACACGCTAAAATAGGTTGATGCCAAACAACTTACATTGACCTAACTTTGTAGTGAAAACCATCTCTCAGTAATCCATCAGGCACATAAACAGGTATGTTAAGCCTCATATCATGCATAATGTCAATGTTTTAATTTGATTTCCCCCAAATGGATAATTGGTGCTATACATTCTGTGCAGGTAACCTTGAGTGTTTGAGATCCTGTTTTTTTCTGGGGATTGTATTTTGGGAACCTGTTGGTCAAATGGCCCCAAGTTTGGATCAGTGGATATCCCACACTGCCATGAGTCACATCAAATTTCAAGGCAATCTAATTAACAAAACTAATTTTAGAGCATTAGAACAGTCAAGTTTTTAAACAGAAAGCTGGTCTTAACCTTAACTGTAACAGAGTTTTAGCTCTGCTATAATGAAGTATGCTCATCAAGAAGCTGGACGAGAGGGAAAGACAGGGAGGATCAAGCAAAAACTCAAAAACAAATTGAGGAAATAAATTAAGTGCTATATAATTCTTCTAAAATCTAAGGATGCCATGTTATGTAAAATGACATTCAGAAAAAAAAAGTCCCAAATAAGTAAAATTTATCAGAGAGCTAACTCAATAATTGTATATCATCAATTATATCAACACGCATCTGACGAAGTGGGTTGCAGCCCACGAAAGCTTATGCCCGAAGAAATTTTTTAGTTTTTAAGGCGCCACAGGACTTTTGTTGTGATCACACATTGTTTCTCATATACAATTTTCTACAACTTCAGGGCACTTTGTAACTTGTCATTCTTTTCTGTGTATTTTCATTGTCCTACTAGCCCCGCATATCTTTATTAACATGTTATATGATGTATTTGCTCTATTATTTGAATATTCTTTCAGTATGTAAGAACAAAAACGTTTCTTTTCAACTATCAGCCTTTTCAGCATGGAATTCTTAGGTATAATTCAAAAAATGAGGCAATAAAGTACAAGGCTAGTTTACTTTGGGCATGAATCTGCTAGCATATATGTTGCAAACTTACATGGCCTGTAATTAGCTTAATAGTTAATGTCTCATCACCTGAAGCATGTATCACGAGCCCATTTTTAATCTTTCTCCAAAGATTTCTGGTCTATTTTTTTATTTTCCTAATGACCTGATTTATTATAACTAGGTTTTCAAACTACAGTTTGCACTACAAAGCCAGCTACGCCGAAGGGCAACAGCAGATACAGGAGCTGTAGGATTTCCGCTCAGTCACAGCCCGCAGACAATATTTTTATCTAGGTATCAAAGTATCCAGTGCCTTATAAAATAAGTTTAGCTTTTGTTGTTAAGAAAGCTGCACAAAGAGGTGAGTACTGAAGTATATAATCTACATGCTTGCAGAGTACAGAAGACTGGACCAGATACTGTATTTTATACTCTAACATGAACTACATGATGTGGTCAGAAATTTTAAATTTAAAATCTGTATCAATTCAGGACAAATGAATGTATGTTTAAAGATCTGTACTAAGAGGAGTTGGAAGGAAGTTTATAGAAAGTTACTATGATGCGAACAGCAAGAATTGGTAGGTAAAGGTACAGTATTCTAGTAAAATAGCATGAAGGGGATTCAGATACTGTCCGTTTAATGTCTGTTCTTACAAACACAGAATTACTCGTTCATCATTCAAGGTCTCACTAAAAGATAACCCCCTCTTTTGATCATCTGTTCTAGACGATATGTGGAGAGATTCTAATGTTCTAGATTCTGGATTAAACTTGTTTTTCCTAATTATTGCCTCTTAGTTTCAACAGTAATGAGGTAAGAATGTATAGGCTAGTCTACACATTTTATCATATGCAGCATTTTTCTTATCTTCTTAATTACTCTTTCAATTTCATACATTATGGACAAATACAGAAACAACAAAAATCTAAAGCAGCTATTGGAAATGTCAAAAAAAACCTAAAAAAAACCTTCCCCTGGTAAGAATGTTATGACACTGTTTTATTTCTCTGTACACTATCATCAGGTCAGGTTTTATTTCTGGGTTTGCTTTATTATGCAATTATTTCTCTTTATTTTTTCATAATAAAGATGCTTAAGTTCAAGAAGATGGTGGCTGTTTAATTAACAACAGACAAGCAGATTGCGCAGGCAGGAAGTTAGGCATTCCTGAATCTAATCCCAGCTCTGTGATGAGAAAACTGTGACACCATGCAACTTCTGTGTTTGAGTTTCCTCTGTTATAAAACAGGAGTAATACAGACTTACCTCTCTCACATGTTTTTGAAGATTAATTAATCTTTGCACAGTGGTTTGAAGGGTATTGCTTTGCGCTTCATGCTTTCACTTGAAGACGTCAAAGGATGTAAAAATGGTAAACCATAAACTCTTTTTACAGAGGAGGAACAGAAATACAGGCATTAAGGCCTTGTCTATCATTAAAAATTAGAATGACCTACCTACATTCTGACCTACCCTTTATCGCTCAGAAATATGAAAAATTCACACCACTGAGTGCTGTGTTTAAATCAACCCAACCACAATAAAGACATTGGAGGAAGCATTTATATGGCTTAGGCCATGTTTACACCACAGGCACTAGAGCCTCTTTAGGTGTCTGCAGATCATTTGCTGCTTAGAGTGGCAGTAGCCAGTTCAAATTCTTCCATCCACCTAGCTATACCTATCCCAGGGGTTAGAGAAGCTGACCTACAGCACTCAGAAACGTGAATTTTTCACACTCCTCAGCAACTTACCTAGATGAACTAACTTTTAAGCATAGACCGGGCTTAAGTAATTTATCCAAGTTCATGCAGTGATAAAGTGGCAGAGCAAAAAATTGAAACAACACACCTCCAGGCTTCTGATTTTGAACCAGATTTAAAAATAAATTAAATAAAAGTGACCTGTAGAGAGAAAAAAATTGGACTTGTCCTCTTTTGCTCTTTATGATGCATAACAGAAGCCTGAGGAGTTTTCTCCGAAGTGGGGAAAAGAGTAGTAATTGGAAAGGGGGTCTGCTTCTTTGTTTTATAAAACAGAAATTCAGGTCATGTCTACATTACAAGATTAATGACTAGAGAATTGTTGAAACTATGACATTACAAGATGGAAGGCAGTGAAAATTGAGCAACTCAAGAGGAAATTTTTAGGAGACAGTTTAAAACATTTTTATTTACACCTGTCTAACTTCATGACATTTTAGATTTTTCAAAAAGCCATGGGTAACAATTTAAGATTCTCACTTCTTCAAGCAAGGAGTTAAAGATCACAATCAACAACTCCAGAAATTCAAAACCAAACAAAGGAAGACCAAATTTGACATTCCTGATACCTTCCATTAAAAAAAAAAAAAAAAGACAAAACTCTGAGGGAGGAGAATACTTTAAGTGCTTTCTTTATATATTGTAAAGAAGCAAAAGGTGGGCCCAACGGCCCCCTTTTTTGTGGCAGATCACCTTTAAGGTGAAGTTAACATTTAGACTGCATATTATACCAGATCATTATACTATGTTGATTTAATTAAAAGAAAATGTTAGTGTGTTGACAGCACACCAGTCTGTATTACTGATTTCTCAGGAGAGATCTGTTTTCCATACCAGAGTTAAGCCTACAATAGGGCCCTATCCAGGAAAAACAATTGCCTGAAAGGCTGCTGGTTCAGTGGAAATTCTTCATGTTCTCTTGACTATGCACCCACAGAAGCTGTTGCCTCTTCCGAGGGACAAGTACTCCACTCTAGCTATTACAAAATGTACCGGTAGCGAGTGGCCTCACTGCCATTGGACACACAGGGCACGGGCCCTGAATGCGCTGTTGAGTTTCCCAAATGTGCCGTTGAGTGCCCCGAGCTGCACCTGGGAGCTGGGTCTGGCAGGGCCATTTTAAATCTCCTGCCCTGCTGCACTCCCAGGTAGATGGCGCAGTGTGGAGTAGCACAGGAAATGGAAACAGCTAGGGCTTGGTGTCTGGAGGCTCTCAACTCCAGCAAGGGTAAACGCTGTCCTGGGCCAGGGCAGGGCCATCCCTGGAGGACAGCAAGTAGGGCGATTGCCCCAAGCCCAGTGGTTACATGGGGCCCGCTGCCCCCCTCACCTCACTGCTGCGCTTCGGCCCGCCAGTCCACCGGCAAGCCCACAGTACAGAAAAAAATAATTCATAATCAGTAAAATGAGTCATTATTCCTGCATCCGAACTGTATTCTCTGTTCTTTGTCAAAGAAAGAGCAAAGGAAGAAAAATACTGCTACAATACAAAAGAAAGTCTTTCATTGCAGTCACAAAACATAGAATCTGACTTTGCTGATCTTGCTTCTCAGGGGTGCTTTGCATTTAAGTAAGCAGCCAGTGTTAGTTATGGTCCTGATCCTGCAACAATCACCACTCAGGAGCACTTTACCTGCGCAGTTCCTACAGACATCAACGAGAGAATACATGGCAATAAGCACCAGATTCACTCCCTGTATTTATTTTGCTTCCATTCTGTAAATTCTCCATCTTCAAGCATCTGACGAAGTGGGATTTTCTCCCACTTGTTAGTCTTTAAAAGTGCCACCAGACTCCTTGTTTCTTTTGCTGAACTAGACTAACACGTCTACCCCTTCGGAACTTGTTACTAAATAGTTATGGATAATTTACTTATAGATATTTAAATAAATACATTTTTTTACATTAACTGGTTCTTCAGACATCTGATTTTAAAGTGTATATATTTTTATTAACATTTAACTTTCCTCTTTAAAAAAGTGTGTTTCTCTTAAAGCCACCTGCTTACCTGTGTGGGGTTTAACTCTTTCTTAACTAGGAGGCTAAACCAAATAGCATCATAAAAGAAAGCTATGTTAAAACCCATTATATATTTTCACACATATGCCATAGGATACATTCAACATACTCCATCCACTCAATAAGTAAAAGACCAGATAGCCAGTTTTAAGTTTCTTCTACACCTCTTTGTATGGTGTGCCCACTTCTTTAATCACAATTTTAAAAAAGAAAAAGAAAAAAACCCTGGGTGCAAAGCTGTTTCTGTTTTCATCAAAACTGTGTTTTACTGTCAAATTTTATTCAACATAATTGCTCCTTTTGAAAGAACTTTTTAAAAAACTTGATATGTTGCCACCTGGTGGTTTATTTCAACATTATTAAACATTCTAATAACCAAATATCTTAACATCATTGGCTTTACAGATGAGCATCTTAAGGGATGCAAAGATTTTTTGTAATGTTCTTTTCTGTTCTGAATGTAACTAACAGAAGTAGGTTAGCAGGAAATCCTGAAGCCATTAAACCTACAGTAAGTAGTACTCTCCACTTCCCAAGTAAAAAACTTGTTCTTACAGGCAGGCAGAATAAGGCATAATATCATGAAATGATTTTGAAATAGTGATTAAGGCAAGCAATAACCCAGTCCTGAATGGGTTTCTGGAACTATGTTCAGCACAGTACCAGAGTTGTCAACTCTCGCAAATGTATTATTTAATTTTAATCCTAGAGAGGTAGCCGTGTTAGTCTATTTCAGCAAAACAAACAAGGAGTCCTGTGGCACTTTTATCAATTTAATAATCAATTTATCAATTATTTAATTTTAATGCTGACACTTGAGAGTACTATCCCAAAATCACAAAAGGCTTAATTTTACTTGGAAATCGCTGTCAGCCCCAGATCACAGACAGAGCAGGCTGACAGCAGGGACCTTCATTCTGTCCGCCACTGCTACGAACAGCTGGGAAGTTTTGGGGAAGGGCTTAGTTCGCTCTAAATAGAAGGCTAAGGCCCTTCTCACATCCAAGGTGTGGAGTCTGCGCTCCTCATCCGTGGCATGGGGTTTTGGGCAAAACACCAGCAGAAAAATGTCCTGAGACGTAAGGAAATGTGAAACTACCTTGGGGAGGAAGGCCGGGAGAGGGCGAAGTTGCACCTTGTCTTTGCAAAATTGGGCATAAGGGGGTTGTGTTGTGAGCGCCCTGAGCTCCCATACCCTTCTAGCTGACGTTATTGCCACTAGGAAGGAACCTGAGCCCCCAGCTTCCGCAGGGCGGAGGGCTTCCTCTATCATGAGGAGCTTGAGCCTCTGTTCCCTCTCCTTCTGGGTGCGGGGCTTAAAACTTTTGCAAAGTCTGCACTTGTCCTACAAGTACGACTCACCCAGGCACTTTAGACAGGATGCGTGTGGATTGCCCGTGGGCATAAATTTGCTGTACATGTTGCAGGCTTTGAAGCTTGGCATACCCAGGCGTCCAGCTTGAAGGGAACTGCCATCTAACAAGAGGCCCGAATCTAACTATCCCTACAACTATAGTGCAATCTAACTAGTTAACTATTCTAACAATAAATGATAGGGGATTGCTAGCTATAGCGAGCAAGCACTGTTCTAGTGACCCTCAGGGAGCTAAGAAGGAACTGGGGAGGGAGAGGGTCAGCTGGGACATATATAGAGGGTCACAGAGGCACCCCCAGTGGCTGCAGCTGACCCTGCAGATAGATTAGGGGAAAACTTTCCGGAGATCCGTGCATGCGGCGCACGCACAGCTGAGTGGGAATGACATGAGCAATCACTCGAAGAACTGAACTATGGCCTGGGATCAGCAGGGGGAGCTGAAGTGAGGAGGGTGGGGGTCATGGGGTTGGGGAGCTGTATTCATGGGGGTTCTGAGCAGATGAGGTGAGTGCTGATAGGTTGAATGGATGGCAGTGGAGTCTGACAGGCTATAGGGAGTTGAACTGATGACGATGTGATGATGGGAGCTGAGAGGGGTTGGGTGGGGATGAAACTAATGAGGGACTGGAGGACAGGATTAATTCCTGGGCAGAAGATCAGCAGATGTAGGGGTAAGAACTACTGCAGCTGGAGCCAAAATCACTTTATATAGCATATGTGGAAAGGTGGGCAACACTAATTGTCACATGTGCCCACCATATGAATAGGCAGGGGGAGCACTAAAATCAAAAGACTGACCAAAAAAAAAAAAAAAAACCCACCCCACAATATAATCTTTTTTAAAAATCCCATACTTTTTTGGGGGGGGTGGAGGGGGTTGTTTCCAACTCGTGATTTTGGACTTCTTGAAGTTGTCATTACTGCATTACCCTCTGTCTAGGCTGGGGGCAAAAACTGTACTAGGTGAAAAAGTTATTAAAATCTAATTTAAAAAATGGTTTCTTAGCACAGTCTTTCTAGTAGCATAGGCAGGGCTTCTGTGCAGCTGAGGAGTCAGCGTTTTGTATTCAGTTTGTGCAGACTATCACCCATCAGACAAGCTCTACTCAACAGCTAGCCTTGAAAGACTGGTTCTGCAGTGGACTCCTTTTGGCAGCCTAGGGGCAAGATCCATAGACCCACTTTGACCAGTCCCTGCCCTGAAGCTCTTACACCCATCTCCCTCCTCGAAAAAACAAAACAGAATATAGTGAGAGAGGGAGGGAGATCTTATGCAATGCAAAAGAAGAGCTAATTTAAAGATCGTTCTGCTGGTAATTGATTAGATAACCGAAGAGTTAAATTAGAACGTGATTTCTTAATATTTATCGAGTTTTGCCTTGTGGCTGCTCCCACAAACAGCCCTTTTCATTCTGATTCACCTCAACACACAATTATAGCTAAAGAATATTGTTTCTGTTAACTTCACTGTTTGTTCTTTAGTTGAAATTACCTCTCCATTTGGTATCTCTTGATAACCAAGAAAATTATGTGGTGTTAGTTACACCACTGATTGCATAGACTGAGTGGCACTCTCCATTATCCCTTTTTAATGTCCATTTGTGTAGAGATTTATTCACAGAACAGACACTTTAGTTACATTTTGTTCATCAGAAAATAGCAAGTCCTGTTTTTCATGTTTGTTTCCACATAAAGAAATAAACAATTTACAGATTTCATTACTACCACACTTAAATAAAATCATGTAAGCAGAAAACCAGACACAAATAAACGCCCAATACACAATAAACCCACCACCAGCATATGTCATCCAGTAGGTCTGATATTAATGTTTTTTCTAGTGCCCAAATATGTCTCAACATTTTTCTTTGACCAACTTTATAGAATTTATTTCTAAAATGAAAATAAATATTTAATACCATACAGTGAACTTGCTATTTAAGTGCAATTTCAGTTCTCTTCTAGAGAAAGCTTACTATTCAGTATGCAATGCAACATAGCTTTGTCCCCTCCGAATAGAAAAGCCTCTCGTGCTTTGTATATCAAGACAGATTCAAACAAAGGATGCTCTCTTATAAGAATGAACACGAATTTTCTAATCAAGTTCTATATAGCTACTTTATATGTGAAAATAAATCCAAAAGCCATCTCACAGACTATCACCACTTTAACAGAGATTTTGAATTTATAAAGGACATGACAAGACCAATTTACATCGTAACTAAAAGTCTTGTATTTTCCTACTATTTACCATTGTAGGTGCCATTTGTGTAGTCATTTTTTAAAAAGTGAATTTCAAAAATAAAAACCAAACAGTTTTGTTTTGTTATTTTAAAGTTTTATATTTTCATATGAACTCCTAAGTTGGTCCCCTGATAATGCTTCTTTCCTTTCTAGTTGCAGAAACGAGGCCCATTCCCCTTGGCACCATTTCTGATTATGCAGAAACAGCATTTACTGTGGAGGAAAGTTCAATCTGCAGTTAGATCAGCAAAGCTGAGGAAAAGCCTCTTCAGGCCCATTGCAACCCTCCAGAGCTGGAGAACAAGGAGAAGTGCCATCCAAAATTGTACCTATGGCATAGGCATAGTTAGTTGAAACCACATCACTCCCCATCCCCCCCCGCCCCTCCCCCCCACCAAAAAAAAGGCATTGCATTAATAAAGAAAGCACTGAGTCTGGAACAGAAGATTTTTTTATCTCACTTTATTAAAAGCACTCACATTTAGTCATAGTACAAAGTACACAAAGTAATATTCAACAACTATTATATTATGTTTAATTCTAGCCCCACCCCAAATAAAAAAAGTTCTCTCTACCTCTGCTACAATCAGCCTACTGGAAATTGGAAATCAGCTCCTTGTGGTCCCCAGAGAATGTCGGACTGCAGTTAGGGCCAGGAGCTAGCTCTTCTGAGACACTTAAGAGAATCTAATCCCGGCGGCTGGAGAGGAAATGCAGCCTGTTTTAAGCTCCTACGTACTTACAGTCCCTGCCTGCTGGCATTTAATAACACAAAAAGACAAATTAAAGGAGCTGGCAAATAAGGACCGGGAGCACTAATAAAGAATATTCTCTTTACCTCACCAATTCCTGCAGGTTCAGAGTAACTTGGAAGTACAGGGGATCTGGTTCACACCTAGCACCCCAGCATCAGACTGGCTGGCTGAATTAACTTTTTTATTTTTGTGTGGAGCTAAAGGAAAAGCTTGTCTACATCACACAAACCCTTCTTCTTCATAGCTAAAAGTCCAATATTTACCAGTCTTTCTGGTCTTCTAACTGGAGAAGACTTCTTTCTGCAGCAAGTGCCGCTTCCCCTGGATGCTAATACAAGCTGAAATTTACAGCAAATTATGCCTGTAAGCAGCAAGGAAAAAAAACAAGACAGGGAAGGAAAGTTGTTTTCCCTCAAATACTGCCTGAACAGTTCCAAACAACCTTTACGGGTTTTTAAAAGGAGGTTTCTCCACCACATCATCATCTACTTCACAACTGGATTGACCTATCTGTTTACCTGTCCTCTCCTCTGGGGTCATGTTGACCAAATGTCACCTCCCCCATTTAAATGCTGATCTGAAGATAGGTGCACCCCATCTGTGAGTAAACACTACTGGAGTTACGTATCTTTCTCTACATTAAAGCAGCCAGGTTTCATGTTTCCGTATGGATCCCTGCAGTGACCATGGATTTCCTGAGACCTGATGAGAGAAGCCCATCCAATCACAGTTGCCACTAGAATGCATATAGGACCAACAACAGAGAGGAGGCATTCCTGAGACAAGAACTAGTGCTGCAACAAGCAAAAGAAGTTCAAGGAGAACTACAAAAAATCCCAAGAACAGAAATAAGACCTCCAGTAATGCTCCCAATATCTATCCCTATGATCACGAACCAGACTGTATTTCTGCAACAGAGGCTACTCTAAACACTGTCATTCTGTGGACAAAAACCCAAGGCAGACCGAAAGACAGAGACAGAGATATACCTCCTAAAACCTTTGCAGTATAATGCTGGGGAGGGAATCTCTTCCAGCAAGTATTATGATCTATAATACAACTGTATATGGGGGTTACACAACTTCTGTTCTCAGTAATTGATGGCCAACATCATCTTGGGCAGACGTGTTAGGAGACTGGATCCTAGGTAGTCATGCCTAGCGGTGAGAGTTCAAATGCCGGCGCCAAGGATCAAGGTACAGTGTGAATCAGGAAGTATGGCCAAGGGTCAGAACTGTAGTCAGTCCAGATGCTATGTGAAGACAGAGGGGAAGACAGAGTCAGAGCCTAGAATCAGAGCGAAAGATCCAAACCAGATTACTGAGTCAGGGAAGGCAGAAGCAGGACTGGGTACAGGGTAAGGTCTAGGTTGGAACAAAGCTAAATGCTAGGCTTGGAGTGAAGTGAGCATAGGGAAGCAGAGAATCCATAGGCACATGCATTGAGGAGCTGCTGGGCTGACCAGCAAGCCACATGACTGCCTTACCCCATCAGGTGGCTCTGCTGTGGCCCAGGAACATTCACTGGCTGCCTAACAACTGGACAGGCACAGTGTTAGAACCTCGTTTTTGACAACATGTGAGTCACTATTGCCCTCATCTCGCCCTCATGGACAACACATTCATAGCCGGGAGAACTTAAAGTCTATCATGTTTATTTCCCTGATGTATCAAATCTCCAACCATCAGCCAATCCTGCTTCCCCCACCCCGCCCCAGGTTCCCTCCCTCCCACTCCACTCTCTCCTTCTAGCTCAAGGTGGCAACAAGACAGGAGTTAAAAATCAAACACGCTGTCATGTATCCATGCCTACTGAAATGGAAGATGCCTTTTCTCTTATGGTAATATTAAAAAGTATTTTACTTTCAGTTTGAGCTATGTACTGAGTCTTTAGCTACCTTATCCTTTTATGAGGTACACTTCCCAAAGCAGGAGATTACAAAGGTATTCATGGCTATTTTTTTAATCAGACTCTCATCACTGTTCACCCCTTGGATTCAGAACAAGTATTGCAAAAGTCTGTATTTTGCAGTGCCATTTTGGCTGATCAGAAGATTTCAGGATAGAATTTAAATCAAAGATAAGTTCCAAAGAGATAGCGGTGTTAGCCTAGTTCAGCAGAACAAACAAGGAGTCCTATGGCACTTTTAAGACTAACGAATTTATTTTTCGCATGAGCTTTCTTTGTTAGCCTTTAAAAGTGCCACAGGACTCCTTGTTTGTTTTTTTTTAAGTCAAAGAGAGCGTTCTATTTTAGAACAAACATTGAAAGACAATTTATCCCTCCTCCCAGGGCCACCTACATAGGCAGTGTTGCCCTTCCGTTCCTGCAGTAGTTCTGGTCAGGAGAGGAAAACAATACCCTGGTGAACAACTTCACCTCATATCTTGCTGGTTTGCCCATTTTTCTTTTGAATGACAACCTTCTCTGAAACTTGATGACATGCCTCAGGGTAACACCCTCTAAAGTAAAGACAGGATGCACATGCAATTACTAATTTATCTACCACTCAGATTCCCAACCCTCCAGTCCCCCAGTGATCTCCAGAGCTGCACCTGCAATATTAACCAGCCCTCTTCTTCCCCCACTCCACCCAAACTCCCCAGTGCACCACCAACCCAGGATTAGTACTAGACTGGAGTCCTATGAAAAGGAGAAATAAGGTGAAAAATATTTTAACTTCAAATTCATCACAGACTGAGAAGAGATGATAGACATGGTATTCCAAAACTGAGGAAAAAACAAAATTCATCATTGTTGCTAAGGAAACTACCAGTAGTAAAATAATTGCCCATGTGGCTTCTCAATGGTCCTGCATCTGAAGTGCTACAGATTCCATGGACAAAGTGTTATCCTCTGAATGCCTGACAAATCTCCAGGGAAGAAAAAGAGAAGAAATGTCTGGAGTGCTCATGTCTGCATCCCAAGAGATGGCTTTGAACACAGACAGGTAGAGGAAAAGTCTTCTTACAAAAAAGAAAAGGCCAGAGAATTAACAAGGAAAAGCTTGGAAAAAAGAAAGACATGCAGAGAAAGCTTCTGTGATTGATACAGAAGCAGACAGTCCTGCTGAAGAACTTTTTGGCGAAACGTTCCCACTCAATCACCTACTTCAACCCAGTCATGTCCTGCAGCCCTTGGAGACCAATGCATATTGATACTCCTTAGCCCCCAGTCCCAGGCACTTCCCTCCCCACTTTATCCCACAAGACAGTAAGAACAGTCAATAAAAAAATTAACGCTAATAAAAGGATTTTTTAAAATGCAACAATCTCTGGAACTCTCTACTACACTATATCACTGAGGTCAAGAGCACAGCAGGATTCAAAAAGATTTAGACATCTATGGATAATGAGAATTAATTATGCTAGACAGAATAAAATAAATGTTGGTAAGGGATATAAACCAATATTCTTTAGGTAACAAATGAACCTGATTTCTTCACACAAAACACATCCTTTTACCTACAAACAAGCAGCCAACAAGCAAACTCGTAGAACCAACTCAAGCTATTTCCCCTACAAGCTGACCAAAAAAAGCTGTTATTGTTATTATTATTTTAAAATATTTAGGAAATGCTAAGATACTATTGTGTCAGAAGTCATACAAGTACAGACAGACATAACTAATAAAAGCTAGGCATAAACTTTCCCTTGGGCTGGTTATTTCATATTTCTTCACCTCAGGATTTCTTGCATCTTCCAGTAAAACATCGGGTATTGGCCAGAGACAGGGTCCTGGGCTAGATGAACCAATGGTTTGATCTGGAATGGAATTCCTGTGTTCTTATGTATAATTTATTGGTGATTGACATTTCAAGCTTGAACTGATATGTAAAGCAAGAACCTTAACCATAATTTAACAGAATACCCAATTATATCATTTAAGCAAGAATATTAATTACAGCATTGATTATAAATGCACAAAGGAAATACCTGTTAGACATGAAAGAAAATCATTACATTTGCCACCTGGCTATGAAGGTAGTTGTACCTAAGAAAAATTGAAGAAACCAGCACAGCAAGAAATTTTTCTCTATTTGTCCCACAAATGTCCCAGAGTCAAAGAGAAACCAGCAGGCTGAATGAGCATGAATGCTAAAAAATTAGTTTTATTTAATTTACAAAACCATAACAATTGCAATAGTTTCTAATAGTTTTCTTGGATTCAAAAGGACACTGTAAGCTTGAATAGACTAATTTAAAAAAATCCACTTCCTAATTAAGAAAGATAGTTTGTGATTTTTTTTAAAGTAGTTTATTCTTGAAAAAATTAAGGTTTTTTTTCTTCCTCCCACCTTAACGTTAAGGGAGAAAGGGACTGACTATACAGAGGGACAATGAAAATGGCTACACACCAAGTGTTATGAAGTGCATGGACAAAATGTCAAGAAAGAAAAGGTACGTTTTGCTAACTTCTGTCAGTTACATGTTTTGTACTACTGACGTTAAAAGCGGGTATACATTTTTTATACAAAAATTTGGTTTTCAATTTGACTGTGTCCCTTTAAAGATTCTTCAGCTGTGTTTATAACCCAAAATCTCATAGGAAAACTTTCACAAGATTTCTCAGGCCTGGAGTTTTCCAAATATGTTTACTTCATATTGAAAAATTAATTCCCAGATTAATATTTTTCTACAGACTGTACCTTTAAGAATTTATCAGTCTTCTTCAATATTATAAAATACATGATTAGTGATGGCGATAGTGAAAGAATTCATAAGTACGTAGTGTGGCTCATAGGTCGATCTGGTTTTTAAATGTGTCAGCTGAAATTCTGTCAGTATTTTAACTTACTGATGTATAAATTGTGTGGACTATTCATACCCCATATTCAAGTTAGTTACACAGTGTATGTGTCACTGTTAAATCATCTGAGCCAATTTAAACAATTTTGTTGTGCTGGAATAAAGGAAGTTATACACAAAGGTTATGTCAAAGAAACAATAAGATTGAGATCTTAATGAAGGAAAGGTCAGGAAATTCAGAATTAAGGATCCAACAACAACTTTAACTCAGCTCCCCCATATAAATGTATATGATATTTCCGTACAATCAGGCATTGTTTCCCTACCTGAACAGCCTTGAATAGGAAGGGCAACAAGGCAGAAAAAAGAAGGAATATAGAAAATTACTGCCATGATTACACTGGTGTGAGATTTAAATTTGACCTTTGGAGGCTGAATTAATAAAACCGGAGGAGCATGTTCACATTACACTCCCTGCTCTGGCTTCTTGTGTCCCCACTGCTAGCAGTTAGTTCGAATATAGAAATGTTGCCATCCCACAGTAAAAATGGATCGCTGTGTCCTGTCTTCCCATGATGCAATGCACTCCCTTCCCCGCCCTCCTTCTTGCAAAGAAACAGGAAATAGTTTTCACATCATTTCTCTCCGCTTGAAGCATAGAGCCTGCTCATCTCTGCAGTATCATGACAGCGTTTTGAACACATCTTAGCTTGTTCTGCAGTATTTCCAGCAGGGCAGCAGGATTGGCAGTGTAGAAACATGTGAAGTTACTGAGGCCGCCCTGCTGGAAGCCATCAAACAGAATAATGTCCATTTTTGGCAGGCAGTAATGCTCCATTGCAGTTAGTGGACCGCCATTTCTGGGCCCGGCAAACAAGCACAGAGTGGTGGGACTGCACTGCGTTGACAGTGTGGGATGACAAGCAGTGGCTACAAACTTCCGAATGTAAAAGGGCACTTTCCTTGAACTTTGCAAAGAGCTCACTCGGACACCGCAGCATATGGATACTCGCCTGAAAGCGGCTCTAACAGTGGAAAAGGAGGTGGCCATCGCTCTCTGGAAGCTTGCAACCCCAGACTGCTACTGGTCAGTTGCCAATCAATTTAGAGTCAGGAAATCCACCGTGGGGGCTCTAGTGATGCAAGTATGCAGGACCATAAATAGACTCCTGCTGAGATGGGTAGTAACCTTGGGAAATGTCCAGGACATCGTGGACGAGTTTGCGCTATGGGTTTCTCAAACTGCAGTGGGGCAAACAATGGATGCATATCCCCATTTTGGCTCCGAACCACCTTGCCAGTGAGTACATAAACCACAGGGACTATTTTCTATTGTCCTGCAGGCCCTTGTGGATCACAGTGGCCACTTCACGGACATTAATGTGCGGTGGTCCGGGAAGGTTCATGACGCATGCATCCTTAGGAACTCTGGTATCTTCCAAAAGATGCAGGCAGGCACCTTCTTCCCCAACCAGAAAATTAGCACTGGGGATGTGGAAATGCCAATCGTGATCCTAGGAGATCCAGCACACCCCTTGCTCCCCTGGCTAATGAAGCTGTACACCAGACACCAGGACGCCAATAAGGAGCATTTCAACCACAAGCTCAGCAAGTGCAGAATGATGGTAGAGAGTGCATTTGGGCGTTTAAAGGGGTGGTGGTGGAGCCTCCTGACTAGGTTAGATCTCTCCGAGAAAAATATACCTGCAGTTATATCTGCTTGCTGTGTGCTGCATAATATTTGTGAGGCACATGGGGAAAGGTTCCCTCAAGGCTGGGTTGCTGAGGCCTAAAAGGCTGGCCAGAAATTTTGAGCAGCCCAATGCAAGCATTACTGTGCATGCTCAGCGTGGCGCCATCCATCTCAGGGAGGTGTTGAAAGCACAACTTTGCAATGAGCAGCAGTGAAGTTTATTCCTGCTCTCCCTAGGCACTCAATCCCCACCCCACACCCTCCTTACCACCCCCTCCCATTCTGTTACCTACAATTAATTGTAGTGTGTCACCAAAAATTAACAGTTACTGAAAACAATTTATTGTATTGAATATACATTGGTACGTTTGGAGGGGAAGGTTGGTGGTCATGGCTAAGGGATATGCGTTTCTCACAGGAGTTGTCGCAGGGCTCGACCGAAACACAACAGTGGCGAGGCAACCATGTATTGAAGCATGACTCTGTTCCTCCTTGGTCGGTGGTGGGAGGGACTGGCTACCACAACTTCTGGTGAGTTTTCCAGGGGCTGTAGGGGGACCCTCTGCGCCCACTGCTCTTCCTGGAACTCAACCAGGCACCACAGGCTGTCAGACTGCTCTGCATAATCCGCAGCATCTCTTGCTGCGTTTCGCGGTCCTGCTCCCATGCCGCTTTTCTGTCCTCAGACAGAGACAGCCACCAAGCACAGATCTCTGATTCTGCCTCTTTGGAGGAGCACATGATCTTGGCGAACATATCATCAGGAGATTTACACTTCCTCTTCCTTATCTGGATAAGGCACTCTGCGGAAGTTGAGTGTCCCAAGGTCGGTGAATCCACTTTAAGGAGCGAAAAACACAGGTCCCATTGTTAGGTCAGGCAAAGAAATGCAAGAAATCACAGAGTCCTCCTTGAAGTCCCTGATTGCTGCAAACTGTACTTTTTAAAACACATTCCACTGAGCCGAACACAGCCACCGGTAACACAGCTCTGAGTGCCTTCCATGCAATGGTAAGCTTGGAGGAAACAATCATCCCTGCCAGCCCCCCACCCCTACAAACAATGGGAACAGGGGAGGTAGTATGACTGAGAAACAAACACAATGCGCCATATAGAGCCCATTTCAGGAAGGAAGGGAAGGTGAAGTGATGGGATGGGATGGGATTCCTTGTTTGATGACTGTGCATCATCTTCCCTAGGCGACCATGTGTGACATCAGTCTCCTAAGGGTCATGCTGTCCAAGAGGGAACAGCTGCTGCAATCTGCGGGTGGCATGCCTGGCCCATATGCCGCCCTGCCACGCTCATGCCTGCAGCTTTAATACCCGAGTGATGGGGCAAGGTTGCATTCCGTGCTGGGGGAGAGAAATTCGGCCTTCCCAGAAATCTTATTGCAAGGATTCATGAAACCTGCATGTGAGCTTTTTGATCATTTCCCTGGAGAATAACCAATGCATCCGCTTGCACATCGAAACTCTGTTCGACTAGTCCCGCTGGGACAGGGGAGTGATACGTGCTGCAAGTTATATATGTGATGGTGGCTACCTCTCCCCATCTCCCTTCACAGCCGGGCTGCAAAACCCCCATAGTTTCACACCTCTGGAGAGAACCCCGCTCTCCCCTCCAACCTCCCCCCATATGCTCTTGCCATCCCATCCCATCACCCCACGGCTATGCCTTCCTCCCACTTTCTCTGAGCAGATGACCTGGTTCCTCCCCTCAAACTGTCTCCTCCAGCTATTACTGGAATGCAACTTGAAATGAGCAAAGCACAGATCAAGTACTCACCAGAAGTGCCTCTCCCCGCATCGCCGTCAATGATGCCATCCTGCAGCTGGACAGGATGCTCCGGGGTGACAAATAGCTCCTGGCTGTCTGGGAGAGCCGACACTCCACTCTCCCGACCCCCATTTTCCTCTTCTTCCAACTCCTCCTCGTCCACGGAGTCATCATCATTCACCTAGGAGTCCTCACAGGTGTTGATGTTCCATGGCAGCATGCTGGTCGGGTCATGGCCAAGAATCACATCCAGCTCCTCATAGTACCAGCACGTCTTCGGTGTGGACCCCGAACGACTGTTCGCCTCCCTAGTCCGCTGATAGGACTGTCGTAGCTCTTTGATTTTAATATGGCACTGCTGTGTGACCCTGTTGTGGCCCTTCTCGGTGATACCATGAGAAATTTTTTCATAAATGTCCCTGTTTCTTTTGCTGCTTCTGAGGTGAGCGAGCACTGACTCCTCACCCCACAAGCTGATCTAGGAGCTCAGGATGGCTCCAAGCTGGGGCACGTTTGCTGCGCTCAGACACCATGATCTCTCTGGTGAAAAGCTCTCCACACAGCCCAGGCAAGAAATGTAATTCAAATCTCTCCGGGGCTGCAGGTAGGGGAGGAGCTATTGGTCGATGGCGTGGACAGGTAGAGGCAGCCACAGAACACAAATGTGCAAGAACAGGGAATTGTGAGATACATCCCAGAGGCCAATAACTTTGCATTCTGTCTACACTGCCATTAAATCGAATTAATAACATCGAACAAAACGCTATCCCTTTTGCAGAGGTGGTGTTACAACGCTGACGTAATATGACTGAAACTTCATCTTTATGGATGCAGGAGTGTGGACATATACACTAAGCAGCGTTACGTTGACCTTAGCTCTCAGTGTGGACCAGGCCAAAATCGCATTGGATTTGCCTTGTAATATGCTTCCAACACATGTAGCAATTTTGAAGGTAGCCTGCACACAACAGGAACATGTCAAGCACATAGCGCTGTAAGCTTAACACAAGGCCAAAAGTTTTCTCTACTCCTGTAGCACTGTCACAAAAACATATAGCTTACAAGGGGCCGCCAGTAGCATCCCACCTTCAGATAAATGACAGGGAAAACAAAAAACAACCAAAGACGACAAATAGGGAAGAAAACTAGTTAGGTCAAGGTCAAGGCAGAAAGAGAAAAGCAAAAATGGCCACTAAGGGAGATGCAATTCTTTTGAACAATGAACAGAATACGGTTAACATGGTATAATTTTACTAAGATTTCTGTTTGCTAGTTTTCAAAAATGTGAGTTCATGATCACAAATAAACACACAGCTTTTTTAAGGGTACGAATTCTGACTTCTATCACTGCAGCAATTACAACAGAAAGATTACAAACAAAAACCAGGACGTCAACAACCTTGGGCTATAGTCAATGCGTGGTTTGCCTACTGTTTGACAGAATTCTAAAATGATAGCGAGACACTCAATACCATAATCTAAAGCAATGTTATTTTCCTATCCCTGAGGACAAAGAAAAACTCAGTCTCCTGTATCTTAGGAAAGTTAGTGTTTTTACTGATAGATGGGGAAAACTGTGAAACTACACCATCCACAAACAGTTTGATTTCTCAAGAATTAGACATTTCTTCATGTTTGCTTTTTATAGGCACTTTCCAAATAAGATTCTCAGAAGTGAGATCAAACATGACACTTTAGTGAAACACATTTATTCTTTATCCAGAATTTCTATATTGTGGTGGCCACAATTTACTGACCCCCTAACACCCTCCTCCCTTCTGGACATAATCCTCTAGCCCCATCACTCTGCTGCAGGGCAGAAGCGCCAAGCCCCCCCTGCCAGTCTGGTTGGCGGGGGGAAGTGGGGGAGAGGGCATAAGGGGCTCTGCAAGCAGCACTTTAACTGTAAAAGAGCCACATGCAGCCCACAAGACGCAGTTTGACCATCCGGTTCTGTACCAAATGAAAATGTGTCCGTTTATTTGCTGAAAACAAAAAGTTGAGCAAAACTTAGGGATACATTTTCTAATGAACATACTGAGTTTCAGCAACCTGATTCCCACTATTATCAAAGACAGCTATTGGCTAAATGTCTTTGCAATGTTTAGAAAATACACAGTAAAGTAACAAGTTATTTTTTATAGAGCACCTTTTACTAATCTTGACTACACAATTAGTCTGAAAATCATAATCATTCCAAACACTGCATGTTGACAAGTTCCGAAGTGCTAGCTAGCCCTATCAGTCTAGTTCAGCAAAACAAACAAGGAGTCCTGTGGCACTTTTAAATTTGAAATTTGTTAGTCTTTAAAAGGGCCACAGGACTCCTTGTTTGTTTCTTCAAACACTGCTAGATAAAAATTTGGCAGACTGCAGTTTTGCCATTTAAAAGTACATAGTGCTGTAATGTAGTAATGTTACAGTAACACACCATATTTTAGCCCATTCTTGCCCTTCTATTTTACCTTCCATACACCATCTGGACAATAACTCTCAGTGGTTGGGTTCAGATGGCAGGGAGGCACGTTAGCAATTTAAGCAGTAGCAAGTGCAGTTGTTCACGACATCAGTGCTCCAGCAACATTAACAAAGTCACTCATCCTTGAGCTTTTTAGAGGGATAATTGTTGGCAGAGCCATGGGAAGGAACCAGTGACAGACAGAAGATGTGTGAAAAAGTAACAGTCGAGAACAGGAAGCTAAATAAGTCATTTGAAATGATGCGTCTGCCTACTTTACTTTATGCTGAACCCCAGTGTCTGTATCTTGTTAGATGAAAAGCGGTTCAGAGCAAGGATAATCCCTTCTTTCATATTCACATAGTACCTACCACACTGAGGGCACTAAAGGAGACTAATAAATTAGTGGAATTAGGGCAAATTAAATTGTACACCCCTTATCTCTAGAACCTCTCCATTTGATCTAACAGATCATGAATGATAATTTTTGGAGCATGTTGTAAGGGCCATCTCTTTTGGCTGAAGGGAAGGTTGTAGGAGCCTTATTTGATATTGGTCAGTATAAGTGGTATTTTTATCTTTATACAGGCTCAGAAAACTTGGCATTATCTGTTCTTCCACTGTAAAAATCTGTTTATGTTTCCTAAGGCTGGGTCATAACTAGAACAGGGTCTGTTGCATGAGGCATGAAACATCCACTGCAGTGCCAGTAGACATTCATTGAGAGTAAAAGAGATCACTCCTTCCTGGGCCATTAACTGCCTCAGCCAATGGTGACCAAACCCAAAATTCATGACAGAAGCACTGGACATTAGGAAATTCTGACTTCATGAAGGAATTCAGAAATTTTATTAGGCATCACATCTTGATGAATAAATCAAAATATTTAGTTCTAACACTCCTACCTCACAGTGATCCTATATGAAATGTTACAGCTTCTGGAGCATTTCCTATTTCAGAAAGCCAACGGCTGCATTCCCGGAATGATTTCGTAGGATGAGACATTCCAAGTGCAACACACACATGCTGCTTTTTACTATGTGGTTTACTGTACATTAGATGGATTCCAAAACTTTTGTATCCATGTGTTTTATTACAGTCATCATCAGTCGGTGTCAGGCACTCAAAAGAAAAAAATTCAGAGAGTAGTGGCTGTGTAAATTAGTCACATTTCAGCTTCACTTTTTATTTTATAATCTGAATACACTCATCAATAGTTCTCTCTTCAATAAAATAAAAACTATACTACATACACAGGAAAAGATTCAACTAAAGGACACATTAATTGTTTACAAACAGTTGTTGAAATTTTCACTTGTAAGTACTTAAAATCAAACACTTAAATCCACACATATTCAAATGAGCTAACTTTAAACACCCAAGTTTGAAAATTTTGTACTTTGTATATTGCAGGACTACAACAGTCTTTCAATTAGACACCTGATGACTAAGCTCTATCCCAATTACCACTCCTCAGGAGACAGTTAGATAACAAAGAAATTTACTAACAAGTCCCCAATGGCTAATGTCAATATCATATTCTGAGTAAATATGTAAAATGGCACCAGGTGGCCAATAAAGACTTGCTCATTCCAGGAAAAAAACAACATGATATTAACAAGTGTCAGCAAAAGGTCATTTTTCTAAGCTTTAAAATGTTACAGAGATGGACACCAATATATGAACCTAGAGTTAGTGCAGATAGGCCCAAGGAGATGTTAGTTATCTGGGTAGTTTCATCACCAGAACATCCATCCTAATTCCATATTTGCACAGTAGGGAAATCTGGGCACTTCCATTTTCCCTGGCAGTTATCTTCTTTACCAATGCAAGAAGCTATTGGCATCATCATCGTCAACATTTGTATTATAGCAGGGCTCAAGGGCCTCAAATCAGATTGGGCCACAGAATGTTAGATGCTGTAAAAAAGACTGGTCTACAAATAAACTGGGTTCTGAAAGTTTGTGTATATTCTTTCAGGTTTATGGATTACCATTACAAGATTCTGCAGACTAAATTTCCTCTTCAGTCACAGGTGTGCAATATCAACTACAATAGGGTTGGCAGGTATAACTGAGCACAGAATCTAGGCTTTTCTATATGTAGAACTGCAACAGTTTAATTAAAGGTGTGATTTTAAATAGATTTAGTTACAACTCCTCTGTGGATACTCTTCATCAAACCAGGCTTATGTAGGTTTAACTAAAATCAGCTATGAATAAGTTTAAGTTAAACCGAAATATGAGTATCCACACAGAAGTCTGAACCAGCTTAACAAGTATTTGCATAGAGAAGCCGTACAATTCAGTGAGATCCCAGCTATCGCTTCCACAATTGCATTAGCTCTGTAAAACTGAGAAATAAAGAATAGTAAACAAGCAGATGAGAAGATCTTTTGAAGGTATTATTTCACAGTCCCTTTGTAAAACAGACCTGCAGTTCAATAGGAACTGTTTCAGAGAGTTCAGATAACAGCTTTGATGACTCCCTTACCTTACACACTTGGATCTATAAATACAATTTGTGCACAGTGCATAACAAATCCATCCATTAGTCTCATAACAAAATATGGTAGCATCTGGGTTAAAAACAAGGCAAGGGAATGTGAAAATCCCAATTAATTATTATGTCCTGAAACCAAGTCTAATACTAGCTTTAACAAAATTTTGGGCCTAAACTACGCAACAGTGTTCAAAAGAGCTACATATCTTTCCGAATTTTACTCTAAGATGTTATATTGTACCCAAAAGAGTAAGCCAGAGAAAAAGAACTAAATAATGTAAAAGGATTAAGGAGACAGGACATTATACACAGAAGAAAAGAAATGAAAGCACTGTTTGCTGTAGCAAAGTCACTGTTTCCCAAGGCAACAGAACAGAATGGGGCACTGCATCAGGAAATGCCAACCGAGTCTGACAAGCGGCCAGCAACTGACTGGATACTCATACATACCAGCAGCCAGTTTGCCCAACAGTTTAATACTAACAAAAATTCTAGTTCTGTGCTTGGTAAAAGTATGTTTTAAAATAATGTCATTTAATTAATTCACTCAGCAAACCAAAGTCACAAGGCAGCACTCATCAAAAGTGTACCAACCATTGTAATTTTTTACTGAAGCAGAAGTTAGAGTTATCCACTTTGCAGTTATTACACCTAAACAAATAATGATTCATGAAAATCATGAAAAAAGTACAAAATCTAGAATTAACAAAGTTTCTACACAATGTCAAATCATTTCTGAGAAATCTGCAGTTTTGAAGTGACAGACAAAACCATACAAAATCTGTATAAGATGTTCACACATTGATTTTCCTTCCAAAATGGTTTTGGAAATAATGAAACAACCACCCTATACAACTTATGCCACAAAACTTTGTGTCTTACATTAAAAAATGTTTAATATGACAAAGCACATTACTAAAATGAATTTTTTTTCACACAGCATTGAAAACATATAGCAGCAGCAGAACAGGAGGATGCAGCACAGCTACCGGTATCATCAACATCTAAAGAACACCATAGCAAAAGTTTCTACTGCTTTTATCCATCCATGAAAGGGCAGGAAAAAACTGCACCAGAATGATTGAATCCATTTCTTTACAACTTTCTACATAAATCCAGAAAAAAATGGGGATGAGAAGGATGTCCTGAGAGGAGACTCATGGAAATACAGTGGTAAAGAGAAGTGGTGGAGGAAGATGAGATGAAGAACATGGCAAAAAAGTAATCTAATAAAGACAAGGAGAGCCTGATGAGATTTTATGGTGAAGCATGGGGGTTCTGAGTTATATGAGTGGGATATGAAGAGCTGGATGGGGGATGCCAAAAAGGATGCAGGACACATATTCTAGTGGGTTTCAAAGGTCAAAAGGGGCTATTGGAAAAGTAAGCATCCCAGTGGGTCCTACAGAAAGGTATGAAGAAGTATGGAGAGCTGGTATCCAAGTGGGTGGATTATGGCTGGTGCTGGTAGGGGACATCTATCCTTGGGTGTCCTAGAGGGAATGTGGGGGGACCAGGAAGTGGGGAAGTGTCCTATCTATCTACACCAGTTTCAGAGGGATCCATCTTGGAAGGACGAAGGTCTGGCCGGCGTGCCATGTCCCAGCAGGACAGGGACAAATGCAGAGATCCTGCCCTGGTGGGTTATGTGGGTACAAAGGAGGATATGGAAGAGATTCCAGGAGGAAGTCTCTCTCTTAGCAATATAATGAGGGAAGTGCCCCAGCAGGGATCTGTTCTGGTGGGAAAGGGGGACCATAAGCTAAGAGGGGCTCTTCTCCTACAGAATATGCTGGGGATGCCCAGGCAGGGAAAAGTGTGCCCCAGCAGGATATAGGAGAGCCCCAGAGTGGCTGTTCTGGAGGAATATGCAGGATTCCTCTGGAGATCTGTCCTGGCAGGATATTGGGGGGTCCTACGGAGGCTGTCCCAGGAAGACAGAGGATCTGTCCCAATGAGATATGGAAGAACCCACCCCAACAGAATATGGGGGGGTTCTAGGTACCATGGGGGGCTATCCTGAAAGGATATGGGAGGGACCAGGCAGGCCGTCCTGGAAGAATATAGGGTACGTGGGGGGCTGTCTGGAAAGATATGGGGTTGTTTGGGGACCTAGGGTGTATCCCAATAGGATATGTGGAGGCCCAGTGATGCTGTCTAGAGGGACGGGGGCCTGGGGGCCCATCTATAGGGATCTGGGGTTCAGGCAACACTCCAGCAGGATATGGGGTGCTACAGAGGGACTGTCCTGGGGCGATATTGGAGACCCCGTGAAAGGACTGTGCTGCAGCAGCAGGGGGTGCCAGGGCAGGATTTCGGGGGGCCGTTCAGGCAGGATGCGCTCAGCCCAGTGCGGGGGGCAGGCTGTCCTGAAGGACTATGGGGGGCCGGTGGGAGGGGCGGGCTGCCCCGGAGAGATATCAGGAGTCCCGGCGGAGGCTGCCCTGCCCCGGCCCGGCCGGACGCGGGGGTCCGGAGGTCCCGCCCGGGCGGGGTGGGGGGCGGGGCTGCGCACTCACTTTTTGTGCTGCGGCGGCTGCTTGTCCCTCCTGCCGGCCGCCGCGGGCTGCTTGGGCCGCCGCCTCCGGGCCTGCAGAGCCAGCACTGGGGAGAGACGGGCACGGGTCAGTGGGCGCGCGCGGCACCTGCCTCCCCAGCCCCCCTCCCGCGGCCGGCCGGGCCGGTACCTTTCCGGGAGCTCATCGCGCTGCCCCGCCAGCCGGGTCCGAGCGCCGGCACCGACCGAGCCGCAGCCGCAGCAGCCCCGGCTCCCCTCCAGCGAGCGCGCAGGCGCAGCCCCCCTGCGGGGCCGGCGGAGGGACATGGAGGGGGCGGGGCGGTGAGAGGGCGGGCAGGTGCCGGCCAGGCCGCGGAGGGAGCTCGCGCGTCTCCCAAGAGCGATGCTCAGTGGAGAGCCGGACCCCGGTGCTAGGCGCTGTACATGGTTAGCGCTAAGAGGCAGCTTTACAGACAGGGCAGCTCACAGCCCCGCTGCCTGGTGCGCTGGCCACTGCACCCCAGCAACCCCTCGCTCATTAATAGAATAAGTGGTTGTAAGCTCTCGTGTTCACCTTGTCCAAATTCCTACAAATCTCCCCCCTCCCACTTTTTTCTTTAGACCTTCCTACACCACCATGGCTTGCCACAGGCAGAACCGGCCCAAATATATAGGTGCACTAGGCAGTCACCTAGGGCAGCAGGCTTTAAAGGGCACCAAATTAGATGGAAGAGAATTTTTTACATATGTTAGCTCTTCTAAATGTAGGCAGGAGTTAAAGTAAGGGGGAAAACACCGGAACGCTGTTCCAGGGCCCACAAATTTGAGGGGCCAGAGTTCTGGGGCCCCTAAAAATAGAAAAATCCAGCAGAACACATGTTCTGCCCTGCCCTGGCTGCTGGCAGGTCCTACGCCCCCACCGTTGTTAATCACAATACGTATTGTGTTATGCAGTGTTCGCTAGTTTGTGACAATAATTGCTGTAGACATGAACGCCATATAAAATTATAAATATTTGTATGAACGATAACTGATGCATGTGGTACTGAGAAGTAATTGCAAATACCTACCTGAGCTGGGGTCTGTACATGCATGAAGGGGGCCCAGACAATACGGGAAGGGGGCCCAGAGATTAGGAGGGTTCCGGGGCCCATCAAATTATACTTTAACCACTGCATGTAGGGGCGGGGCACCAAAATCATAGTTCGCCTAGGGTGCCAAAAACCCTTGGGCTGGGCCTGCCCAGGACTCAGCTTTTGGCACAGAGCACTGGGATCAGGGAAGTGCCATTTGCTAGTATGATGAAATTTCATTCAAATTCAACATAGTTAGAAACCGTTGAAAAGTGCCTGTGTGTAGTTTGCATAGTATTGCTTGGTGTAGCCCCATGCCCCAAATCCTGAACAACATAAAAGCTGTCAGTCACCATTACACACACACAGCTCAAAGGCTGTATGAGTTACATGTACTTTGCACTAGGAACTCCTCAGAGCAGAGTGTCCCCCTGGTTGCTGCCAGTTTAGTTGTGATGGTAGGATAGGGAAAAACACTGCCTATTTCCTTCTCGGGATATCACATGATGCAAGAACTAGACAAGAAGCCTGAAAGAAGAGACTGTGGTGCATAATGGAAATTGTAATCTGATCAAAGAAGGCAGCCTATAGACAAGGCCGTCCCTAGGGGTGAGCGGGGCCCAGGGTGAATCAGCGTGTATGGGGCTCCCTCCTCCATCTTTATTTATATAGATGAAATTGAACTTCAAATAGCAACCTGTTTTATAGCCTACTGTATATAATATGCCCCTTATCCATACCACAAGACAATGCAACTAACAGTGAAACTGTAGCTTATATTACTGTAAATAAAAGTATTTTAAAGTATAAAATATGTGCAACTTTCCAATCAAGTGTCACTCCTTACATTCTGAAATCCACCTTCCTGGCCTTTCTTGCAGCAAACTCTTCAATCAAATTGTTGTAGTCCATGCTTGCAGCTATCTCCTTCTCGATGGACATAATGGCCAGTCCACATAGTCTGTCTTGCAACATGGTCGTCCTTAGGTAGTTTTTTATGATTTTGAACTTTGAAAAATGTCTCTCTCCTGAAGCAACTGTGACAGGGATTGTCAGCACGATCCTGTATACAATTGCTGTGTTTGGAAAGGAACTGTCAAGAGATTTTAAAAATTGGAGGACTTGAAGTGCAGTTGTTGTTTCTTGGGGTATGAATTCTCGCAGCACCCTGAGCTCAAAGAAAAGGTCAACATTGTTTATGTCATGAGACTCCCCATTGGACAGCACCCTGCTTAAATTCATGCACTGTTTTCTCATGTCATCCTCATTCATCTCTCAGAGTTTTATAACATCGAAAAGAAAACCAAAATAATTGGCAAACACTTGCATTTGTTCAAATCGTGTTGTCAGTGACATAAGAGCTTGATCCATGATGACAAAAAAGTATTCTGTTTCAAAAATTTGTTTGGGCGAACAGTCAGTCTGATCTTTCTTTTGTTTCCCTCGTCGTTGTCTGAATTTGGGCTCGACTTCCATTTTGTCTGCTATTTCAGTTGCTGTGGTTTTTGCAGATGCAAATCCAGTCTCCCTATATTTGCGCACAAAGTCAATGAGTCCTTTAATGTGGCTGAGGACCACATCAAGCTGCATTTCACTGAATTGAAGTATCTTGCTCACAGTGTTAAAGGCAAACAAAATGTCATACCACACAACCATTACTAACAGAAATTCAAAATTTTCTATTTTGTAATTGACCAAGGACTCTGCCTCACTTTTAACTTTAGAGTCATCACAATTTTCAGCAACTTCAAGCAAGGCATTCTGTATCCCACTTGTTTGGTAATGGATTGCTTTAACACTCTCAATCCGACATTCCCACCTAGTATCTGACAGTGGTTTTGGAGTGAGAGAGGGAGCATTCGCTTTAAGTATCTGCCATCTTTTAGTGGAAGCTGCAAATAAAGTGTAGATTCGTTGAACAACCCCCAAAAATGTCATAGCCTTTGGGCAACATTTAGCCATATCACCCAGTGTCAGATTCAAGTTGTGGCCACCACATGCAGTGAAAAAGGCTCCAGGATTGATCTGCAAAATGCGCGCCTGTAAGCCCTGATGCTGGCCCTTCATGTTAGACCCATTGTCATACCCCTGCCCCTTACAATCAACAACGTGGAGGCCAAGTCTCTCCAGTGCAGCAAGGAGAACTTCTGATAACCCTTGTCCAGTTTGATCGTCAATTGGAATAAAGTCAATAAAATGCTCCCTAATCTTTACTTCGTCAGATGTCACATCAATGTAATGTAGCACAAGGGACATTTGCTCTTGATGACTTCGATCAGGTGTACAATCAAGAATTTCTGCAAAATATTTTGCAGTCTTAACTCTGTCAATAATTGCTTTCTCACATTGGATGCCATCGTTGAAATCAGCTCGTTCTGAATACGAGGTCCGAGATAGTGGTCATGTATCTCTTTACTTTTGATGCATTGGACATGTTCTTGTATAACAGGATCAAATTTAGCTAACGTCTCAATTTAAAAAGTTAGCATTGTCAGGTTCATACAGCCTTGCATTTGTTCCACGAAAAGCAGAGTTATGCGCCGCAAGGTACTGCACAGTTGCTATAATGCGAGTCAAAACAAATCGCTAATGTTTTTTCTCCTTGTTTATTTCTCTCAAAGTACATTCATCTATCGTCGTCATCGAAGAGAACCTTTTTCTAACATCTATCCATGTAGCTAAGTTTCTAACATGTTCATTAGATGATTCATGAGACTGCAACCTTTCACTTAGATGCTTCCAGTCACTACTCCCCTCATTTACTAATTTGCTAGCAGACGTTTTTGAACCAAACAATTTACAACAGAAGCAAAAAACTGCGTCAGATTTCTTGGAGTACAGAAGCCAATTTCTTTCGACACTTTCTCCATTTGGCAATCTCCTTGTATATAACGCCTCTGAAAATTTTCGGTTTTCATTATTCTTTGGAAAAACAAAATCATTACCACATATTTTCAGAGGCCCTCTTTCCACAATTAAGTCTCTGGTGTTACTATCAAGTAAATCTGGCCAGTTGGCTGGGTCATATATGTCATGTTCAACAGTCAGATCACTGCAGTTCAACTCCTCTTGTTGTTGCGCTTTCTGCGTGCAGATAATAATAATGTTAGCATCCTCACTGTTGTCACAATTGTTTGCATTGCTGGAGTCCTCCTGCATTATGTGTTCCTCACTCGTTGACTCATTTCGAACAATGAACTTCTCTAATGAACCTTTCAAAGTCACATTCATCTCCTCTATCCTCTTTTTTTTCTTTCTTTTCTCTGCTCCTGAACTGTACTTTCTAAATTTATCCCTATCTCTGCTTGCGCTCGCCATTTTTGTTTGAGGGCCTGACCCCTTTCCTGCTTTGCACCCTCGCCCAGTCCTGATTCGAGCCTCACACGCTGCCTCGCCACTCAATCTTGTGCCGGAGTCAGATTTCCTGTTTTGTCAGTTAAATTCCATTCATCTGAACTGCAAAAGAACAAACAGGAATCTTTTGCACTTTGTAATGCACAGTTATTGAAGAAACTGCTAATACTAGCTAATAATAATTGCTAACCATATGGTATACAAAGCCAACAAATTTCCTAATTCCTAATCATGTTGCACCCATGAATGGTCAGCTGCTTTGGTTACTATATCTGCAACCATCATAGTCAGTTTCCCTCTTCCTACTCCTATGCTGGTGTGACAGGCAAGTTTGATTCAATCACTTCTCTTATTTTGTGCAATTTACATTACCACAATCATCACATCACCCTGCCCCAAGCAGGCAGGCAGGCAGATACACACTTCAGGCTTTCCCCTTCCCATTTATTTCATGTTGATAGTAATCAGTAATCATTGTGGTTTTTCTATTTGGCTCAGAGAGGGAAAGAGTTGCAAACTCCTATTTACAAAACCAGGTAAGAAGTTTCATCCCCTATCCCGGCCCCACAGCTCTGCTTGTGTCCTCAGTCTTGACCTGCATCCCCTGCTATGCCAGCCCTGGATTCCCTGCATCTATAGCTCTGCCCATGCCTCTCAATCCTAACCTTCAATATCTCTGAGTTTCTAAGTTCCAACTTTAGGCCTCCTTTGTGCAGATGTGGCCGTGGCAAACATGAGCAGCTCTCGCTCAGCACCCTGCTTTTCCCACTTTCAACCCTAATTTTCCACTGGCTCCAGACCAATACATTCCTGGATAGAGTATAAAGGCAGCCACATGCACCTCCCATCTCCTTATTTGCTAGACCCCCAAAACCCATCCCTCTACCATTTAACCATAAAAGCAGCAGACAAATGCTAACCCTCCCTAGAGCTAAGCTGAGCCCCAGCACACTTGTTTCTCCACGAGTGACCTTACTGAGGATCTGAACCCAGGTTTCCTGAGACTGTCAGTGGCTTCCATTTGCCCCTCCTTCCCCCACACACCCCCATAAACCAGCATGGATGATTTATAATGGGCACAACATTTTGGAGAAAACTTTGGGCGCTCAGCAATTATTTTTAAAAATTACACCTTTAATGTATCACCATAACTTTTCTGCAGTCCCCTAGGGAACTAAAAGGTGTTTTGTGGGCAGGAGTGGGAGGGAGATGCACAGCCAGGATCTCAACAAGGGTAAGCATTTAATAGCCTTGTTTTGTGGCTGAGGAAACTGAGGCACAGAATGTTGTTTCACTCAACGCTGCTCAGAGACAGTGAAGAAAGCCAGCTGCTCTTCACCCCATAGGCCCCAACACCCGCCCTGGGGTTCTGAATCAGAGGCCACCACAATCTCCAGGACTGGGCCCTGGGAATCACAGTCATGGCTTCCCTAAGCCAGTGGTTTTCAAACTTTTTTTCTTGGGACCCAGTTGAGAAAAATCACTTATGCCTACGACACAAGTGATATGTTTGTTTGAGCAATTCATTGCAGTGGCAGCAGGGGTGCTGCACACAAGTATCTGAAGGTCTGTGACCCAGTATTAGGTTTGAAAAACACTGCCCTAAGCCACCCTCCCCTCCCCCCACCCCCATCCTCTGGAACCCGGATAGCTCAGTCTGAAATGGCCTCTCACAGAGGGGATGGGGGCTCAGAGGGAGGGTCAGTGCTGAAAGGCAAGTGTGAAGAGGACTGCGGCAAGGCAGCGGGCAAGTAAGGCATGGGAGAGAAGCAAGTGAATCAAATCGAGAAAGGGGGTGGGGTTTGAGGCAGGTGAGTGCAGGGCAGCAAACGAAACGTGCTACAATTGCAAACCGGGGTCTCCTACCACCCACAGCATGAAAATGCCACCTAGCTCCAACATGCTGCCCCCCATATGCCCTCCAGCCAGCCCTAGTTCAGGCCTCACATGATGCTGCCCAGCCACCCTTCCCTGTCCCCAGCCAAGATCTGGGCTCATATGCTGTCCCCCACCCTGACCCCCTGACCACACCCCAGTGATTAGAGTATGAATTGAGGGCATCAGAAGCCTCCTAATCTCTGGGCCCCCTTCCAATATGGTCCAGGCCCCTTTCATGCATGTGCAGACCCCAACCCAGATAGGCATTTGCAACCACTCTCAGTGCCATATGCATTGGTTATCCCACAGCCTCTGTCCCCCTCCAGCCCCACAGCCTTGCTGCTGCCTCCCCATCAGGTTCCACAGCCTCGCCAAGCCCCCCACTCCAGAATGGCCACCCCACAGCAACGGGGCATCTGAGAGCTCCCTCCATCCCCCATCATCACTGACCCCAGCGGCCTTCCCAAACCCCGCACCTCCCCAAACTCCTGCCCCACATCCCTAGGCCCCTACCTACTAGTGGTGGTGTTGGTGCTGGGTACCTTACCTGGGGCACAACCCTGAAGTCTGGCAGAGTGATGCGGCCCCTGCCGGGGGCCTGGGAATTTGGGGCCCACCTGCCAGGGGGCCGGGAAATTCATGGCCCAGCCAGCTGCCACTGCTGGCCTGATGCAGCCCCTGCCAGGGGGCCGGGAATTCGGGGCCCAGCCAGCTGCTGCTGCCGGCGATTCAGGGCCCAGCTGGCCAGTGCCGCCAGTGCGATCTGACCCCTGCCAGGGGGGCAGGAATTCAGGGCCTGGCCGGCCGCCTCTGCTGGCCCGATGCGGCCCCTGCCGCCAGTGAACCGGGGCCAGCCACACCGCTGGTGCAATGCGGCCCCGCCATCCCGCTGGAGATTCGGGGCCCGGCTGGCTGCCAGCCCAATGCGGCCCCGCCAAGAATTCGGGGCCCGATGCAGCTCCCGCCGGAGAGCCAGGGATTCAGGGCCCAGCCAGCTGCCGCTGCCAGCCCAATGCAGCCCCGCCAGAGAGCCGGGGATTTGGGACTCTATGCAGCCCCCGCCGGAGAGAGAGTCAGCCAGGGATTCGGGGCCCAGCCGGCCACCACCACCAGCCAGATGAGGCTCCTGCCGAAGGACTAGGGATTCGGGGCCCGGCTGGCACCAGCTTGCTCCCTGAGCCTCCCAGCTGTTCCCTACCACCTGGCCCAAGCCCACGACCCAATCCACTTACCTGGTAGCCAGAGCTGCAGCGGGATATAAGCAGAGTGGACTCTGAGTCCTTCGGACCAGGCCTCTCCCACGTGCCACATGTGCTCAGGGCAGGACTCCAGATTTGCAAAAAAGTCCCCGCCTAGCTCCCAGGCACCCTGTGGGATTGCGGCGGCCGGATTGGTCCTCCGGTCATTTGAATAAGCCTGTCCGGCCCACCTTTTCCCATGCTTCCTGCTGCATCTCCAGACCATATGCCCCACTACCCCATTCTCTCCCTTCGCACGGGGCCCAATCCTGCCTTGCTCTCTGGGCCTCAACCCTTCCTCGCATGCGGTCGCCGCCAGTAAGTGTGTGTGCGTGCAGGTGCAGCTGGCTGTGCAGGGTCCCCTGAACCGCAGGGTCCAGGGCAGCAGCCCCGCTCGCCCCCCCAAGGACAGCCCTGCCTATAGAAGAGAATGGGAACATGAGGTATCCCATGAGGCATTGTGGTAGTGTTTCTGAATTTAAATATTTTGATTTTCTATTTTTTGCCAATAAGTTAACATACTCCATAAGAAGGGAAAATATTATTTACCAACCAACTCTTCTATTCTTGCATGGGTCACCGATTGTTTCAAAGTGTTACATAACATACTCTAGTGGCTGGTTCACATAAGAAAACCTCCGTCCTCTACCAGTTAATAGTTAATAGTGTAGTTAATCTGACAGATCAAGTGGTGGAACTCTGTACTGTACTGCTGAGTGCTGAAAGTTCAGTATTCAGGTGTTGCTGACATGTGATGGGGGACAGCTCTGCATCACCTAATGCTGATGCTGATCAAGATCTGCCACTAGCAAACAATACACAAGCTCATCAGTGATGAAGCACCTGATAGAATGTGCATCACTGAGACCTGGCTAGACAATGCAAGCACTGTGCCAGCCCATCTCATCCCTTCCCCAGGATATTCAGTACACTATAGAGTCTAGAGGGAAATCTTCAGAAGAATCCACTTTAAAGATTTACAGAACTATAAAAGAGAGGAGCATAGAACTCCAATTTATCTTGTAACAGAGAAGACAAAGAAACCAAGCACTTTGTGGGAGATCCTGACCAGTGGGGTGCTCAGCCCTTTTGCTAGAAGGTAAATTGGTAAGGACAACTACCTTGAAAAAAGGCTGTACCTAGTTTTGTTAAGTCTTAGTCGCTAGAAAACATTTGTCACTTTTATTTGCTTATAACAATTTCTAATTCTACCCTTTATATTCACTTAGCATCCTATCTTCTTTTATAACTTGTTGTATTTTTAATCTAAACAAACCCAGTGTTGTGTTTGATATAAAGTGATTACTAACGCAAGTTAATGTGGCAAGCTGATGGGTACTGTGTCTTTAAAGGAAGAAACAAACCTTAATATCTTTCTGCATGTTCCAGGAGAAGACTAAAGGTTGCATTCTACATGATTTTGAGAAAATTTGGGGCTGGGGATTACTGGGGTCATTTTGCTAGGTATAACTAAGGTTGGTAGAGTCCAAAAAGCAGGCTATTGGAATCAGAACTCCTGAGTCAGGGCTGCTTAACACAGAGACACTTAGTGCTTTCTTGTACAATGGCTGGAAGCATCCAGACAAGAGAGCTACAGCAGAAGAGCAATGGGGCACTCAGTGTTACAAGGCAGGAAGTGACACAACCCCTTATTGGTCTGGATTGCATTGCAGAATGTGACAAGCTGTCTCAGGGCAACACCTCCTGGGATACCTTACTGTTACAGGTCACGTCATGGCAGGTGTGCCTGCCTCAGTTTAGTTCCTTCAGACACCCCAGAAATATCATGTTAAATGAAGCAAGAGTCCCTATGCCTGAGTCCATATACAGTTTGTGTAGCATTGATCAACGATCTTCTAGCAATGGAGAAAGTCAGATGTTTGTGCTGATCAGCTTCCTTAAATAATATTGATGACGAGGTGTTACTGACATATTTGCCAATGCCAGCGGAGTTGTCAACTAGTGAATTTACTATAAGTCTCATGATATTTGGTATTTTCCTTACAGCCCACCTTCTGTATTCATATGAGTATCTGAAAATACCAGCTTTAACTTTTAAAAGTACTTTTTTAACTCTCAAGGTTGCAAAGAAAAGTTTAAAAATGGTAACTCTAAAGGCTCCAAGGCAAGAAGGTAAACAAAATGGACCACAAGTGTATTTTTTCTGGGGAACCTGATTCATTATTTTGTAATACTTGGAGTTGGCAATACTGTAAATAAAGGTCAGAAAGACTCCATGCGAGGGTTGGTAAATTGTATGAGCTTTAGGGTAGAAATGATTAGGGGGCCCAAATCATCCTTTCAGCCACTCATGTGTCATTCCCATTTACATCAATGGGAGTTCACAATGTGAAAGTGATGGGACAATTGAGTCTTAGTGTAATGGTTCTTGGAGTACCCAAGACTGTGGGTCACCTTGTTACCCACCTGCCTTCAGCCTGAGGGAATCCTACTTGTGATCATCTGGGTGTTAGTTCCCTGACAGCACCAGCCTGTTAGCTGCTCAGGCACTTTCCTCTGAGCTATGCCAGGCTTTAATTTTGCCTTGCAGGAGTATCTCAGGCCCTGAGTCCCTTTGAACCATTCCCTTGTACCTTCTCCTCTGAACATGCCAGAAATACCAGGTCAGCTGTCCTCAAGGCAACAGTGTATACCCCAACTTGTATAATTCAGCTCAGGATAAGCTCTTTGCTTAATACCACAGCACTGAGAAATATTTACAGTGAGAACAACAATAAGTTTATTATAAAAAAAATTCAAGAGATAGTGAATAAGGTGAATGGAAACAAAAGAAAACAGTTGCATTTGCTCCAATCCCCTAGACCACAGGTGTCAAACTTAAGGCCCGCGGGCCGGATCCGGCCCGCCACGGGCTCTTATCTGGCCCGCAGAGCCCTGCACAGCTCTCCCACGCCAAAAGTGTCAGGCACCGCTAAAGTGCCTGCAATTTTACTTTTTGTCAGCAGAGGGCGCTCCTCCACTATAGAAATACATTGGACGTGCGCCTTCTGGTGGCGAAAAGTAAAAACTGCCTTTACCCGCAGCTTGCAGATTCCGGGGGCTGTGAGCAGTGGGTTTTTTCAGCGGGGTGGGGCGTGGGGGGTTCCCTAGCTGGGCACCTTACTTTGAGGCTGGGTACCTAGCAGGGCAAAAATTTTGTTGATACCTGATCAGGGCCTTTTAAAATCTGCCACCCTGCACACCCAGGCAGTGGCCCAGGGCGGGGAATGGCCTGGCCAGAGAACTGACTCCAGGGGTTGGATTGAGCCCCTCTGAGCCAGGTAAGTGGGAGAGAGGGGGCTGGGGAGCCGGCTCCACGGGGCGAGGGGGCTGGGGAAGGGGTTAGGGAACTGGCACAGGGAAGGGAACGGGCAGTGCAGCAAAGGGGAAGAGGTTGGGGAGCCCGTGCAGCAAAGGGGAGCCCGCAGGGCAAGGGAAAGGGAAGGTGTCAGAGAACCTGCGGGTTTGGAGAAGAGAAAGAGGAGCCCACGCTGCCCCAAGCGCAGCAGGGGAAGAGGGCAGGGACCCCAGGTGGTACTGTGCTGGTAAGGGGTCAGGAAGTCTACCTGGACATACCTCGGCCCCCGGATGGTCCTGACTTCCAGTGTGGCCCCCGACACTGAATGAGTTTGACACCCCTGCCCTAGACAGAGACAAACACCTTCAGGATCTCTATCAGGCAATCCTAAAACTACAATACACACCTAGGGAAGTGAAGAAACAAATTAACAGAGCCAGACAAGTATCCGGAAGTCATCTACCACAAGACAGGCCCAACAAGGAAAACAACAGAACCCCACTGGCCATCTCCTACAGCCCCCAGCTAAGACCTCTTCAACACATTATCAAGGGTCTACAACCTATCCTGGAAGACAATCCCTCACTCTCACAGATGTTGGGTGGCAGATCAGTCTTTGCTTATAGACAGGCCCCCAACCTGAAGCAAATACTCACCAGCAACTATACACCATACAATAGAAACACTAACCCAGGAACCTATCCCTTCAACAATGCCATTGCTGACTCTGCCCACATATCTACTCAAGTGACGCCATCTTAGATCCTAACCACATCAGCCACACCATCAGGAGGTCATTGACTTGCACATCTACTAACATGATATATGCCATCATGTGCCAGCAGTGCTCTTCTGCCATGTACATAGGCCAAACTGTACTGTCTCTTTACAAAAGAATAAATGGACACAGATCAAACATCAAGAATGGTAACATTAAAAAAAAACAATAGGAGAGCACTTCAGCAAAAAAGCCTCCAAAAACAGACTTCAACACAAAACTGCGGAGCTGGAACTCATATGCAAACTTCACACTATCAGACTAGGTCTGAATAGAGCCTGGGAATGGCAAGTTCACTATAAAAAATAAAGTTCCCTCTTTTGGCAATTCACACCTTCTCATCAACTGTTTTGAATTGACCTCATTAGCACTTGCACTCCACATAAATTGTAACTCACCTTTGCATGTGTGCATATATACCTAGCAAACTGAAGTTTCCACTTCATGCATCTGATGAAGTGGGTTCTAGCCCATGAAAATTTAAGCCTCCCCCCAAAAATTTTGTTAGTCTCTAAGGCAGTGGTTTTCAAACCACGGATTGGGACCAAGTGCTGAGTTGCAGACCTTCAGGTACTGAGTCGCAGCGTTCCCTGCTGCCACTGACAAAAGACTGGAATGCATTGCTCAAAGAAGTAATTGTTGGGTCACGGGCATAAATTATTTTTTTTTCAACTGGGTCCCAAGGAAAAAAGTTTGAAAACCACTGCTCTAAAAAAACCAAACAAGGGCTATGTCTACACTTACTAAAGTTAGTTCGAGCTAACTAATTCGAACTAATTTTAGTTAGTTCAAATTAACTTAATTCGAACTAGCAAATTTTAGTTCAAACTAAGCAAGTGCCATGCATGGCATTTGCTTAGTTTGAATTAGACAATTGTATTAAGGTCAATGGGCCGGTCAGTTCGAACTAAGCACTTAGTTCGAACTAACATGGCCACATTGGGTTAATTCGAACTAACTAGTTCAAATTAACCATTAGTTTGAAAAGTATAAGCAAATTTATTAGTTCGAATTAAGGAAGCCCTTAATTCGAACTAATGAAAGCCTAGTGTAGACAAGGCTTAAGTTAATTCGAATTAAGCTTCCTTAATTCGAACTAACTTGCCAGTGTAGACATAGTCAGGGAGTCCTGTGGCACTTGTAAAGACTAACAAATTTGCCACAGGACTTCTTGTTTCTTTGGCTGACCTCGACTAACGTGGCTACCTCTTTGGAACACTGCTCTAAGGTGCCACAGGACTCCTCACTGGAAACAAATGGGTTACAGATAAAACAAAATCATAACACACTAAGCTTAATAGAAATGTAGTCTGTCTAAGGTTTATCTCAACATAAAAGTCCTCTGCCATGGTTCAACCAGTGCTGGTTGAAATCCTGTTTTCATTAGTATAAACACATTCCCCATTTACTTTCTAGGTGCAGAATAACAGAGTATCTTCTATGTTCCCCAAATATAATCCAGCAAACCCTTGAAGTGTATCTCAAAATAAGCTTCTCTTCCCCCATTGTGTGCGTTCTTCTATGTTGACTTCATATCTTTCAGTTGACTACCTATGTAAATATACCACCACTGTGTTTAATTTACATGCTAGCAGAGAGACTGGAGAACAAATAGATTTTATTGAGAGAAAACCTGTTTCTCTACCTCTGCTCTGATACAGACTCTAAGAGCATATTTTCAGTATGCATGCAAAACTATTTACATACATTTCACAACTATATTAACAACCAGTGTGTGACCCTGGTTGTCATTTAAGGCCTCACATAACATTATCTGGTGAACCAAAATGTATGTTCAAGAATCAGTATATATTTGTAACCTCCTTTCCATTTGGTACAAAAAGGTTCATGAGTCACATGTAGATGTTTAACTACCATAAGACTTATTCACATTAATAGGGCTGTAAAGTGATTGCCAAATTCGGAGTGAAGAAGGAATGTTCCTCAAGTGCATAATGTCAAGCAACATAGGCGAGGTGAGGACACTTTCTTGTGGTTCACAGAAAAGGAATAATTTGTTAGGACAGGGTAGGTGTGTATTACACAATCAATTTCTTTGTGTTCCAAAGGGTAAACATTTTTGAACTAGGTGCCAGAGGGGTTAGTCTGTATATAGCAAAAACAATTAAAACCCTGTGGCACCTTAAAGACTAACAAATTTCTTCGAGCATAAGCTTTCATGGGCTGCAACCCACTTTGCCAGATGCATGAAGTGGAAACTATAGTTAAGAGGTATATATACACCCTCCCTAAGGGAGGAGGGCCCAGGGCCAATCGGCCTCAGCTCTATAGTTTCATGCTGAAGTCTGTTTTTGAAGTTCTTTTGTTGAAGTATGGCAACTTTCAAGTCCGCTACAGAGTGTCCAGGGAGATAGAAGTGCTCTCCTACTGCGTTTATGGATTTTTACCTTTTTTAATATCTGATTTGTGTCCATTTATTCTTTTGCATAGGGACAGTCTAGTTTGGCCAATATACATGGCAGAGGGGCATTGCTGGCACTAGATGGCATATATCACATTTGTAGATATGCAGATGAATGAGCTCTTGATGGTGTGGCTGATGTGGTTAGGTGTAGTAATGGTGTGACTGGAGTCGATGTGCAGGCAGAGTTGGCAATGGGGACAGATTCCTGGATTAGTGTTCTTGTTGTATGGTGTCTGGTTGCTGGTGAGTATTTGCTTCAGGGTAGGGAGCTGTCTGTAAGCAAGAATTGGCCTGCCTCCCAAGGCTTGAGAGAGTGATGGATCATCTTCTAGGATAGGTTGTAGATCCTTAATGATGCATTGGAGAGATTTTTCCTGGGGGCTATAGATGATGGCCAGTGGTGCTCTGTCATTTTCATTGTTGGGTCTGTACTGTACTGGGTAACTTCTGGGTATCTGTCTGGCTCTGCGAACTGTTTCTTCACTTCCCCATGTGGGTACTGTAGTTTTAAGAATGTTTGATAGAAATCCTATAGGTGTTTGTCTCTGGGGGATCAGAGCAAATGCGGTTGTATCTTAGGGCTTGGCTGTAAACAAAGGATTGTGTAATGTGTCCAGTGTGGCAGCTGGAGGCGTGTAGGTATGTACTGCGGTCAGTTGGTTTTCAGTATAGGGTGGTGCTAATGTGACCATCACTTATTTGTATTGTGGTGTTGAGGAAGTGGATTTCTTGTGCGGACTGGTCCTGGCTGAGATTGATGGTGGAGTGGAAATTGTTGAAATCCTTTTGGAATTATTCAAGGGACTCTTTCCCATGGGTCCAGATGATGACAATGTCATCAATGTAGCGTAGGTAAAGGAGAGGTACTTGGGGATGAGATTTGAGGAAGCGATGTTCTAGGTCACACATAAATATGTTGGCATACTGTGGGGCCATGTGGGTACCCGTAGCCATGCCACTGACTTGATGATATAGATCATCTCCAAATCTGAAGTAGTTGTGGGTCAGGACAAAGTCACAAAGTTCAGCTACCAGGTGCGCCTTGTCATCATCAAGGAAACTGTCCCTGATGGCTTGTAGTCCATCTTTGTGTGGAATGTTGGTGTAGAGGACTTCTAGGATGGTGTTTTCTGGGACATCACTTATAGATTATAGTTTTCAGGAAGTCAGTGGTACCACAAAGATAGCTAGGAGTGCTAGTGGTGTAAGGCCTGAGGACAGAGTACCCATAGCCTGACAATCTTGCTGTGAGAGTGCCAGTGCCTGAGATGATGGGGTGTCCAGGATTCCCGTGTTTGTGGAACTTGGGTAGCAGATAGAGTACTCCTGGGTTGAGGCTCTTGGGGTGTGTCCATGTACATTTGTTCCTATGCTTCTTCAGGGGCGTTTCTTAAGCAGATGTTGTAGTTTCTTTTGGTACTCCTCAGTAAGACCAGAGGGTAGTGGCTTGTACAATGTGGTGCTGGAGAGTTGTCTGGCAGCCTCCCATTCGTAATCCGACCTATTCATGATGACTACAGCACCTCCTTTGTCAGCCTCTTTGATTATAATGTCAGAGCTGTTTTTGAGGCTGTGGATAGTGATGCATTCTGTCTGGCTGAGGTTATGCGGGTTGCTTGTCTACAAATCTCAGCTTGTGCATGTCAGCGGAAGCACTCTATGTAAAAGTCTAGTCTGTTGTTTCGACCATCAGGAGGAGTCCATGCAGAATTCTTCTTCTTTTAGGATTGATAGGAAGGTATCTGTGGGTAGTGTGTTGTTCAGTGGTGTGGTGGAAATATTCCTTGAGTCACAGACAGTGAAAGTAGGCTCCAGGTCATGTGGGGGGGGGGGGGGGGGCAGAAAGAGAGTCCCTGAGACAAGACAGACTCATTTTTGGACTGTGTTCTTCCTTTCTGTTTTTGAAATTTCTGAAGAGACCCCTAAGATGTTGACCACAGGCTAGTCTGTGTATAGAATATAAAAATCATGTTAATAATATGTATTATCTACACCATTTATATCTTAGTATGCATTAAGCACAAATATTATAGCAATTATATAGCCTAAATTGTCCTATACCTTTACTATAGTTCTATTCTCTTATGATAAGTATCCCATAAGACATTGCTTAGCTGAAGTAAACTTTGCCTTAAGTAGATAGGATCACAGACATATGATTATTATACCATAGCAACAGATAGGCCACAAGCCAGTATTGAAATATCCCAAAGGAAAAGGACAAGGTATATGATTGTTCTACTCTGGTACAAACCTAAGAAGTGCCTTCATGTCCCCTGGAAGTAATGTGTTTGTAATCCTTCTACCAGAGGGAGTCAGCAGCAACAAGGGCCGGGTTAAATATCTACCACTTAACAAAGCAAAACTGAACCAGCTCAAGCCTCCACGCAGTGATTTGGGGAAACTACACACCACCCCTGGGTGCCTGTAGAAGGCAATACTTCCCCATATGCAAGCACCAAGGACATGTCTATACTACAAAATTAAGCTGATTTAATTTAAATTGACATCCGGCTGCTGCAGTAATTAAATCAATTGGGCATCCTCACTAGCACCACTTGCAATAATGCAGAGAGGAGTACACTGTGGATAGCTATCCCACAGTGCAACTAGTTGCAGGAAGGTTTGGGAAGGGCTTTCAATGCCTCATGGAACCAAAACATTGCCACGGTGGAATAGGAACATGGCTTCAACCTCCCATGATTCAGTTTCCTCCCTACCTACCTACCCTGATTTCATCAGCAAACAATCCATATTTCTTGTGCCTTTTTTCAAAAGGCTGGCTTAGCCACACATATGCCATAGCCCAAGAAGGCATGGACCACATTCAGCTGTGCACTTTTGTTGTTAGCATTACAAAAACCTCACACCTTATCCTGCAATGTTTCAAGAGATGAGACAGGAGCCGCCAGGCAGAACATTACAGTGTCCTTCAGGCAGCTCTGTGGCAAGCCATAGAACAAAGCAGTTTCCAGTTGCTGCTCGTAGGTGTGCAGCAGCTGAACACGATGAGGTGCCTTTTCTGGTGCCAGGAAACAAGCACTGACTAGTGGGATCTAGTGGTTAAAGTATAATTTGACGGGCCCCGGAACCCTCCTAATCTCTGGGCCCCCTTCCCGTATTGTCTGGGCCCCCTTCATGCATATGCAGGCCCCAGCCCAGGTAGGCATTTGCAACCACTTCTCAGTACCATACACATCAGTTATCGCTCCATAAACATATTTATAATTTTATATTGCGTTTATGTCTATATCAATTATTGTCACAAACTAGCAAACTCTGCATAACACAATAAGTATTGTGATTAACAACCGTGGGGCCTAGGACCTGCCAGAAGCGAGGGCAGGGCGGAACATGCGTTTCGCCGAGTTTTTCTATTTTTAGGGGCCCCAGAACTCTGGCCCCTCAAATTTGGGGGCCCCGGAACTGTGTTCCGGTGCATTCCCCCTTACTTTACCCCCTGCCCCGCACGGCTCCCTTTTCCCTGGGACCATGGATTCCTGGCAAAAAAGGAACCCACCCGGTGACTGCTGGCAAGCAGGCACCTTACTGGCAGAGAAGTGACAGCCTGACAGAGGGTCAGACAGAGACAGCGACCCAGGAAGCTGTCTCAGCACAAAATCAGAAATCCTGTCAGCAGGATGGAGACTGCCCACGCCAAGCAGAGAAACCGAGAGCTGCAGGACCGGACCCGATCAAACCAGAGACCCCACCAGCCGGTGTGTCAGCGGACCGGACTCTTCTCCAGAATCATCGGTAAGGCATTGGTATGCTAAGGATTTGGGGCAAACTCGGCTAACTGAGTTCCGACCTATATTGCCCAAATTCTGGCTGCCTCTGCCTGAGTGACAGAAAAAGGAGCCATAAAGACGAGCCAGAGGCCTTTTTAGGGGTTCGTGAGTATAACGGGGGTTGCGCTTGTGGAGTTTGCATGTTAATAAAGCTGAGTGAATGCAACTTGAATGAGAAGGGCTCATCTCCAACCATTCAGCAAATGACTAATCACCATTTGTTGAATGACATAGGAGATTGGGATTTTTAATCATTCTAAGGTATAGAGTGTAAGTCTTAGTGGTAAATATTAGTGTTATGTATTGCTTTCTATCATTCGTATGCTCATATGGTAGAGTGGTTCAGTGGAGCCGCAACATTCTATCTGAGAGTTAAACTGTCATTTGAATCTCCACTTATATAATTTATGTTGAAATATACTCAATATTGCAATTCTATTGTATTAACGCTTGACAAATAAATGTTAAGATTTGTTTTCGAAGAATTTTCTGCTCTATGTCTGTTCTTGATCTGTAGTCATATTTTCCGAGGTATTAGACCATTAAGCGAGCAAACCACATTAAAATTACCTCCATTTAGTAGTTCTTAATAAATTTAATATAAACAGTCGGGTAAACTGAGGCACAGAGGTAACAGAACCACATCCGCAACCAAGCTTGGGCTCAAAGCCAGAATTTTAGCATTTGATTGGCTCATTGGCCACATGGGTCCCACCCATTTTTTCTTTTCTTGTTCGTGATTTGCATGCTATGCTATCAATCAGATTTCCTTGGCCACCAATGAAATTTCTGATTGACACCATGGCATACGAACCACAAACAAGAAAATGAAGAAGTGGGTGGTGAAGGCATGAGGAATGAACCAATCAAAGGCCAGCATGCTAACTGATTGACAGTGAGTGGTGTCTCTCCAAGCCCCAGCCTGTTGTGACTGAGACTCTGACTGGCTGGCAGACCACCAATCAGAGCTCAACTGGGACTGGCTGGAGCACGTCCTTGTTTCCCTGTGTGCTACTGATGAGGCAGATTGTAGCAGCGGCTGCAGTGATTGTTCATAAAAATAGAATCCGCAGCCATGGCCAATCCGCAAGGGCCAATCCGCAACACTGGGGCTGCAGATATCTGCACTCATTCATACGGTTACCCATGGATCTGAAGCAGATACCTGAGGATCTGCAGGGCTCTAATTATGGAGCAGGCACAGATAACCCTTGGTATGTTTTTTGAGCTGAGGTCAAGCCTAGACTCCTTCACTTCCCTTTTAAATGCGCAAATGCACATTCCACCACCATTCCACACTTGCAGAGCCTATTATTGAAACACTCTTTATCGCTGTTCAGGTGTCCAGTGTAGGACTTCATTAGCCATGGGAGCAAGGGGTAGGCAGGATTCCCCAGGATCACTATTGGCATTTCAATATCCCCATTATTTACACTTTGGTCAGGGATGAAAGTGCCTGCATGCATCTTTTTGCACAGTTTCTAATGATGCATGCATCATCATGCACCATTCCAGACCTCCCCACATTGATATTAGTGAAACATCCCTTTTGATCAACAAGGCCTGCAAAACCATTGAGAAGTACCCTTTGCAATTTATGTGCTCTGCAGCAAGGTGGTCCAGAGCTAAAATAGTGATATGCCTCACATCTATACCCCCCGCAGTTTGGGAATCCCAGTGCAACAAACCCATTCAGTATTTCCTGTACATTTCCTAACGTCACCAACCTTCACAGCCGAATTCTATTAATGGTCCTACACACTTTCATCACAGATGCTCCCATGATGGATTTCCCCACTCTGAATTGATTTCCAACTGACCTGTAACAGTCTGGGGTTGCTAACTTCCACAGAGTGATGGCCACTCGTTTCTCCATTGTCAGAGTTGGTCTCAATTGAGTATTCATGTGCGTCAGTGCCAGGGACAGCTCTTTGCAAAGTTGAAGGAAAGTGGCCTTCTGCAAACGCAAATTCTGTAGCCACTGCTCATCATCCCACACAGTCATCGCAGTGCAGTCCCACCAGTCTGTGCTTGTTTTCTGGGCCCAGAACCAGCACTCCACAGACTGACGATGATGCATGACAGTCTGCAGCGAGGGGTAATTGTCTCGCACTCTGGCTTGTAGCAGGGCAGACTCAGTAACATTGCAATTTTCCAGGTGGCAGCTCCTGTTTTGTCATTAAAAATATTGTGATACTGTATATTTTTTCCACCTTATTGTGCAGTGTTTTTGCACAAGTCTTGCAGTAAACTCTGCAATGTAAACTTAGTAAACTCTGCAGGGTAAACTCTGCAGTGAAGCCATAGTTTCATTATTTACACTTTTAATAAGCAGTGTCAGTAATAGGATTTTTCAGTTATAAAGCCAAGAGTATGCACATATTTTCTGGCCTTCACTGTTTAGCACCTTATACCATCATCTGCATAAATGAAAAGTAAGGCGAAATGAATGTAAAACTTTACTAAATCAAAATGGAAGCATAACGCTATCTGTAAGAAACAACTGTACAAACAAAAATGGAATGGTTCATTCCTCTATGCTTCTGGTCATGATTAAAATACAACTGACTCTGTTTAAAATGTTTTCAGTGTTGTTTTATGTTGTGGAACTTACTGTAGGCGTACAGGGAATTTTAAATGGCTGGAGGTGGATAATTGATCTTTATGCAGTTCTGTGAAATTGAATGAGTTCATAAGTGCTCTCTGCAGAGGCCACAGTTATTAATACTGGCAGGCTAACAAGCCAAGTTAGTTCTATTTCTACACTAAAAACTAGCCGTGAGGTCATATGACAATGGTTTGCTACAAAAGTTCATTTTATTGCAAAATAATGGTTTTCACTTTCATAGCTATAGTATGCAGAGAATTGAACTTGAATGGCTTCTCCTGCATATTATAAGCAAGGCTGTTCGCATTGCCTTAAGGTTGCTCTTCTCTTTGCATTATAAGACTACATTTTAATTGCTTATAATTTGGTGTAACGGAAACTACTTGAGAGGAAATTTCCCATGAGGGAAGTCTGCCTCAGTTTGAATTTTCTGGAAAATTTCAGCTATTTCTGAGAACCAGAATAAGGAAAATATATTGTTTTGGCCATGTTCAAAAATTATAGAGCCCTTCTTTTTAAAAAGCTCAAGTGCCCCTATGCTTGAAATGAAGTGAAGGCTTGAAAATTGCCAGAAGGGTGGCCTTCATATCAGGGATGTGCTGTCTGTGGTCCCTGTGAAAATCTGCTCAAATTTGGCCAAATTAAAAGCCTTTGAAAAAAATCACAGTTCTCACATGCTCAGTAGAGACTTGCTGGAGAATAAAAGATAAATTGTCCAAAGATACCATCCTCATTGAGCATACTCCATCTCCTCAAAGCTCCTAGTGCTGACTACTGATTACACTGCATGTATCTTCTCCACACAGCAACTGAGCATGTTCCAGCTCAGGGGTAGGGAAGTTCAGGAGGACTTTCCCTGTAATGACTGCTCTAGGCCAAGGAGTATCAGAGCTAAGAGCAGGCAGCTTGTCTCTTCTGTACGTCACTGACCTTCCCCTGTGGGCACCCAGGCAGCCTGGAGTAGGAAGCTTTGATCTGAATGTGAAAAGCACAAAAGCCAAACTGAAGTAAGGGATGGGAATAGATTGGGACAGGGAGGCTGATAAAACTAATACTGGAAGTAGGAGAATAGAAAACTGTGACAGGTTGGTCAAGGAGACTGGGACCTGGGGTGGGGAAGAAAGCTGGGATTGCTTGGGCAAGGAGACTGGGAGCCGGTGAGGAGGAAATATTGGAATAGGGATCTGGAGAGGAGTCCTTCACACGTGTTAATTTATCTTCACAAAGCTCCTCTGAGGTAATGGGGTATTATCCTCAGTTTACAGTTTCAGGACTGAGGTACAAAGAGATTAAAATCAAAAGGACCTGCTGATACTGGATGCCCAAGCTGAGACACCAAGGACCTGATTATTTGGAATATTTTGCATTATATAGCATTGTATATATTCAAGCACAGGTACTAATGATATCAGTTTAAACTGTGAAAGCCCAGTGCATCTGCAATTCAGGCTCAAGGGTCTCAGGTTGGGCAACCATAAAATGAGGAATACACAATTAGTGACATTGCTGTAATGCTTGCACTAATGTAACATAGTTACAAAGAGTGTTCATTACATAGAGATGGACTTGATCTTCATAAATTTGTCAGCCCAGTTTTGAGTAAGATTGCCAGAACTTCACTTCAACTTCCCTGCACATTCTATAAAAGACAAAACAGTTACAGTGCTTCAACAGAAACACTTTAAAACCAGACTTCAACGTGAAACTGCAGAGTTGGAATTCATATGAAAATCTGACACCATTCGATTAAGTGATTTGGGCTGGCTCACTCATTACCAAAAGTGATTTTTCCCTCTTTTAATGTTCTAACCTGTTGTTCTATACTGTTTGAATCAAAACAACTTATTTGGTTTGCTGAAAAAGACTGAACTGACCTCATGACTTACACTTCTCTGTATTTATTAACCTCACATGCTACCGCTTTCATTTCATGCATCTGAAGTGGGATTGCACCCACAAAAGCTCATGCAATAAATAAATTCATTAGTCTTTAAGGCTATGTCTACACTTGTAAATGTAACCTTCGGGTGGGCTAAATTCATTTAGTTGCCCTTCTCCAATGCCTCACAGAAATCATTCCCAATCCCTATGGGGAAAGCAGCTGGAGACCCAGGATCCAGTCTGTACGGGACTCTCAGCAAAGATTGCTCAGAGTTACCACCCCACATTAGAATACTACTACATTAAACATAACAATGAACTTTATTAACTACTAACTAAATGAACCTTAACCTAAGAAAACAAACTACAATTAACCAAGAACAATCCCTTGCATGAAAGATACCCAAGAGTCCCAAAGTCTGTGTGGAGTTCACCCAACTCTCAGCTACAGTCTCTGTTCCAGTGTGGAAGCTTGCATGGCAAGAAATAGCTGTCCTCTTCTTTCTTTGCTGGGATCCTCTGTAGCATTACATGCAGGCTTTCTCTTCTCCTCTGCAACCAGCCCTCAGTCCCATATGCATGTCTGCAAGGTCTGGTGCAAATAACTCCTTTACATGGAGAAAACATCTTGTTCACTCCTGGCTCAGCTCCTCTCCAGAACACTGAGCACATGGTCTCCCCTCAAGGCAGCTCCTGCCTGCTGTCTGCTCAGGCTGCTGCTCTCCAGTCATCTGACTGACAACATCACATCACACCAGCAGGGTACACTGTGGAGCATGCTCAAATTGCTACCACTCCCTGCCTCTGGAAGTTTCCAGTTGTGGGTCACTAATCTGCCCAACAACAGTAACCCACCCTCAGCAGGTCTCTCAGAGATAGCCTTTTCAGGCATATGGGTTACATAAAGTTAAGTCGACTCTGTTAAGTCATAGAATCATAGAATCTTAGGGCTGGAAGGGACCTCATGAGGTCATCTAGTCCAACCCCCTGCTAAAAGCAGGACCACTCCCACTAAATCATCCCAGCCAGGGTTTTGTCTAATGGGACCTTAAATATCTCCAAAGACGGAGATTCCACCACCTCCCTAGGCAACCCATTCCAATGCTTCACCACCCTCCTAGTGAGAAAGATTTTCCTAATATCCAACCTTGACCTCCCCAGCTGTAACTTGAAACCATTGCTCCTTGTTCTGTCCTCTGTTACTACTGAGAACAGCCTAGCTCCCTCCTGTTTGGAGCACCCCTTCAAGTAGTTGAAGGTTGCTATCAAATCCCCCCTCAGTCTTCTCTTCTGTAGTCTAAATAAGCCTAGTTCCTTCAGTCTCTCCTCGTAAGTCATGTGTCCCAGCCCTCCGCTGGACTCTTTCTAATTTGTTCACATCTTTTCTGTAGTGGGGAGCCCAAAACTGGACACAGTATTCTAGATGCGGTCTCACCAGTGCCGAATAGAGGGGAATAATCACATCCCTCGATCTGCTGGAAACACTCGTACTGATGCAGCCCAATATGCCATTGGCCTTTTTGGAAACAAGAGCAAACTATTGACTCATATCCAGCTTCCACCCATACCGCCCAGGTCCTTTTCTACAGTGCTACTACTTAGCCGATCGGTCCCCAGCCTGTAGCAGTACATGGGATTTTTCCATCCTTTGCACTTGTCCTTATTGAACCTCATGAGATTTCTGTTGGCCCAGTGTTCCAATTTGTCTAAGTCTCCCTGAATCCTGTCTCTGCCCTCCAGTGTGTCTACCTTTCCCCCCAGCCTGATGTCACCCGCGAACTTACTAAGCATGCAATCTATCCCATCATCGAGATCATTAATGAAGATGTTGAACAGAACCGGCCCCAGGACCAACCCGTGGGGCACTCCACTCGTTACTGGTTGCCAACTAGACATTGAGCCATTGATTCCTACCCACTGAGCCCATTGATCTAGCCAGTTTTCTATCCACCGTACGGTCCATTCATCCAACCCATACTTCCTTAACTTGCCGATGAGAATGCTGTGGTAAACCGTATCAAAAGCCTTGCTAAAGTTGAGGTATACCACGTTAACGGCTCTTCCCGCATCCACAAATCCAGTCATCTCATCATAAAAGGCATTCAGGTTGGTCAGGCATGATTTGCCCTTGGTGAATCCATGTTAACTGTTCCTGATTACTCTATTTTCCTCCAAGTGTTTCAGGATGGATTCTTTGAGGACCTGCTCCATGATTTTTCCAGGGATTGAGGTGAGGCTGATTGGTCTGTAGTTCCCTGGATCCTCCTTCTTCCCTTTCTTGAAGATAGGTACTATATTTGCCTTTTTCCAATCCTCTGGGATGCCCCTGTTCGCCACGACTTTTCAAAGATAATAGGCAGCGGCTCTGCAATCACATCAGCCAACTCCCTCAGCACTCTCGGATGCAGTTCATCCGGCCCCATAGACTTGAGCTCATCCAACTTCTTTAAGTAGTCCCTAACCTGATCTTCCATCTCCGAGGGTCGCTCTTCTTCTCTCTGTTCTGCGTTACCCAGTGTAGTAGCCTGGGAGCTGGCCCTCCCTGTGAAGACTGAAGTAAAAAAAGCATTGAGTACTTCAGCCTTTTGTGCATCATCCACCACGAGGATACCTGCCCCATTCAGTAAGGGACCTACACCATCCCTGATACTCTTCTTGTTACTGACATTCTTGTAGAACCCCTTCCTGTTATCCTTCACATCCCTTGGCAGCTGCAACTCCAATTGCCCTTTGGCCTTTCTGATTTTATCCCTGCAGTCCCGAGCAATATCTTTATATGCCTCCTCAGTCATCTGTCCAAGCTTCCACTTCTTCTAAGCTTCCCTTTTATGTTTCAGCTCACCGCAGATTTCTCTGCTAAGCCACGCTGGGTCCCTTCCACATTTGCTGTTCTTTCTGCACATCAGAATGGTATCTTCCTGTGCCTTTAACAGGGTTTCTTTAAAATACAGCTAGCTCTCTTGGACGCCTTTCCCCTTCAGATCAGCCTCCCAAGGGATCCTGCCCATCAGTTCCCGAAGGGAGCCAAAATCTGCTTTTCTGAAGTCCAGGATGTGTGTTCCGCTTCTTTCCTTTCTTCCATTGATCAGGATCCTGAACTCTACCATCTCATGGTCGCTGCTGCCCAGGTTGCCATTTAGTTCTACTTCCTCAATCAATTCTTCTCTGTTTGTGAGCAGCAGGTCGAGAGGTGCAAAGCCCCTAGTTGGTTCTTCCAGTATTTGTACCAGGAAGTTGTCCTCAACACTCTCCAAAAACTTCCTGGATTGCCTGTGCACTGCTGTATTGCCCTCCCAGCAGATGTCAGGATAATTGAAGTCACCCATGAGAACCAGGGCCTGTGATCTGGAAACTTCTGTTAGTTGTCCATAGAACGCCTCATCCACCTCCTCATTCTGGTCTGGTGGTCTATAGCAGACACCCACCATGACATCCTCCTTGTTGCACTCTCCTCTAAACTTAACCCACAGACTTTCAACCAGTTTGTTTCCACTTTCATAGTGGAGCTCCAAGCAGTTATACAGCTCTTTTACATATAGCGCTATTCCTCCCCACCTTCGTCCCTGCCTGTCCTTCCTGAACAATTTATATCCATCCATGGCAGTGCTCCAGTCATGCAAGTTATCCCACCACATTTCTGTTATTCCAATTTCATCATTGTTCCTTGTCTTTGCCAGTACTACCAATTCTTCCTGCTTGTTTCCCAGGCTCCTCACATTTGTGTACAGACACTTAAAATACCAGGCCGATTGCCCTGCTTTGCCCTGTTGATTCTCTCTCCTGTTGTATCTTCCTCCTTGCAATTTCTCCCGGTGTCCTCCTTCCCCACTCGCCTCAGGTATTAGGGCTTCATTAGGACACCTAAGACAATGATTTGATTCTCCCCCCCCAAGTTCCGACTACCTTCTTTTATCTCTGCTGTTACAGTCCCAGCACCCCCCAAGTTCTATCTCTTCCCTCAGGTCCCCCTCACTGTGACTTACCTGTGGGCTTTGGTCACCATCCCCCTTCAAACCTAGTTTAAAGCCCTCCTCACTAGGTTAGCCAGCCTACATCCAAATACGCTCTTAAATACAACTTAACAGTAGTAATAGCTGTCCACACTGGCTTTAAGTCGACTTAAGAAATCAACCTTCAAAGGTGGTGTTATTAAGTCGACTTAAGCTGTTATTAAGTGGACATAAGGAAGCACATTAAGTTGACTTAATAAAAGCCCAGTGTGGATGTAGCTTTGTGTAGGTCGACTTAAGTGTCCTTAAGTTGACCTAAGTTGCCAGTGTAAATGCACCCATTGGGTGCGTCTATACTTGTAAATTAAGTCGACTTAAGCTTGCTTAAGTCAACTTAGGGGACTCCAGGGCTTCCCCACTGTCCTCCCTGCCAGGGTGACTGGCACAGGGAGAGCCTGGCATGCCCCCCCCAAAGGGCAGGGCAGAGCCCTGCCCACCCTGCCCCTATGCCCTGCCAGGGTCCCTGTCCCCCTTTCCCCATTGTACCAGGTACAATGGGGCAAAGGCTGAGCCCCCTGGCACTTGGCAAGGGGTGCCCCCCCCTGCCACCGTGGACCAGTCCCAGGTCCACCTAGCCCCTAGAAGTCGACGTAGGCGTTCAGTGTGGACGCTCTAGGTCGTCTTTGTAGGGTCTCCCCTAAGTCGACTTAAAATTTAAGTGTGGACATGCTAAGTCGACTTTGTTAAGTTGACTTAGTTAAGTCGACCTAAATTAACAAGTGTAGACATAGCCTATGAGTGCCACAGGACTCCTTGTTTGTTTTAGTTAATCCTAGCTAGAATAAATCATTAGCTCAAACCACATATAAACAAGGGTAAACAGTTTCTGTGTAAGGATAGTAGGAGAGTTTGGCCTAAAACCCAGGAAAGAACCTGATTTAAGTCTTCAATGCAGATATACACTTAACAAGGGACAGAAACTTTCAAAAGTTTCGTAATATGCCTTTTTATAAGGAAAGAAGACATGGCTTGTAAGTATTTGAGTCACGCTTCCTCCTTTGCTCCTTTTCCCTATCCCAAAGGCCCAGTGCAACAATGGCCTTCCCTTCCCTTCTCTGAAAAGGCTGCTTCAGTCTCCCATTAGAGACCATCAGTGCTGCTCTTTATATGAAAAACTTCTTCTTCAGTGATTATAGATCTATGTCTGCAGTGTTACTAGTCCTTGCTGGTCTAGGATTCTAATGCAGATCCTCAACGGGGCAACATACTGCAGTAACTCTAGACTATCCAGGTCACTGTGAGAACTTGGATTTGTTAGAATAGGAATGGAGTTTGTTGGACGTTGTCTATGTTAAAATTCAATTATTCGTTTTCTAATCTAAAGTGATAAAATTATTCAATCGCTTCTCCTCTGCAGACAGTAAAACTCAACATCAATATTTCAGATCCCCCCTTATATTCTAAAGAGGCATATCTTTAATTTCCCCTTCTCTAGTGATTCTTTTGTGTGAGCTCTGTAGGCCTGTCCTCCAGTTAAAGGAATAATCACTGTTTGTGTATATCAGCAATTCACCACATATATTTAAACACTCAGAAGTTGAAGGTAGTTCCATCCTTATAATTCCTCCTTTAATTATAGCTACTCTTCCTACAAGTAGGAGGATGGTGATAGTACCTTCATTTAAGATCCTATTTTCAGTGTCTTGCTACTTTACAAGACAGTTATGCTTGGCCTACAAATTTTGTACTTTGTATGAGTCCAGAGAATGGCTTTTGTAGGTGCAACTTCATCTCTGCATTTATGTGCTTATGTATTCTCCTTTCTAAACCATAATCCTCAGCCTTATTTGAAATTGAAAAACGCCAAGTGTAAGCAATTGACTGCTCTAGGTACTTTAGACTGTCTGCAATTAGTGAAATGTTCACAAAACTCTCTTTGTAGTGTCTGCCATTTTCCTCTATGTTAAAGCCAATTTGCTTCTTAGCAGTGGTTAAAGTATAATTTGATGGGCCCTGGAACCCTCCTAATCTCTGGGACACCTTCCTGTATTGTCCGGGCCCCCTTCATGCATGTGCCGGCCCCAGCCAAGGTAGGCATTTGCAACCACTTCTCAGTACCATATGCATCGGTTATCGCTCCATAAACATATTTATAATTTTATATGGCATTTATGTCTATAACACTTATTGTCACAAACTAGCAAACACTGCATAACACAATAAGTATTGTGATCTTTATATTCCCGATATGCACATTTCACTTCATTAAATGCAATGCCAAACTTGGAATACAGAAATTTTATGTCACTTCCACCAAATTCCAGTGACAGCTCTGTAGTGAAACGTGATGGGTCAAGTGCTTCAACAGCACTGCTTAGATGTTTTTCTGAGTTTAGCAACAATCTAGCATTCATACAGTCCGCTAAGGTCTGGTAAAACTGACATTTAGAAATTTCAATTTGCTTGCCAGCATTCACAGACATGTTTACACATACACCTTTAAAGCAACCTCAGCAATCGCCTCACAAGCCTCTTGGTAGAATTCTGAATCACACCCTCTACGAACTATAAACACCTGAACTTGTCGCTTTTTCAATTTACTTGCTGTACATGTTACATCAGATTTTTGCAATGCCAAGGACAGGTCTGCAAGTTCCTCCAGAGCATCAAGCATGAGACCCAAGTTTTTAACAAAAACTGGATTCTCTAGGTTTTTTGCCATGCCAGCAACTTTTGCTTTATCTTTCCCTTCTAGTGAGAAATCAGTTAATTTTTTTCAAGAAGTGGCTATGGAGGGCTGCATATGACCGCCAAACAGCTCGTACAGTGGGGCTCCTAGAGGCAACCCAATATACATCAAGTACACATCCAATCCTATTAAGCTGGACTTCTAGACCACTCGCACAGTCAGCCAACTCTCTCAAGCACTTCTGTGACTGACTTTACAGAGCATACATTGAATCCACAAATGATTTAAAGTGATTAACTTCACTGCAGCATTTGATAGCAACAGCCACGGCGAAATCCAACCAGTGATTAAAACAATGCCAACTTATCAAAAGTGGAAATCGTGTTTTTAATTTTGCAGTAAACAGCAGCCTTACTGCCTAACATGACAGAGGCTCCATCTTCACCTAAACCAATCCAATTATCTTTGAGAAATTCCTCCATGAATCCATGTGCTTTCAAATACTGCAGCAAAGCTAATACTACGCCATCAGCATCATTGCTGCCTATGTTCAATCAGATCAAGAAAAAATGTAACAGGACCAATGTTTGCATCAAAAGTTATGCGCAAGTAAATTGCAAGACCAGAAAGTTTTCTTAAACTCGTACTCTCATCAATTAAAACAGAAATTTGCTGAGAAATAGCACTAGAACACAAACTGTGTTTCATCTTCACAGATATACGGTCTGTTGTGTGAGCACAAGCAACATTATCATGCAAAACACAACCCATATCAATACCATTGAACTGCTGTAAGTAATAAGGTCTGGATGGTGAATGACCACCACCCAAATAAAAGATGTTAAATGCATGCTAACCTAATAACACTATCTACTGGGGTCTCAAACTCAAATCTCCATAAGGGCCACGTGAGGACTAGGATATTGGCCCGAGGGCCGTGTCACTGAAACCTTTTCATATGAGGAGTCATTATTAGAACTAGAGACAACACTGCCTGGGTAGCCTTATGACATCTTTCTAGTGGCCTGAACAAAACACACATTTACTTTTAGAATTACTTCCATTCAAGATCCAAAGGGGTAGCCATATTAGTGTAGATCAGCCAAACAAACAAGGAGTCCTTTGGCACTTAAAAACTAACAAATTTACAAATTAACAACTATATTTGTTAGTCTTTAAATGTGCCATAGTCCTCCTCCCTCTCCTCCCCGGCCCCCCCCCCCCCCCCCAAGATAGCAGTATCATTAGAAAGACAAAGAATAAGCAAATGAACACACTTAAAATCTTGCATTAAAAATCAGTAGTTCCCAACCTTTTTGGTTGAGGGACCAAAATACAGATTTTAAAACACTGAAGGGCCACCAGTTTATTTAATTAAGAATAAATTAAAAATTTGATTAAATTTGATTTAATTAAAATTAATTGGGTTTAATTTTTAATTACTTGAATTTGAATGAATTTTAATTGAAATTTAATTTTAGAAAGGTTTTTTTTTAAACCTTTATAAGGGTTATTAATTAAAAATAATTTTTAAAGGTTTTGTTGTTGTTTTTTTTTTTTTAAAAAAGGAAGAAGAAGAAAAGGAAAGAAAGAAGAGAAAGAAAGGGCTGATTGTATCTTCAAGCCCGGAGGGGAGGCGAGCAGCCATAGCCTGGCTCCCAGCTGCATGCTGGGACCAGGAAGGAGGCAAGCTGGGCCGGGTCCCCAGCATGGAGCCCCCCAGGGGCACCCACCCCACACCCACAGACCCCCGTAGAGACTCCGAAGCTGAGTCCTGCCCCGGCCTGGGCGCTCCCTGGGCCCCCAGTACCCGTTCCATGGGCCCCCTGTTCCTCGTTACCTGGCAGCTCCCTGGCCCCGGCTCCCCGGCCCCAGGTCCTCGACCCTCCTGGTCCCCAGCCCCCGACTGGCTCTGCGGCCCCCAACCCTCCCGGTCCCCACCGGCTCCCCAGCCCCCAACCCTCCCGGTCCCCAGCCCCTGTTCCCCAACCTCCCAGTTCCCCACCGGTTTCCTGGCCCGCTCAGCCCCCACCGGCTCCCTGACCCACCCAGCCTTCCCAGTTCCAGCTCCTCGACCCTCCCAGTCCCCAACCCCGACTGGCTCCATGGCCCCCAACCCTCCCGGTCCCCACCGGCTCCCCGGCCCTCAACCCTCCCGGTCCCCATCCCCCGTTCCCCGACCCACCAGTTCCCCATCAGCTCCCCGACCCACCCAGCCCCCACCGGCTCCCCAGCCCACCCAGCCTTCCCAGTCCCAGCTCCCCAGAACTCCTGTTCCTGGCTCTCTGGCCCCCCTCTCTCACCCAGTCCCCCCAACTTACCTGGCCGGAGAGCTGCAGGGGCATCTGAAGTTGCACTGGCCAGGAGTCTGCTCCCGCCCCGAACACACTCTTCCAGAGCATGGTCAGGGCGGGAGATTTGAAAACTCCCCAGCCCAGCTGGCGGCCATTGCTCCAGCTGAGCAGCAGCCTGCCTGCAGGGCAGAGCAGAACATTCGTTCCACTGGAGTTTTCTGGTTTCCTGGGCCCCAGAATGCTGGCCCGCCAAATTTTTGGGCCCCGGAACGGCATTCCAGTGCGTTCCGGCATACTTTAATCCCTGGTTCTTAGTTATTAGTTTAAGGAGAATTTGTATTGGCCTTTGCTACAGCATTCTTTTAGTTTATACAAGGAGCTGATTTTATTTCTTTTCTTATCTATAATATTTTTGTCACCCAGGGTTTTCCTAAAACAGTGATAACTTAACTGCTTCTCCCCCCAAGCTTGGTACCACATGTGGTCACATGGGTTGGCTGCTCCTAAATCTCCTCCTGTCCAGGGCTCTCCTTCCATCCAGCTGCTGGAAAGTTTAGGTGTTAGTTCCTTGCATGAAGAAAAGCTTCCTTGGACTGCTCCGAGGTTTTCTCTTTTACTTAATCTTTTATAGCTAACTCTCACAAAACACATAACTCATGGTAAACCCTAAGGGTTCATCAGTTCTCTTAGCTTCAGCAAATTGATAACCATCTCTTATCAATAAAACATTCCTAGCATTTCCAGCCAAATGAACTTGTATATTAGAGGCACACAGATCCAAGGTCACTATCCACTTTCTGTCTTCCATTCTCACAGTTTGTTAACTCTTTTCCCCTCCTCCCATTCTGATTAGCAGAACTGCAAACTACAGCTCTTGGCCTTGCCTCTCAGGGTCCTAAAATTATTCTTGGATACATGATATTTGGTTTTCAGTTAGCAATGGCTGGACACACAAAATGGTTGACTGCAGTAATGTCAAATTCTGGAGTTTTGGACCAAGTGGGAGTAGGTTCCAAAATTCAGGGCTGTCCACAGAAAACATTCTGCCTTTAATACCAAAGATGCTCCAGAGCCCCTGCTAGCCTAGGATGACAGTATAACATGGAGAGAGAGCAAAACAAAAGAGGAGTCGTGTGGTACTTTAGAGACTAACAAATTTATTTTTCACATGAGCTTTCGTAGGCAAAGTCCCACTTGTCAGATGCCAGAGTGGAGAAAACTTACATTGAAAAAGAAAAACTTTACAGTATGGGAATAAAAGATAAATCTTGTGATTACATTTCACTGCATCAGGGCAGGTTACTTCAGCAAATCAAACAAGTTGTCTTGGAGAGAGAGGTGATCTCTCAAGTAGTTAGTTTGCTGGATATTCAGAGCTTTCTAGGTCAACCAGCACCTTCAAGTGCACCTGAAAAGCTATAAGCAATCAGTGTAGCTTCTAGGACACTGGTCATGTGTTCCCCGGTGAGATAATACCTCTTAAAAAGTGGATCAATTCAGTTTTGGGGTTGATTTAAAGTGTTGTTTAAGGTAGATCACATTGGCTATGTCTACACTGGCAAATTAGGTCGACTTAAGGAGGCTTAAGTTGACCTAACTTAAGCCATGTCCACACTAGGCTTTCATTAGGTCGACTTAAGAAAATCCTTAAATTGACCTAATGAAAGCTTAGGTCTACTTAATAAGAACCGCGGGGTATTCGAACTAACCCTGCGTAACTCGACCTAACAGTTCCTTAGGTTGACCTAAGGCCAGCATGGAGGAGTAAGTCCACTTTCTTAGGTAGACCTAAGGGAAGTTAGGTTGACTTACTAAGTCCCAGTTAAGGGCAACCACTTTGTTAAGTTGACTTAATAAGGTTGACTTTAAGTTGATTTAAAGTCGACCTTATTAAGTCAATTTAACAAAGTTGACCTAACTTTTCCTAGTGTAGACATAGCCATTAATATTAAGTAGAGTACAGTAATACTAAGATGACAAAATACAGGAATATTAAGATAACAAAGCCATGGATATGGATAGCTAGAACAAGTCATACTATTTTCTCCCTTTAATGTAATTTTTAAGCAGGGTTAAAAACTGGAGCCTTAGGTCGACTTAAGGATGGTTAAGTTGACCTACAGACTGCCTTGTCCACATTGGGTGCTTATTAAGTCGACTTAATAACACCACCTCTGAAGGTCGACTTAACGCTGGAGTCGACCTTATTAAATTGACTTAAGCCAGAGTGGACAGAGAGTTCCCTTAAGTCGACCAAATTGGCCTCCAGGCCCCGGTGCAATGTGGGACACACACAATGCACCTCTCCTCCGTCGACCTAGCACCTGCCAGTGTGGATGCTGGCAGTCGATTGGAGTGGGCAGTGTGGACTCTCTAAGTTAACTTAACAAGGTCGACTTTGACCTCGTTAAGTTGACTTAACAGAGCCTCCAGTGTAGATATACCCTTCCATTCTATCCACCCAATAATCTAGATTGCCAGTCTGCACTGCTGCCAGTTTTTTACTTTAATTGTGGTTTGTGGCCTCTTCTGATAATGTCCTCCCCTTTTGTGTAACTGATTTTTGAAGGGTTGGTGGGGAGGAACCATGTCTACTTTTGTGTCTGTATAATGCCTAACATGATGTGTTCCTGATCTTGGCACTCCAAAAGGTAAATAATAAGTCATAAAAATACTACCAGTGGAAATTTTTGGAGGTGATGGCTGTGATTGGCATTATGATTCCTATTGGAAAATAAATAAAAGAGTCTGCAGACCTCTAGTTCTTGCCTTTTAATGGGCAGAGAGTAGGACGCTAGTCAAAGCCCACCTTAGGGGAGAGCCATATGGGCGACCATCCAGGGCACCATTGCTGGGGGGCACCATTCGGCAGCACTGCAGGGCATGCTGACAGCTGACAGGGGAGCACCAAAAACTCACGGGGGAGCACCCTATCTGTGTTTATTTGTCTGCAAATATTTCAATGTTTTGCTGCTGCCATGAAGAATAAAGATTGATTTTATGTCCTACCATACAGTCTTTGTGTCCTGACGTAAAATCATACATGCCAGGCTCCTTTTGGCTACAGCATGTACTGTAGGAGATAAAGCATGTTTTCTTGCTGATTCTGAGACAGACATTGCAGCTGTGTAATGTTGTTAAAGCTAGAATGTATGGATTTGCACAGGAGAAATTTCCCTATAAATTACTCCTAATAAAGATAATTTCTTCAGAATAAGTACTGGAATCAACTTTTGCAATAATGATTAGCTAAATCAAATCATTATTTTGTAAAGAATATTTAATAGTAGACAATGCACATCCAAATCTAAAATTTATACAACTTATGCCATGGGTTTTGCTCTCGTTTATATAATTTTATTATTGCCCATTTTTTTAAGCTAACATAGAAGTTGTTAAGTGGTTGCTAAGTTATACAGTTATAACAACACAACCCTGGAGAAGTTTTAAGCACTGTTGTTCTATAGTCTTTTTGACTTGTTATTGTGAATATGTTTGTTAAGCCTTAATCTCTTCAACTCCACTTCCACAGCTACAGATAGTGGAAATTCCTGTAGTAGATGACGCAGCATCCATCCTATTTTACTGGAATGTGTAAAGACTGTACTTATGTTTTAGATTACTTTCTTACCTATTACCTTATATTTTTTAATTACTAAAAAGTACAAAAACTATATTGCTGTTTGTTTGAAAATATTAACTCTGCAATAACAGACCAGCAAGAATGAAAGGCAATCTATAAATAATCCTTCCTCATGATGTTGCATTAAAGCAGCTGCAGAGAGCAGATATAAGAGACAAGCATTAGAAAGCGAGGTCTTTTACAATATACAGAAAGATCTGCTGTTCTGTATAGCATTTTGAAGTTGACATTTCCCCCCCAAATCATGTGATGTGACATAACATGACAGATTTATTGTAACTTAGCAATTCTCTGGGGTTTTTTGCCTTCAGAATTGGATGCCTAACCAGCAGCCACTGCTCTTCAGCACCCTGCTCTGAAGGCCGCACCACCAGTAGCAGCAGCACAGACGTGAGGATGGCAATACACCATATACCGTATAAACTGTACTTCTCTGCTGCTGCTGCACTGACTTCAGAGCTCGGTATCCAGCCAGCCAACAGCTGCTGCTCTTCAGTTGCCCAGCCAGTGCTTAATTTGTGACAGGGCTTGCTGGGGCTGAACTCCAGCACCGCTCTAATAAAACTTAAATACTTGGGGAGGCAGCATAGCCCTGCAATAACTGGGAATCCATGGGGATGGTGATGGGGTACACATGGGGATCAGGAGCAATGGGGATATGCCATGCCCACAAGGGCCCAGGGACCATTTTCCCTAAGGCCAGCCCTACCTCTGGTAGCTCATTTACTCTACCCTACTCCCACAATGGAACGGAGAGAAACCTGGCAACTGCATCATGTAGCTGCCAAATATGCTACTCACTTTTAAGTTGTGTTAACTGAGAGTGTGGCCAGGACTAAATAAACGTCATCTTGCCCCTCCCACTAACTCCATTTCAAACACTGCTGCTAAGATCTTTCCATGGCTTGCCAAGCCAACTATATTACTCCTCTCTTTGCCTGTCTCCATGTGTTCCCCTTTTCGCTGCATCAGACATAAACAATTGTACTTGTCTTCACTTTTAAGCCCCTTCACAGTATACCTTAACTCTATCATCTTTTATTTATTTTAGCCATTGATCTCCATCTCCACTTTGCCAGCGATGCCAGCTTCTATTCTATAAAATTTCTTATATCATGTTCATCATCACTATAGTATAAGGCCATTGAATGGGCTGAAGATAATGACTGAGATCTTGAACTTCATTCAGTATTCTGTGGGAAATCATTGTTGGGTGCAGAGGACTGGTTTGATGTGTTTGTGGTAGCCAATGTTGCTGAAGAGACATTTTGCAGTGTTCTGCCCCAATTTCAATTTCCTAAACACTAAAGGCTTCATGCCCAGGCATACTACGTTGCTGCAGTCCACCAAAGAGGTGACAAACGATGTGTGTGAGGCCAGGTCACTGTTTGCCAGGGAGTGACGGAATCTCAACCAGAGATGGTAGAAAGTGTTACTCACAGATGCCACTTTGTGAGAGCTTAGTGTCTGTGAAGAATGAAGAAGCACTCCCAAACTACTGCCTGGTTTGACAAATTGTGAGTGTGTATCTTCAATAAAGGGCCCAAAAAGATGGCACTTGGCTGCAAACTCCTCAAACTATTTTTTCTTTGCCCACTAACATCACTTCTTTTGCCTGGGTTCAGCTTCAATCAGCAGTTCTTCCCTGATGAGCTGATCTCACCCAAGCACAGGGCCATCTTGGGTGGTGGGTGAAGCTTCCCTTTGGAGAGGCTAGCTCCCTGTTGCGTATGTTCCAGGTTGACTAGATGTTTTGTTAGCAATGGTATGCCCAGGCTGAGGATCCTAGGGGCCACCATGGTGTCCAATAAACAAACTGAGCTGTCACTCAGGACGAGCGGAACATCAAGCACCTAGCGTGCCGAGTGCATAGCTTTAGAGCCATGTGCACTCTAGGGTAGTGTCGTGTGCACAAAAGGCGGGAAACCACAGTATATAAGGCAGCCAGCCCTTTCCCTTGTGCTGCCTGACCGAGAGGCAGTGTAGTGCAGGTACCATCAACGCGGAGACTACGAGAGACTATCTTCGGATCAAGACTACGAGTTTGCTGTAAGACCTTGGATTCCAGAAGCCTGTCTCCCTTACCACTGGAGCTGCGCCTGGACGGGAGATGACTGCTCCCTTTACGGGGGAAGGAACACCAGATAAGTCGACACCCTAAGGACTCGTGGGACGGTGGGCAGCTGAACAACAATAACAACTGTTTTCCCTGTCATTATCTGTTTTATGCTTTTGAATAAATCATTGTTAATTGTTTAATTATCCTATCTCTCTCTGGTTAATTAAATACACTTACATGCCATGATAGATGGGCACAGCAAGAACTTGGGGCATGAAAGGGGTCCTGGCCATTTAAAATAAATATCACCTAATTCCCTTTCCCCTACTGTGGGTAATATCCCCATCCCACCTCTTCTGCCCATAGCCATGCACACATTTCACCCTCACTCCACGCCAGGCCCAATCCTTCAGACTTTGGCTTGGTTTCATCTCCTCCATTAAATCTTTCCACAGCCAGCCAATCAAGATGCTTACTACACACTAAGACCAGACTCAAACTCGGGTCCAAGCCCACATCCTCCTTCCATTCACACACAGCTTAGGTCAGCAAACACTCAGAACCCAGATTAGTGCCAAAATCCTGTTGACTAAACTCTGTAATTTTGTGATGTGGATGCAGATCAAGCTGCAGGCCTGCGTCAGAAGGTCTCTGTAGTACAGTAAGCATGCATTAGCACAACTATGGGGACATCTACATAGCAAGGAAGCTGCCATGGCAGTGTGTCTCAGGCCATGTACACACTACAGGAATAATCGCGCAACAAGTCCGTTGCGCTTTAAAAGTCACGTGGTTTTTGTAGCGCAGGATCGTGTACACACTCTGCCGCTTGTGACGGAACAGAGCCCCCCCCTGCAATTCGCGATTTCACAAGAAACCCAATTGAATTGTGGGAACCTATCCCACAGTTCCATCCATCCTGATTTGGTGCTAAGAATCTTGGGTAGAAGGAGACTAGCGCTGAGCACCATGGGTAAAGTCTTGGTTTCCCATGGTGCATTCTGTTCCCCTTGCGTCACGAGAGTGGCTACTAGCAACTCGCGCCCATTTTCAACAGTAGCGCATTGCTTCCCGGAAGTCCTTTGGCAGCAACATGGATCCAGGTCTGATCTCGACTGTCGCCTTCAGCATAATGAATACATCTCGGCTGGTGGCACAGTATGCGTTCAGCTCTGAATCAGACCAGGATTCGGATGACCCTGGGCTGGTGACTGCCATGCAGAACAACAGCACCGCATTGCTGAGCTCCTTCACAGAGCATCTGCACACGGTGCACCGCCGGTTCTGGTCACGAGAGACAAGCACCGAGTGGTGGGACCGCATCGTTTTGCAGGTGTGGGATGATGACCTGTGGCTACAGAACTTTCGAATGTGGAAAGCCACATTCATGGAACTGTGTGAGGAGCTAGCCCCTGCCCTGCAACGGAAGGACACCAAAATGAGAGCCGCCCTCACCGTGGAGAAGCGTGTCGCAATCGCGCTGTGGAAAATGGTGACTCCAGACTGCTACCGCTCGGTCGCGAATCAGTTTGGAGTTGGCACTCGACCGTCGGGTTAGCACTTTCACAAGTGTGCAGAGCCATTAATCGTGTTCTGCTCTGGAGGACAGTGACATTGGGCAACGTGCGGGAGATTGTTGATGGATTCGCGGCCATGGGATTCCCGAACTGTGGAGGGGCAATAGACGGCACATCCCTATTCTTGCTCCGGAGCATTTTGCGACTGAGTATATTAATAGGAAGGGCTACTTCTCCATGGTGCTTCAGGCACTCGTGGATCACAGGGGGCGTTTCACAGACATAAATGTGGTCGGGTAAGGTGCATGATGCTCGCATTTTCCGGAACACGGGCCTGTACCGGAAGTTGCAGGCAGGGACCTTCTTCCCCGATGGTAACATTACTGTTGGGGATGTGGAGATGCCCATAGTCATCATAGGAGACCCAGCCTACCCACTGATGCCTTGGCTCATGAAGCCCTATACTGGAAATTTGGATCCCAGCAAGGAGCGCTTCAATTACCGATTAAGCCGGTGCCGAATGACCGTAGAGTGCGCCTTTGGGCACTTAAAAGGCCGCTGGCGATGTTTGTACGGGAGGCTAGACTTAAATGAGGACAACATTCCTGCTGTCATTGCGGCGTGCTGTGTCCTGCATAATGTTTGTGAAAATCAGGGGGAGAAATTTCCCCCTTCCCGGGACATGGAGGCTGAGTGGCTAGAGTTTGCCTTCCAGCAGCCAGCCACTAGGAGTATCAGGGGGGCACAGCTGAGAGCTGTGCGCATAAGGGAGGCACTGAAAGAGCATTTTAGTCATGGGGACTTATAGGATGCATTATATTGTTGGGCAATAGTGTACCCGCGTAGTATTGGGTGCTTATCATTGGGGGGAGGGGGTTGTGTACTTTACTATGCTCGACTGAATGAATACCAAACATGCATCAACAAATCTTATGGTGTATCAATAAACAGACTGTGCAATGTTCAAGCGTTTCAGTTTTATTATTATGGAACATTAAATATTAACAGTGCATGAAGAAGGGGCTATAGGTGAGTGTAGGTGCGTGTCTCAATGCCATAGCTTGGTGCAGGAGTGGAGGTTACATTATACCAGGAGTGTCCCTGGGCTTCAAAGAACTGCTTGGGGGGCGAATGGGGCATGGGGGACATAAACTGTTGCTGTGGCTGCAGGGGGGGACGAGCCTGGAGCAGACCAACCATGGTCTTCATCAGCTGGGTCTGCTCCTGGAGGATGTTTATGAGGGCATCCTTCTGCTTCTGCCTTTTCCCATTGTTTTCTTTGCGCTCCTGCCAGCACTCCCACCTCCACTGTCTAGTCTCCCTTGCGGATGCCTCGTTGGACTGCATCAGCTCCTGGAAGATATCCTCCTTGCTCCTGCGAGGCCTCCTCCTTAACTGTCTGAGCCGGTCAGCTGCCGCAGACCACCGACCTGCGAAGGTCGTTTCTACGGAAAAATGAAACATTACGAGTAGTGCTATTGTTCTCACTTTGGTTAGGGAGAAGGTAAGATGCTCTCCCACCACATTCCGCTGTGCCCACGGGACAGGGCATTGCTGGGGACTGAAAGGGCTTTTGAAAAGGGAGGGCAGGGTTGCAGAGACAAGACACACAGCTCCATGAACTATTTGCAGTGCTTGGGGCGATTATTTCACATAGGGCACTGCCATGGAAGCCGATATCTCGCTGCTTAGAGTGCCACTGCAAGCCAGAATGCATATCCTGCATGTAACTGCTTTTCAGCCGGGACCGTACGCTGCTGGCTTGTGCGCGGCCATGGTTCCCACGGCCGTGCTTTGCAACTGGCGAGGGAGAGTTTCCCTCTATGGGGGAGGGGAAACGGTCACTCTACCATCGAATTTAAGTAGGAGGCTGTGGAAGTACATCGAGGACACCTTCAGTGATCTCAATGGAGATGATTTCTTGGCAATTACTGCATGCATTGATGCACTGCTCATGTAATGTGGGGTAAACCCCCCCATCCAAAAAAGAAAAGAAAGGATGAAACTAAAAACGCCTATTTCCTGCCCGCTCTTCATTTACCCGCAAAGCTTATACTGGTAGCATAGAAGCCACTGCTGATGAAACTTACCGGGGCTCCCCTCTGCTGCCTCCGAAGAAAGCATGGAGAGGGAATCTGGGCAGCTTGGGTCAGGCGGCGTGGAGAACAGCTCCTGGCTCCCTAGGTCGGGTGCACCGCTATCACCGTCCATGTCGTCTTCCTCCTCCGCGTCCTCGTCGACGAATAGCTCGTCACCGTCTGCTCTGGTGTCCATTTCAGGAGCTATTGCCAACGTGTCTACGGTAGCTTTTGGGGTGGTTGTGGGATCGCCGCTCAGGATTGCTTCCAGCTCCTTGTAAAATCGGCATGTAGCCGGCGCTGAGCCGGAGCGCTGGTTTGCCTCTCTGGCTCTGTGGTGGGGGATGGAGAGGCCCGCCTGCCCTCCAGCATGGGGGGAGGGGCAGGGGGCAGGGCCCCGCCTAGGCCAGTTGGCCCTGGGCCCCGCTCCCCCCCCACAGAACAGCGCTGCCTGCACCCCAGCGCCACAAGAGCCATGTGCTGTGGCTCCAGGTCCGGAGCACAGCCTGCAGGGAAATGGCAGGGCTCCTGTCTCCTGCTGGCCCTGCCCACCCTGATGTGGAGCACAGCCAGCAGGGGGCAGGAGCCCAGTATATGGGGGAATCCCTGGCCCCACCTCTGGCACCTGCTAAGGGTGTGGTGGGTAGGGCTGGTGCAGGGGCTGGCAAAGGTTGCTGACCCCTGGTTTAGAATGAGAAAGCCAAGAACTATTTCTATTTAAACCTGAGTTGATGATATCAAACATGCATATGAATTGTAACTCTGAAGTCTTTCTTTGAAGCCTTGACCTAAAATAAACCTGTTTAAGGACAGCCACAGATCAGTCTATCACAGAGCGGCTGAGGAGACTGAAGTAAGCTCCTATTGGTTTTTGAATGTTGCTATTTCTGATATCAAATGTGTGTCCATTTATTCTTTTGCACAGAGACAGTCCAGTTTGTCCAATGCATAAGGCCGAGGGGCATTTTTGGCACATGCTAGCCTCTGTCACGCTGGTGAACGAGCCCCTAGTTTGTTTCGCTGACCTAGACCAATGGTTTTCAAATTTTTTTTCTCAGTATCCAGTTGAAAAAAATCATTTATGCCCATGACCCAACAGTCTTGCCATGACAGCAGCAGGGAGCGCTGCTACCCAGTACCTTGGGGGTCTGCGGGTTCCTATCCATAGTTTGAAAACCACCGACCTAGACTAATATGGCTATCCCTTTGGAACTTGAGTTAATTGCTCATGCTAAGCAATCTGTTCCACTTGTATTTGGCTGTCATATGCTGAGTACTTTACCCTGACTAAGGCTATGTACACACTACAGTCTTGTCCCGCAATAACTTTTATTGCGGGACAAGGAAAGCGCTATAACTATAG